>CM077157.1:13037971-13267971 GCA_039583875.1 Platanthera guangdongensis | reverse complement strand
CGCGCCTCTTCCTCGCGATCTCCTGCGCGTGCCTCTTCCTCGCGCGCTCCCGCACGCGCCTCTTCCTTGCGTGCTCCCGCGTGCGCCTCTTCCTAGCATGCTCTAGTGCGCGCCTCTTCCTTGTGTGCTCCTGCACACGTCTCTTTCTTGTGCACTCTTGTACGTGTCTCTTCCTTGCGCCTCCTCCTCGCTCACTCCCGCGAGCGACACCTACTTACGCTCCTTCTCGCACCTAACTTCCACACTCACCCTGTCCTCCAGCAAGCGCTTCATGCGCTCTTTGCCGGCAAGCGCTCCACGCGCTCTCCTCCAGCAAGCGTTCTCCATGCTCTCCTCTAGCAAGCGCCCCACGCGCTCTCTATTAGCAAATTCTTTGGCGCTCTCCTCCAGCAAGTGCCCCGCACGCTCTCCGCCACCAAGCGCTCTGTGTGCTCTCCGTCAACAAGCACCATGTGCCCTCAGGAACAAGCACTCAAATCACCGACAGGACAACAACACCAAGACTCCTCAAAAATACACTCAAGGACAAGCCACAAAGAACAAGACGCACATAATGAGCAACACGAACTTCCAAGCTGCCGGATCCAAGACAAACCAAGCAAGCTACTCCCGCCTCCAAGCTAAAGTCGAAGACACAAAAGCCTCCACCATTCAAGTACAACTCTCTCTTCCTCAAATTGTAACGAGAGGCGGTCTGTGTAACGCCTCCATTCGTCATATGGAATATAACGGTGGGTCCAGCCGGGGCCCCACAACATATTTCACAGCAAACAGCGGAATTACGTGTGAATATCAAATCACGTTCTACTCCTATCCTAACTCAAAGATTCTAGCGCAGCATGTTAAGTTGTAAGAACTCATCACAGCGAATGTCCACTAAATATATAAACCATACATTTATATATATCACCAGGAATGTATACCAATACACACGCTCATTGCCTTAAGGCCTTACAAGTTGCTCTTTACAAAATATATAGCTTCATACATCGGCACGCAGGCCAGCCACACAAGAAATCCAAGAGTTCTTCGCATGGCCTTCAAGGGCCTTTAAGCAGCAAGGCTTCATTCCACTCAATTCAATTCAACCCATCAGCACCTGCAATTAGACATCCACCCCAAGAGCGGTAAAAAAGGAACGTTCAACATTAGCTGACCAATTATAATGACCCTACCCCTTACGGCAGTTGTTCCTTCCCTGTATGCATTGCAATCATAACATCTACCAATCACAACAAGTGCTCTCAGGCACAACATTATCACAAACGCTGGCCCCCGCCAGACGCTCTGTGCACTCAGGGCGCCTTATTAGTGTACCGGATATACCAGTTGCCCACCACCGAGCAGAGGTTTTTAACATGTTGGTTGGCCGGTCCTAGTCCACCAACACGCATGTCAGCAACATTCCGTCCATCCCACTCAGAGGTGCCAACCTCACGACAAACTTGAGCATTCCAATTCAGATCGACCCACCATTGTGGTGCAGCAAGTCGGGTCTGCCTCGTGTCCCCCCAAGCCTTGCCACTAATTAACCTCCCAGAACAACCAGGGGCAGGTCAGCCTTTTCCCATGCTCAAACCTTCAGTAGAGCACCACTTTACACGGGTCGGCTTTCCCTCCTGATTAGTCGCAGCTTTTCGCTCTCTCAGAGCAAATAACGCTCACAATGCTCACACCACAAGGAGCTTACGCAAAGCATCCAAGATTAGCAAACAGCTCACGCAGAGCTCACAACAAAAGGAGCTTACATTCACAGTTCACGCGCATCCATATAATACACGGAGTCTTCTACGGTTCACACATAACCATCACCAATCAAGATTAACCATCCAGATGGGCTTCATACAACATGCCTATGTCGTACTACACACTTCCGGCTCTAGATGCAAACTCAAATGGGAATCACTTATGCTTTCCACCTCTTGGTGGAGGATTCCATGCATATGCATAAACAAAGGAATTCATTTGTCCAAGAAGGAGATCGTTACCCTCGACGATCGCTTTGGAGTCATGATTTAGCCGGATGGAAATCACCGCCATGCTTTGCCTCCACGAATCTGCACTCGGCTCATGATTCAACACGCTGAAGCTTCTTCGGCAGTCGTATCCCTTCTTCTCTTTCCTTCCTCTCTCTCTAGCTCTTGAGAAAGGGATATGAATGGAAGATAAGCCTTCCAATCTCGGTCTTATAATAGCAGGGAAGGGCTTGGAGCCTTTGATCCAGGATGAAGGAAATGAACGGCCTCGATTTGTCCTCAAATCTGTATTTTGGGCTGACACGCCCTGTGACATGCCCGTGTTACAGGCCGTGTCCCTTAAGCGGTGCACGAACCGCCTTATCCAGAACAGGACACGGCCATGTGACACGCCCGTGTCACATGGATGATACGCCTGTGTCACACAGTACACGCCCGTGTGGCATGACGCGTTCCTCGGGCAACACACCACAAACTCAACCCGAGTGGGACACGGTCATGGGACACGCCTGTGTCCCAGGCCATGTACCCCAAGACACACTCGTGTCGACCAGCACACATATCCCTGGATGACCAAGAGAAAGACACGGCCAAGTGACACGCCCGTGTCACAGGCCGTGTACGCAACTCAACTTGCCGCTTGACGATCGTCGAGCGTACTTCGTCGACCAGAGGAGGACATGCCCCCTGACACACCTATGTCGCAAGGCGTGTTCCCTTTTGAGAACTTATCGAGTGCATTTCGTTGAGCACTCGGGAGGCTGCTCAACCCGAGCACGGCACGCCATGGGACACGCCCGTGTACCAGGCCGTGTCGCCCAACCTGAACCCAAATTGGGATTTGGGGTGTTACAACCATCTCCTCCTTCAAACAAATTTCGTCCCGAAATTAATCCCAGCTGTAGACATCAACATAACCACGTCGTTCCTTAGCAAAACGATCCGGGTTAGAGCTCAGAGGCCGCAACTTGTCTCATCCCACGACATCACACAAAACAATCATAACATACATACACACATACACAGCATACACGGATCTTTTACCCCAGATATACATACATCAACAGAACCATTCCTTTATTCCACCTTGATTGACTGATCGCTAGGATAAAATAAGGTGTACACAAATATCTCATTGTTCATTCCTACATACAACATTTAGTTACATCACCAAAGTAATACAGGTCACTCTTCCATTCTTACTTCCGCTTACCCGCATCATCTTTCATAAGCCATTTGATAGCCTCTTGAAGTTCCAAACTAAACACTCGAGGTTGCTGTACTTCACCGATTGAGCTTTGCGGCTCCTGCAATTCAAGATTGTACACTCGAGGTTGCGTTCGGGATGTAGATGACTCTGCCACTGCCTTACCCTTTTCTTCATAAGGCGCACCTGTCTTCTTCTCACTCCTTGGAGGGCCGCCCCAATAATGACAGGCTATATGTCCCTGCTTCCCGCATGTGGAACATGTGCGTGTCTCAACACGTCCTTGCCTATATGTTGCTCCCGAATAAACAGTCGAAGACGTTGGTTCAGCAGGCCTGAACATTTTCTTATCTCGTCTCTTAAACTCTGATTGTTCCGACTGTGGAACTTTGAATTCCGACTTCTCCACCGCCAGGCTCTTCTTATCCTGCACCCGTTTCAAATTCTTTTCCAACGCACGGGATGTATCTACCAATTCTTGGAAGTCTTGGTTCACCAAACTCGGGAGTGCCAATCTTAGTTCATCACGCAGTCCCTCATAAAATCGATTCGTCTTTCGCGCTTCCTCAGCGAAGGTATACCCCGCATAGCTTCCCAGCCTGGTAAACTCATGCATGTACGTATCAATATCACTCTCACCCTGCACCAGACGTTGGAACTCATTTTCCATCACAATCCGCTGCGACATTGTCAAATACTTGGCCCGAAATAATCGTGTGAATTCTTCGATTGATATCTCCTCTAATCCTCGACCTGCCAAGTAGTGCAATTCCACTTCATCCCACCAAAGCTTTGCATCTCCTTCCAATAGAAAAGTGGCTAAAGTCATTTTCTGCGCCTCCGCAGTCCTAATTGCTGTCAGGATCCTCTTTACTTTTGCAAGCCAATCTCCCGCCTGCGTTGGGGAACCCATTCCTCCAAACGTAGGTGGATGAAATTCCATAAACCGCTTCAGTTTCTCATCAACTGCTTGCTCATGCACCACAACTTCAACACGCTCTTGCCTTGCACCAGGATGTACTGGCACCCCTACAGGCCTTGCCTGCCTAGTAGGCTGTGCATGTAACACTGCGAGCACCGTCTCAGTCACCACACGTATGGTCTCCGCCGAGGGAGGTGTAGGCGCTTCAGCTAGGGCCGCACTCTCATCGGAAGGCTGGGTGTAACACCCCCTATCCGTCGCATAGCATATAGCAGTAGGTCCGGCCGGGGCCCGACGCCATATACCACGGACAGACCGGGTGGTTACTTATGGAAACCATCCAACCAATCTCAACGTCCTACACAGAGCATTTCTAGCGGAAGCAATTTATAAAAGTTGCAAAACAAGAACCCAGCACAAGCATGAATGTCCACTAACATGATAATAGGAATGTTATTACAAAATACCCAAATATTCGGCCTTAAGGCCTTACAGAACGTTTCTCTTGACTTAAAACATGATTTACAAACCTCGGCACGCAGGCCGGTCATACATGAGTAAAACATAAAACATAACACTTCGGGCCTTCGAGGGCCAGCTTCGCAAAAAGGGCTTTAGCCCGCTATTGACCGCTTGGTCCAGCTGCACCTGCAAGCAAACAAACCACCGCACGGTGGCAAACAAAGCAACGGTCAGCAATGCTGACCAAATTATAACGATCCCGCCCCCAACTCGGGGCGGCGATGCTCCTTCCCTGCATTTCATTAGCATAAGCGAGCAATATATCACCATAGCCATTACATCACAGGCGTTGGCTCGCACGGCCACACGCCCCGTGCACTCAGGGCACATTCTCGGTGAACCGGTCGATGTCACGACAATTAAAGCCATTAACATTCCGGATTCACCACCGCCACTTTGACGGCCATTCCTAATGAGCAATTTCGTCTTCATGGTATTGGTCACGTCAATTTAAGCCATTGACCACCGAAGACTCACATCTATGCCAACGGCGAGTGCCATGTACCTTTAGGTCTCTCTAACCCGAACGACATAAAGCGGGTACGGCTCCATCTAACCCGTGCTCACATCGCAACGGCAATTTAAGCCATTTGCGCGGGTCAAACTTTCACCGATTCCCATTCTACCGCAAGACACATAACCCCGTTATGTTCATGTTGGCACTCAGGCCACCAAGTTGGCAAGACCTCGTGTCCGCCCAGTTTTCCGGGTGCACCTTTGGGTTAGTCCCCAAGGCTCCCTGCTGCAATCTACCGCGTAGAAAACCCGAAAACACCAAATAGCACGGAGTCTTCTCCGGCCTTATGCAATGCAACATCACCGATCCGAACTAACATGTCCGGGTAGGCTTCAACCAAAATGCCTATGTCCGTTCTCGCATACGGACGCTAAACAACGGGGACTTTCACATATCTACCCGAAGGAACGCCTCCAACTCTTCGCAAACTCGCGAGAGAGGGCTTCCTATGCTAAGAAAGAGAGCTATCATGCTCACAAGTGAGGATCGTTACCCTTGCGTTCCTCTTTGGCGCCATTGAAATGTAATCGATAGAAATCACCGCGCTTGCGTTGCCTCCGTGGATCCGGAGTCGGCTTGCGATTCGGAGCTCCGAAGCTCCTCCAATGACGGATCTAGCTCCTCTTCCTCTAGCCTTGGCTCTTCTTTCTCCAAGGGTTTGGAGAGAGATCAAGTGAAGGAAAAATGGATTTTTCTTAAGTCAAACCCGTGTATATCCTCCCAGGAACCATCCCCAGCCGTCGGATCTCAACCTAAGAAAACGAGCGGCTTTGATTCGGGGCTGAAATGCCCAATCTGGGCCGAACACGGCTTGGCACACGCCCGTGTCCAGGGCCGTGTGCCGCATTCGCCGTCAAAATCGAATCTTCTGAACACGCACACGGGTATCGAACACGCCCGTGTTCGAGCTGACACGCCCGTGTTCCAGCTGACACGGCCGTGTAGCCGGCCGTGTACCCCATGATTTTTCCCCCGTTTCCAACCCGAGCACTGCACGGGTTCTAGGACACGCCCGTGTCCTTGCCCGTGTCACATTGACACGCCTGGGCCCCCAGGCCGTGTACACGGGACATTTCGTCGAGGGGAGAACGACGACTCGCCGACACGGCCTTGGACACGCCCGTGTCCGAGGCCGTGTGCCTTGTCTCGACGACCGTCGAGTGAATCTCGACGATTTCACCTTGACGCTCGTCGACACGGGTCGACACGCCCGACGACACGCCCGTGTCGCGGGCCGTGTGCCCATTCTCGACGAATCGTCGAGAATAACTCGACGATTTCACGGCTAAGTGTCGACACGGGTCGACACGCCCTGCGACACGCCCGTGTCGCAGGCCGTGTGCCCATTCTCGACGAATCGTCGAGAATAACTCGACGACTTCGCGGCTAGGTGTCGACACACGCTTGACACGCCCTGGGACACGCCCGTGTCCCAGGCCGTGTGCCTTCAGCCAGAAACCAAAACTGGCCCAAAACGTCCCCCTTTGCTCCTTTGAGTTTCGGGGCGTTACAACTCTACCCCTCTTAAAAGAATTTCGCCCACGAAATTACATAAAGGAAAAAACATGTACAAAACAAAATTTGTACCTGAGCGGAACAACTCCGGATATTCGTCAAGCATCGTCTGCTCTCGCTCCCAGGAGAGCTCCTCATGACCGCAATTGTCCCACCGGACTTTGACCATCCTGATCTCTTTATTGCGTAGCCGCTTGACCTCCGAGTCCTCAATCCGCACGGGCTTTACCTTTGTCGTTAGCCCACTATCCACCGGCACTTGATCGACCGCGATCACTTGCGTAGGCTCTTGCACCGCCTTCCGAAGCACCGAAATGTGGAATACATCGTGTAAACCACTTAGCTCCACAGAAAGCTTCAACCTATAGGCCGCTTCACCAACTCGCTCCAGAACCTCAAATGGTCCAAGGTACCTCGGGCTCAGCTTTTTCAATCGTCGCACCCGCGAGACACCCTTGAACGGCTTGATCTTCAAGTATACATAATCGCCCACAGCGAACTCCACGTTCCTGTGCTTGGCATTATAGTACTTTGCTTGTCGGTCCTGAGCGATAAGCAACCTCTCCTGAATGGTTCTTACCAAGGAAGTAGCATCCTCCACTTCCGATCGCTTATACAACTTTGACTCGCCCGTTTCTAACCAAGACAACGGCGTGCGACATCTTCTACCATAAAGGGCCTCGAAAGGCGCCATCTGAATACTTGCTTGGTAGCTGTTGTTGTATGCGAACTCCACCAAATAAAGGTGGTCCTCCCATTGCTTTCCGAAGTCCAAAACACACATGCGAAGCATGTCTTCCATGGTTCTATTGACCCTCTCGGTCTGCCCATCCGTTTGCGGATGGAAGACTGTGCTAAACTTCAGCTTTGTTCCCAACATTTGCTGCACCAGCCTCCAATCATTGGACGTGAACCGCCCATCTCGGTCACTCACGATGCTGCGGGGCACACCATGAAGCCGTACTATGTTATCCACATAAAGCTTCGCCAACTTCTCCACCGGATCATCCTTCCTATGCGGAATAAAGTGCGACACCTTCGTTAATCGATCGACCACCACCCAAATGGCGTCGTTCCCCTTCTGCGACCTTGGCAAACCATGCACAAAGTCCATAGAGATGTCGTCGAATTTCCACTCCGGAATAGGCAAGGACTTAAGAAATCCTCCCGGCTTTTGGCACTCCGCTTTTACTAAGGCGCAGGTTTGGCACTTCGCTACGTATAGCGCCACATCCTTTTTCAAACCCGGCCACCAAAATAGCTTCTTTACATCGTGGTACATCTTCGTGCTCCCCGGGTGAATCGAGTACTTGGTATGGTGTGCCTCGTACAACAACTCCACCCGTAAATTGCCCACACTTGGGACGCACAAACGACCGTCTTTCCAAAGCAATCCGTCCTCCACGACGAATTGGGAATTTGACCCATCCAGAGCCTCTATCATGAACTGCTTCATATGAGCATCCATATCCAAAGCCTGCCGAATCCGATCAGCCAGGTCATATTGGACTTCAGTCCAATTCAGCACTGCTTCAGCGCTAGATTGTCTATCCACACAAACAATCTCCAACGCCTCCAGCTCCTGCACCAACCGCTCATCATGCACTGATAGCCAATTCGCTTGAGCTGGGGCTCGACGACTCAACGCGTCCGCAACCGCATTCCCTTTGCCAGGCACGTAGTGGATCTTGAAAGTATAGTCCCCCAGGAACTCCATCCACCTACGCTGCCGCATATTCAGATCCTTCTGATCTATTAGATACTTTAGGCTCTTGTGATCGGTGTAGATGTCAATCTTCACACCGTACAAATAGTGTCTCCACAGCTTCAAGGCAAAAATCACGGCCGCCAACTCCAAGTCGTGGACCGGATAATTCCTCTCGTGCACTTTTAGCTGTCTCGAGCCATAAGCTATCACGCTTCCGTGCTGCAGTAGCACACAACCCAAACCGCTGCCTGAAGCATCGCTATATATCTCATAGCCTTCGGTCCCAACCGGCGAACTCAACACAGGCGCCGTGGTCAACCGACACTTCAATTCCTCAAAAGCTCGCGCGCACTCCGGCGTCCAAACGAACTTATGCTCCTTCCTCGTCAAAGTAGTGAGAGGTAACGCTATCCGCGAGAAGTTCTCTACGAAGCGCCTATAATAGCCGGCAAGCCCCAAAAAGCTCCGGACTTCTGCTACCGTAGCAAGCTCAGGCCACTCCCGTATCGCAACAATCTTCGCCGGATCCACCGCAATACCCTCTCCACTCACTATATGCCCGAGGAACGCTACTGAGGATAGCCAAAACTCGCACTTCGAGAACTTGGCATACAACTGGTTTCTCCTGAGTGTCTCCAACACCAAATGGAGATGCTTGAAGTGATCCTCCTCACTTTGCGAGTACACCAAAATATCGTCGATGAAGACGATCACGAAATGGTCTAGGTACTCCCTGAACGTCCTGTTCATCAAGTCCATGAATACTGACGGCGCATTAGTCAGCCCAAACGGCATGACCGTAAACTCATAATGCCCGTATCTCGTACTAAACGCTGTCTTCGGGATATCACTCTCCCTTATCCGCAGCTGATAGTACCCAGACTTGAGATCTAGCTTCGAGTACACCGTCGACCCGACTAACTGATCAAAGAGATCATCAATCCTAGGGATCGGGTACTTATTCTTCTCAGTCAGCTTGTTTAGCTCCCGATAATCAATACACAATCTCAAGCTTCCGTCCTTCTTCTTAACAAAGAGGACCGGTGCGCTCCAAGGCGAAGAACTCGGGCGCACATACCCTTGCTCCAACAACTCTTGCAGTTGAACTTTCAGCTCCGCCATTTCCTTAGGCGCTAGCCGATACGGAGATCGTGACACAGGCTTTGCACCTGGCACTAGCTCGATCGTAAAATCTATCTCCCGCTGAGGCGGGGCTCCAGGAAGATCTGCGGGGAACACATCAAGGTATTCCGATACCACTGAAATACAATCCATCGCGGGCTTCGGCTTTGCAACCTCCACAAGTGTAAAGAACAGTTCTGCTCCGGCACGAACCGCCTTCACCACCTGAAGAGCAGACATCAACGTCTTGCTCGACCCCTTTAAGCCCGTAAAAGTCGTCTCACGACTTGCTCCCAGCTTGACTTCCTTGCTACCGCAATCTATATGGGCCTGCTGCTCCGAGAGCCAGTCCATGCCAAATATGACGTCAAACTCCACTAACGGAAGTAAAGACGCCCGCAGGTCGAACTCCTGCTCTCCAATACGAGTCTTAACCTCGCAGATCCTAACCGCTCGCATCGAACACCCATTGGGCAATAACACATCCAACTTGTCCTTCACCATCGAAGAAGGGACTCCGATGCGTGATATAAATCCTTCGGACAAGAAGGAGTGTGAAGCTCCCGTATCAAAGAGTGCTCGTGTCGGGTTTTCACAAATCATTACAAATCCTAAACAAGCAGTGGTAAGGTAACATATACATAACAAGCATATAAAGGAATTGACTTGCTATAAATTAAACCGTACCTGTCACCACGTCAGCTTGTTTAATGGCCTCCTGTTGGCCAAGATTATAGACCCTTGGTTGGGCCGGAGCATAGTGGGATGCGGTCGACTCCACCGCCTTTCCCTTCTCTTCGTAGGTAGCTCCTGGCCTCCTTTCGGACTTAGGACGTCCGCTCCAACAATCACGGGCAAAGTGCCCCGTCTTGCCGCAAGTAAAACACGCACCCGGGGTCCGACCTGTAGTCGCCCCAGAAGCGCCAGAAGGAGCTGGACCCGAAGTCCTATGCTTCTTGAAAGCCCTCCGATAGCCAGACTTCGAAGTAGTCGGCACTTTAAACTCAGATTTCTTTTCACCCAAGCTTTTCTTTGCTTGTACACTCTTCATGTCCTTCTCCAAGGACCGGGCAGTATTGACCAAGGTTAAGAAACCCTGCGTCATTGGCCCCGACAGTAATAGTCTCAGCTCATCCCTCAGACCTTCGTAGAAGCGATTAGTCTTGCGCTCCTCATCCATGATGGTAGAGCTCGCATAACGACTCAACCGCGTAAACTCGTGGAGATATTCATCCACGCTTCGCTCACCCTGCACCAACCTCAGGAACTCATTCTCCATTGAAATCCTCTGAGTAGAAGGGAGGTATCTTGCTAAGAACAATTCCGAGAACTCTTCCATCGGAACGTCTATCAATTGTCTTCCTCTCAGATGATGCAGCTCCAAGCCTTCCCACCACATCCTCGCTTCGCCGTCTAGAAGGAACGTAGCGATGGTGGTCATTTGCCACTCCTCCGTCTCCGTCGCTGTCATGACTCTCTTCACCCTAGAGAGCCAGTCTTCATCCTGCGATGGGGTTCCCAACCCCGAGAATAACGGAGGGTTAAAGCTCATTACATGCTTCAACTGCCTCTCAGTCGCCCTCCTTGGCACTATTGGTTCTACAACCACTTGCTCCATCCTCCTCGGCTCCGCCTCTTGAAGAGGTACTTGCTCCATCACAGGAGCTGGCTGCTGCGCTTGCCTCCCAGGCTGCGCATTTATCACGGCCAGCACCGCTTCAGCCACCAATCTTATATTTTCAGCCGACAAAGGTGTTGCGGGAGCAACTTCTGGTGCACTACTAGCCTCAGAACCTCGGCGTTCTGACGGCCCAACACCACTTCGGGTCACCTATAGTGGTACAAAACACCGTTAAGCGACCAAATAACATTGCAAACAGCAATTATAGGAACACGCAGGTTCCTCAAACACGAGTATTTTCATTCCTAAGTGGACATTCATGGGTTCTTTTTACTGTTATTACGATGACGCACACAATGTGCTCACCACCCCTTAAAAAGAATTCGCCCACGAATTCACTTTAAGCCCGACCAAAACCAGTAGTCTGATACCAAATTGTAACACCCCCTATCCGTCGCATCGCATATAGCAGTAGGTCCGGCCGGGGCCCGACGCCATATACCACGGACAGACCGGGTGGTTACTTATGGAAACCATCCAACCAATCTCAACGTCCTACACAGAGCATTCTAGCGGAAGCAATTTATAAAAGTTGCAAAACAAGAACCCAGCACAAGCATGAATGTCCACTAACATGATAATAGGAATGTTATTACAAAATACCCAAATATTCGGCCTTAAGGCCTTACAGAACGTTTCTCTTGACTAAAACATGATTTACAAACCTCGGCACGCAGGCCGGTCATACATGAGTAAAACATAAAACATAACACTTGGGCCTTCGAGGGCCAGCTTCGCAAAAAGGGCTTTAGCCCGCTATTGACCGCTTGGTCCAGCTGCACCTGCAAGCAAACAAACCACCGCACGGTGGCAAACAAAGCAACGGTCAGCAATGCTGACCAAATTATAACGATCCCGCCCCCAACTCGGGGCGGCGATGCTCCTTCCCTGCATTTCATTAGCATAAGCGAGCAATATATCACCATAGCCATTACATCACAGGCGTTGGCTCGCACGGCCACACGCCCCGTGCACTCAGGGCACATTCTCGGTGAACCGGTCGATGTCACGACAATTAAAGCCATTAACATTCCGGATTCACCACCGCCACTTTGACGGCCATTCCTAAGAGCAATTCGTCTTCATGGTATTGGTCACGTCAATTTAAGCCATTGACCACCGAAGACTCACATCTATGCCAACGGCGAGTGCCATGTACCTTTAGGTCTCTCTAACCCGAACGACATAAAGCGGGTACGGCTCCATCTAACCCGTGCTCACATCGCAACGGCAATTTAAGCCATTTGCGCGGGTCAAACTTTCACCGATTCCCATTCTACCGCAAGACACATAACCCCGTTATGTTCATGCTGGCACTCAGGCCACCAAGTTGGCAAGACCTCGTGTCCGCCCAGTTTTCCGGGTGCACCTTTGGGTTAGTCCCCAAGGCTCCCTGCTGCAATCTACCGCGTAGAAAACCCGAAAACACCAAATAGCACGGAGTCTTCTCCGGCCTTAAGCAATGCAACATCACCGATCCGAACTAACATGTCCGGGTAGGCTTCAACCAAAATGCCTATGTCCGTTCTCGCATACGGACGCTAAACAACGGGGACTTCACATATCTACCCGAAGGAACGCCTCCAACTCTTCGCAAACTCGCGAGAGAGGGCTTCCTATGCTAAGAAAGAGAGCTATCATGCTCACAAGTGAGGATCGTTACCCTTGCGTTCCTCTTTGGCGCCATTGAAATGTAATCGGATAGAAATCACCGCGCTTGCGTTGCCTCCGTGGATCCGGAGTCGGCTTGCGATTCGGAGCTCCGAAGCTCCTCCAATGGCGGATCTAGCTCCTCTTCCTCTAGCCTTGGCTCTTCTTTCTCCAAGGGTTTGGAGAGAGATCAAGTGAAGGAAAAATGGATTTTTCTTAAGTCAAACCCGTGTATATCCTCCCAGGAACCATCCCCAGCCGTCGGATCTCAACCTAAGAAAACGAGCGGCTTTGATTCGGGGCTGAAATGCCCAATCTGGGCCGAACACGGCTTGGCACACGCCCGTGTCCAGGGCCGTGTGCCGCATTCGCCGTCAAAATCGAATCTTCTGAACACGCACACGGGTATCGAACACGCCCGTGTTCGAGCTGACACGCCCGTGTTCCAGCTGACACGGCCGTGTAGCCGGCCGTGTACCCATGATTTTTCCCCCGTTTCCAACCCGAGCACTGCACGGGTTCTAGGACACGCCCGTGTCCTTGCCCGTGTCACATTGACACGCCTGGGCCCCCAGGCCGTGTACACGGGACATTTCGTCGAGGGGAGAACGACGACTCGCCGACACGGCCTTGGACACGCCCGTGTCCGAGGCCGTGTGCCTTGTCTCGACGACCGTCGAGTGAATCTCGACGATTTCACCTTGACGCTCGTCGACACGGGTCGACACGCCCGACGACACGCCCGTGTCGCGGGCCGTGTGCCCATTCTCGACGAATCGTCGAGAATAACTCGACGATTTCACGGCTAAGTGTCGACACGGGTCGACACGCCCTGCGACACGCCCGTGTCGCAGGCCGTGTGCCCATTCTCGACGAATCGTCGAGAATAACTCGACGACTTCGCGGCTAGGTGTCGACACACGCTTGACACGCCCTGGGACACGCCCGTGTCCCAGGCCGTGTGCCTTCAGCCAGAAACCAAAACTGGCCCAAAACATCCCCCTTTGCTCCTTTGAGTTTCGGGGCGTTACAGAGGAAGCCGAGGAGATAGGGCGAAGAATGGAGGAGGTCGAACAAGAAGCAGGAGAGGAGGAGCTTGGAGTGAAGAACTGCGCAGAGAAGGCAGCAGGGGGAGATCTGGAGGAAGTGGCCAAGGTAAGGGCCGTGGGAGGAGAGGTGGAGGTAGAGGTCCCCGTTCCGGAGGAAGGGGACGCCGAAGGATGGGGGGAACGATCCAGGCTGGAGGCGACGGAAGAAGTGGTGGAGCTGGAGGTGCTCACCCGGGGAGGAAGGATGGAGAAGGTTCGCGTCAGCGGAGGGCTGACCCCGGAAAACCAGGGCCGGATGCTGGAGTGCATCCAGAAGAACGTGGACATCTTCGCCTGGAACGCCGCGGAGATGCCGGGGGTTGACGCGAATGTGGCCTGCCACCGCCTCAACTTGGACCCGGGGACACGCCCCGTCCAGCAGAAAAAGAGATCCACGACGGACAAGCTGGCAGAACCCATCAGGGAGGAGGTGGCGAAGCTTCTCAAAGCTGGCTTCGTGTCCGAAATTCAGTATCCCGGCTGGGTCTCCAACTTTATGATGGTCAAAAAAGGAGACGGCCGCTGGCGGTTGTGTATCGATTTTTCCCTTCTTAATAAAGCTTGTCCTAAGGACTGTTACCCTTTGCCTCGGATCGACGCACTGGTTGACTCCGCCGTCGGCTTTTCTGTAATGAGTTTTTTAGATGCCTTTTCAGGTTACCATTAGGTCAGGATGCACCCCCCAGACGTCAAGGACGTCTCGTTCATCACAGGGGATGGATGCTACTGCTACAAGATGATGCCATTCGGGCTGAAGAACGCTGGGGCCACCTACCAAAGAATGATGGATAGGGTCTTCAAAGAGCAAAGGGGAAGGAACTTGGAGGTATACGTCGATGACCTCATGATCAAAAGCCGGGACGTGGACTCCCACCTCCGGGACCTGGAGGAGACCTTCGCCACCCTGCGCAAATTCAAGATGCGGTTGAATCCCCTTAAATGTGTCTTTGGGGCCAGCCGGGGAAAGTTCTTGGGGCATCTCCTCACCCCCGCGGGGGTCGAGCCGAATTCGGACAAGGTCAAGGCTATCTTGGAGCTGGGATCACCGCGAAACGCAAAGGAGGTCCAACGGTTGACGGGGAAGCTAGCAGGGCTGAGCCGCTTTCTTTCTCGGGCAGGAGAGAAGTGTTCCCCCTTCTTCAAAACACTGAAGGGAGGTCAAAGGTTTGAATGGACCAAGGAATGCGAGGAGGCGTTCCAGGCCCTCAAGGCGCAGTTGACACAGGCGCCGCTGCTCCAAGGACCGAAGGAAGGGGAAGATTTGTTCTTATATCTCGGAGCCGGGGCGGAGGCCCTGAGCTCCATCTTGGTTCGCGAGGAAGGGAAGAAGCAGCTCCCGATTTATTACGTCAGTCGGGTCCTGAAGAAGGCCGAGCTCCGGTATCCAATCTTGGAGAAGCTCGCGTTCGCACTAATCGTCTCGGCTCGGAGGCTACGACCTTACTTCCAGGCACACTCAATCCGAGTGGTGACCGACCATCCTCTCCGCAACGTCTTCGAGGGGGTGGAGAATTCAGGCCGGCTGGCCAAGTGGTCGGTGGAGCTGAGCGAGTTCGATGTCTCCTTCGTTCCACGACTCTCGATCAAAGCTCAGGCGATGGCCGATTTCCTGGCTGACTACGTGATAGAAATAGCGGAGGAGGAACTCACCCGCCCGACCCCTTGGAAGGTGAGGGTGGATGGAGCCTCAGGAAGGCATTCTCTCGGTGTAGGAGTGGTCCTAGAAAGCCCCCAAGGGACTCAGATTGAGCAGACGGTGGTGGTGCATTTCCCCATTACCAACAACCAGGCCGAGTACGAGGTAGTGATAGTGGGGCTGCGCCTGGCCAGGGAGCTGGGGGTGCGGGACGTGGAGGTCCTAACCGACTCCATGGTGGTGGCTTCCCAGATCAACGGGGAGTTTGAAGCAAGGGAGCCCACTCTGAGGCTGTACTTAGCCAAAGTAAAGGGGGTCATAGGGCTCTTCCAGGCCTTCTCCATCCGACATGTGCCAAGGGAAGAGAACGAACAAGCCGATCAGTTAGCAAAGCAGGGTCCCCGGGCAGGGGGCACCATCACCGACCTGTTCCGCCCCTCCATCGAAGAAGGGGAGCTCATGGAGATCGACCATCAAGTTTCGTGGATGGATCCAGTAGTGGTTTTCCTCTCCACGGGAGAATATCCGGAGGGGGTGGACAGGAAGAAGCTAAGGCACAAGTCAGCTTACTACCTCCTTAAAGACGGGCAGTTGTACCGGAAGACCCTCTCCGGGATGTTGGCTCATTGTGTAGCCGAGGGTGAGGCGCAGAGGATCCTGGAGGAAGTCCACTCCGGGGAGTGCGGAAGTCATTCCGGGAGTCGGACCCTGGAAGGAAGGATAGTCAGGCAAGGGTATTTCTGGCCCACCCTGGGCCGAGACGCCGCGGAGTTCGCAAATAGATGTCATAAGTGCCAGCTGTTTGCCCCCCTCCAGCTACAGCCGGCCCAACAACTCAAGAGTATCACGGCTCCCTGGCCCTTTGCAATCTGGGGAATGGATTTGGTTGGACCGTTCCCCCAGGCCAGCGGCCAGAGAAGGTTCCTCCTAGTGATGATCGACTACTTCTCAAAGTGGATGGAGGTGAAGGCGTTGGCCAAGGTGACCTCCCAAGTGATCAGGAACTTTGTCTGGGGGGAGATCATCTGTCGCCACGGGATACCACAAGCCATCGTCACCGATAACGGACCCCAGTTCGCCAGTGCCGAGTTCACCAGCTTCTGCGAGCAGCTTGGAATCGACCTCAGGTTCGCCTCGGTCCACCACCCCAGGAGCAACGGGCAGGTGGAGGCGGCGAACAAGATCATCGTCAATCTCCTCAAGAAGAAGGTGGAAAACTTGAGGGGGAGCTGGGTGGAGCAGCTCCCCGCCGTTCTTTGGGCCCTTAGAACCACCCCTAACACGGCCACGGGGGAGACCCCCTTCAAACTCTCACATGGGTGCGAGGCGGTGCTCCCCATAGAATTTGAGGTCCAAACGCCGCGAGTCGGAACGGCCAGGGAAGGCCGAGAGGAATGGCAAGCCGAGAACGGGGAGGAGCTGAGACTCTCCCTTGACATGGTGGAAGAGTTGAGGGATCTTTCGGCCATCCGACAGGAGGAGGTCAAAAGGAGGATGACAAAATACTTTGACAAGCATGTCAGGGTCAAGCAGTTCGTAGAAGGGGACCTGGTGCTGAAGAAGGTGGACGCGGCAGGGAGGTCAGCGTCCGTAGGGAAGCTCAACCCCAGCTGGGAGGGGCCATTCATTGTGAAGGAAACTTTGAAGTCAGGGGGCTATCAGCTCCAAAATGTAGAGGGCGAGGCCCTGAGTCTCACCTGGAGTGGAGACGACTTGAAGAGGTTTTTTCCCTAAGCTCCTGTAAGCGACGCGATTTGTTATAATGAAGTCTTTCTTCTCTCCCCCCCCAGGATTGTCATATCTAGCTTGCTCAGAGAATTGGAATGAGTCTGGACCCCGAGAAGATCCCGCTGCCAGGCTCCCACCTAGCTGGCAGGGCCGGAAGTCACTCGGTGTCATCCCTAGCCTCGAGAAGATCCCGCTGCCAGGCTCCCACCTAGCTGGCATGGCCGGAAGTCACTCGATGGAATAAGTTAGGACCCCGAGAAGATCCCGCTGCCAGGCTCCCACCTAGCTGGCAGGGTGAAAGATATGGTACCTAAACACCTAGAGGGGGGGGGTGAATAGGTGACCTAATCCTTTTCTAACTTTGTTGGCAGCCAAACAGTTATATCACAGATTTCTAACTAGTTTATTACAGCAATCAGCAATAATCAAACATACACAGCTAATCCACAGCACATTCACAGCATAGCACACAGTGATTTATAGTGGTTCCCCAAGATATGGGTACATCCACTTTCCCCCCTCCGCCTATCTAGCAGTGTACTAAATTTGGCCAAACTTCTCCACTCTCTCAGAACCCAAATTGGTTCCTACCTCAGGCCCAAAGCCTTACAACTCAGCTTTTTCCCAAAGCCTACACTCAGCCAATCAAGGCCTACACTCAGCCAACCAAGACCTACACTCAGCCAACAAGGCCTACACTCAAAGATCTCTATCTCCTACACTCAGGCAAACAAGCCCTACCCTCAGCCTTTATAAATATAGGCTTACAATCACTCAGATCCAATGGATCCTACAAGTTAAAAATGTAATACAGATAATAACTCTACAACTCAGAATTAAAGGAGGGGAGTTGAGAGATTCTTGATGAGTTCTTGGAAGAACTCAGCTGGAATCACCCTGACTTAGCTTTCTTCAAAGCTTCTTGAGTAGAACTGAATAAGGCTGAATCCTCTGCAGTTGTTCCTTGACCTCTACTACTTAAGATCCAGAATTGATTCTGAATCCTTCTTCTCAGCATAGTTCCAGATGCTGATTTCTTGGAAGGAGCCCTCTCTCTCCAACTTCTTAGATCTGCAGTTGGACTTCAAGATCTTCTTGTGCTGATACCCTTGGTACCACTTCAATAATTTGATCAACCTTGACAACAATCTGATCAATTACTTCAATTACTCTAACCACTGTTTCTGTAAACTGTGGGTGCCTATTTATAGGCATTTTTCATGGTAACCGGCTGGTCCGGTTCATAACTGACTTCTGACATCTCTGACAGTTGCTGTAGACCAGCTGGAACGGCAGCTGTCATGTCATCCAGTCACTTCTTGAAATTCTCTAACTGTTTGTCAGTGTCGAGACTTTCTGTCTTTAAGTGTCGACACTTATAGTCCAAGTGTCGACAGATGTTGTGTAAGTGTCGACACAAGTCTACAAGGTGTCGACACAATTCCTTGTATGTCTCGACACAGATTCTTCTGCATGTGTCGACACTGAAATTGAGTGTCGACACAAGTACTTGTTCTTCTAGCTTTTGCTGAATTCTTCTATGTGTCGACACATCTCCTTTGTGTCGACACATCTTCTTGTGTTGAATCTGTCAAGTGTCGACACTGCTTCTTGGTGTCGACACATAGTCTCCAATGTCAATACTTGCTGAGTGTCGACACAGCTCCTTGTGTCGACACATCTTCTTGTGTTGAATCTGTCAAGTGTCGACACTGCTTCTTGGTGTCGACACATAGTCTCCAATGTCAATACTTGCTGAGTGTTGACACAGCTCCTTGTGTCGACACATCTTCTTGTTGTTGAGACTTCAGCTGAGTGTCGACACATTCCCTTAGTGTCGACACTTGTACTTAGAATATTTTGGAAATAATTCTGTTCTTTGCTAAGTGTCGACACAGCTCCTTGTGTCGACACTTTCTTCAAGTGTTGAGTCTTTAGCTAAGTGTCGACACATTGTGCTGGGTGTCGACACTTACTTCAAGTGTTGACTCTTCTGATAGTGTGTCGACACATTGTGCTGAGTGTCGACACATTCTTCAAATACTGACTCTTCTGCATAGTGTCGACACATTGTGTTGAGTGTCGACACTTGTACTTAGACTCTGCAGACTTTTGCTGAGTGTCGACACTTTCTGGTGTAGACACTGCTTCACTGGGTGTCGACACGGCTCCTTGTGTCGACACTTTCTGTCTGCACTTTTCTTCACTGAGTGTCGACACAGCTCCAAGTGTCGACACTTTCTGACTGGTGTCGACTCTGCATCCCAGGTGTCGACACAATGACTCCAAGTGTCGACACTGCTTGTCTGGGTGTCGACACAAGCTTTCTCAAGTGTCGACACTTTCCCTCTGGGTGTCGACACATGGACTTAGAAACTTTTTGCTTCAGTCTAGTACTTTCTTAACCTGCACAAATAACTCAAACATACATCAAATACATTATGATGTATATCATTGAGTTGGGTGAGGCTTCTTCAGATCAGGTACATTTGACCAATGTACCCAACAATCTCCCCCTATTTGGAGAAGTCATAACCCTTAGTCAATGATATACACCATCCATAATTAAAATTACAAAATGATGTACAGCAGATTATATACAGCAGGGTAAACATAAACATGTAATATTTCACACATGTATACACATTCAATCATTGCAGAACAAACAACAAATAGACACATTCTTTGAACAATCATGAAATATATTTATCATATATTGTTCTAACATTTTTCTCATACATCTTCAATGGTTTACAAAAATGTTTTACATTCAACAGATTACAACAATCTTCAAGTTAATTCCTAATCTATTTCTGATCAGGTTCTTTGATAACTATTCCCTTTCCAGCTTGAACTTGAGCTTTGACAGGGGCTTCAGCAGGTTCAGCAACAGCAGGCTTCTTTCCTTTTAAGTCCTTCTTCTTCAGCTCTTCTGCTTTGATTTTCTGCCTCTCAAAGTAGTGATATGGCTTGGGGAAGTACTTGCTAGGCTCCACAGCAGTAGGAGGTAGCTTTCCCATCTTAGCCTTCCTTCTGAATTGTATTATTGCCTCCTGCCTTATTTAATGTTTCCTCCATTCTGCCTCAGAGAACCATTTGTTCCTGTCATTCATGTTGTCTTTGGCAGCTTTCCAGGCAGTTAGAATTATATTTCTAGAGGTAGGGCTCCATTGTTCAAAATCTGGCTTTTGTTCTGCTTGTTCCCTAAACCTCTTCTTTGACAACCTTGTCTCTTCTTCTTTATTCATGGCCTCTTGCAGAGCTTCAGAAATAGGTTGAACAACCTTCTCAATATGAACTTTGGCCTTGCCCTCAGTTGGGCTATACATAGTGCTGACATCTGCTTGAACCATATCAAAATCTGGAGGTGGATATATTACTTGAGCTACTTCTGCTTGCACACCTCCAAGATAGGCATTTTGAATCCCTGATTCAGCAACATTGTCATCATCACAGAGTGGAGGATAGCCCAGTGTAGCTCTGATGGAGTTAGATATCCATTTGGCATGGTCAGAGCTAGCTTTGACTAATACTCTCTCCCCCTTTATGACTTCTCTGGCCATATGGTCTCTGACATCATCCTTTTGAAACCTTATCTGACTGTCCAAATATCTGATTTCCTCTTTGAAAAATGGTTTAAGCTTTTGTAGTTGGTCAGAGATAGCTTTCTGAGAATCTTGAATTGCAGTCTTGACAGCAGTAATCTCAGCCTGAAATACTTTATCAAAATCTGCCTTAACTGCAGCAGCAGATGTAGAAGGTTCATCAGCCTTGTTCTTCAATTCTGTGAGTATAGCATTATGTGACTCAGTCAGATTGTCATTCAGTCTGATTTGGTTTTCCAGCACATATCCTTGCTTTAAGGCTATATCATCTACCTGTGCCTTTATTTTCTCTTGGTGTGTAGCCAGATATACCACAGCATTTCCACCCTTGGAGAAGCATTCATTCATCTCCTTCTTATTAAGGTTCATCTCAAACCTTATTGAATTTATTTCCTGTGCAAGATCAAACTGTAGGGTCTTCTGCCCTTCATCAACATAAGTCTCTATAGCCTTTCTTTGTTCATCCAGTTTGATCTGCAGTGCAATCAGTAAAGCACTATAGTCAACAGTTGGAGCTTGTTGAACTTGTTGGGTACATTGGTCAAATGTACCTGATTTGAAGAAGCCTCACCCAACTCAATGATATACATCATGATGTATTTGATGTATGTTTGAGTTACTTGTGCAGGTTAGGTATTCACTGGACTGAAGCTAAAACTTTCTAAGTCCATGTGTCGACACCCAGAGGGAAAGTGTCGACACTTGAGAAAGCTTGTGTCGACACCCAGACAAGATGTGTCGACACTTGGAGTCATTGTGTCGACACCTGGGATGAAGAGTCGACACCAGACAGAAAGTGTCGACACAAGGAGCTGTGTCGACACTCAGTGAAGAAGAATGCAGAGAAGTAGTGTCGACACTTAGCAGAAGTGTTGACACCTAGAAGAGTTGTGTCGACACTCAGCAAAATTCTACAGAGACTAAGTGCAAGTGTCGACACCCAGCACAATGTGTCGACACTTAACCAGAAGAGTCAACACTTGAAGTATGTGTCGACACTCAGCACAATGTGTCGACACACAACCAAAAGAGTCAACACTTGAAGTATGTGTCGACACTCAACACAATGTGTCGACACACAACCAGAAGAGTCAACACTTGAAGAAAGTGTCGACACCCAGCACAATGTGTCGACACTCAGTTGAAGACTCAAAGAAAGTGTCGACACAAGGAGCTGTGTCGACACTTAGCAAAGAACAGAAATATCTACAAAAATATTCTAAGTACAAGTGTCGACACTAAGGGAATGTGTCGACACTCAGCTGAAGAATCTATATTGAAGACTTGTGTCGACACCAAGAAGCAGTGTCGACACTTGACAGTTTCAACACATGAAGATGTGTCGACACAAAGGAGATGTGTCGACACTTAGAAGAATTTAACAAGTTACAGAAGATCAAGTACTTGTGTCGACACTCAATTCCAAGTGTCGACACCTGAATAAGAATCTGTGTCGAGACATACAAGGAGTTGTGTCGACACCTTGTAGACTTGTGTCGACACTTACACAGCATGTGTCGACACTTGGTCTATAAGTGTCGACACTTAAGAACAGAAAGTCTCGACACTATCTGACAGTTAGAGAATTTCAAGAATTGACTGGATGACATGACAGCTGCCGTTCCAGCCGGTCTACAGCACTTGTCAGAGATGTCAGAAGTCAGTTATGAACCGGACCAGCCGGTTACCATGAAGAAGGCCTATAAATAGGCACAGAATGTTTACAGAAACCAATGTTGTTGTTGTTAAGAGTTAACAGAAGAAGATTAAGTTCTGATTGAGTTCAGATTAATCTAAGAGATTTGTTCAAGTGGTTGCTGATCAAGTTATCCAAGTGATACAAATCAAGAAGATCGTGCTGTCCAACGGCAGATCTAAGAAGTTGGAGAGAGAGAGCTCCAATCAAGAATTCAGTCTTTGGAACTAGGCTGAGAAGAAGGATTCAGAAGCATCTGGATCTTAAGAAGCAGAGGTCAAGGAACAACTGCAGAGGATTCAGACTTATTCAGTTCTACTCAAGAAGCTTTGAAGGAAGCTAAGTCAGTTTGGATCTATCTGAGTTCTTCCAAGAACTCAGCAAGAAACTCTCAACTCCTCTCTTATTTTCTGAGTTGTTGAGTTATTTGTTGTAATACTATTTTAACTTGTAGGATCTTTGGATCTGAGTGCATTGTAAGCCTAAATTTATAAAGGCTGAGGGTAGGGCTTGATAGCCTGAGTGTAGGAGTTGAAGAACTCTGAGTGTAGGCCTTGATTGGCTGAGTGTAGGCCTGGGTGGCTGAGTGTAGGCCTTTGTGGCTGAGTGTAGGCTTTGGAGAAAGCTGAGGTGTAAGGCTTTGGGCCTGAGGTGTAGGAACCTATTTGGGTTCTGAGACAGTGGAGAAGTTTGGCCGAATCTAGTACACTGCTAGATAGGCGAAGGGGGAAAGTGGATGTACCCAAAGATTGGGGAACCACTATAAATCACTGTGTGCTGTGCTGTGAATGTGCTGTGTATGTTTGATTATTGCTGATTGCTGTAATAGACTACTTAGAAATCTGTGATATAACTGTTTGGCTGCTAACAAAGTTAGAAAAGGATTAGGTCACCTATTCACCCCCCCTCTAGGTGTTTAGGTACCATATCTTTCAAGTGGTATCAGAGCCAGGTTCCTCAAAACAAGGACTAACAGTCTAAGGAGATCCTGTTTGGCAGAAACAGTCTAGGTCAGAAAACAGCTTCAAGAAAATCAAGAACCATGGGTTCCTTTGAAAATCATAAAGAATTGGGTTCCATGAAATTACCTATTTGCAGAAAGGAAATTTTTGGGATCTGGAAAGAGAGGGTAAGGCTATTCATGGAGGCCTCAGACCCTAGAATATACATCACAGTAAAGGAAGGGCCTTATGTGCCAATGAAGATCTCAGTATTGGATGCAAATCAGAGGACTCCAAAGGATTTCTCTGAGATGACCAAGGATGAAATTGTCCTAGCCACTATGGACAAGAGGGCACAAAACATAATAGTGAGTGCCATTGATGATGCAACTTTTCAGAACTTAATTCACTGTAAAACAGCAAAAGAAATGTAGGATACCCTCATTGTCTATATGGAAGGTTCTGAAGAAGTTAGGCAAGATAGGAAGTCCTTGCTTAATCAAGAGTATGAGAGCTTTAGGCAAGGCAAGGGAGATAGCATCACTGAATGCTACAAGAAGTTCTATAGAATAGTTAATGAACTCATGTCTTATGGAAGAGAGTTCAGCAACTATGAACTAAATGACAAATTCCTAAGGTCCCTAACCAAAGATTGGGACACCAAGATCTGTGCCATAAGAGAAATGGCAAAGTTGGGAGAAATTCCTCCTCCTACACTATTTGGCAAGTTGTTGTCATATGAGATGCAGCTGACAGTGAGGAAAGAGGAGGAGAAATCAACAAGGACTGAGCACAAGGAAAGGACTGTTGCCTTCAAGACAGAAGTTCCCAGAAAATGCAGAACTAAGTCATCAACTCCACCTCCAGAGGTAGTTGAATCTGAGTCAGAAGGGTCTGTCAGTACAAAGTCTACACGCAGTGAAAGTGATGAAGACTTTGCTGCCTTCACTAGACACTTTCAGAAATTCCTGAAAAAGAAACAGTGGAGGTCCAGACCATCTACTTACAAGGGAAAAGAAGTCTTGTATCAGGAGAAAAAGCCTTCTAAGAAGGACAGGAAGAAGACAAAGACAAGCAAGGCAACTGGATCAAAGATTGTGTGCTACTGCTGCAATAAACAGGGTCATGTCATTGCTGATTGTCCTGAGAAAAGAAAAGAATCCAGTGACAGGAAAAAGACTCACTTCAAAGGGAAGAAAGAGAAGTCTTTTGTTGCCAAGAATGAGAAGACTCTTTCAGATATTTCTTCTTCAGACACTGATACTGATGCTGAAGCCTACATAGGGCTATTTGCTGAAGAAGAAGAAGAAGAATTTATGCAGATCTTGGAGTCAATTTATGAACAAGAAGACTGCCAGTGCCAAGGACTGATGGCATTGACTGAGAGTACCAAAATCCTGGAGCAGCCAGGACCTAGTCAGGTACAAAGTCCAACTCTAAGTTCAGTTTCTTGTTCTAGTTCAGAATCAGATTCATCTTCATCAAATGATGGAAGTGTTTCTGAGTCTGAAGAAGATATTCATCAGCTCATAGATGAATATAAGGTGCTGTTACAGGCTTATAAGAAAAGCAAGTCCCTTGCCAAAAGTCAGGCAAAGGAAATTGCTGATCTAAAAGCTGCTGCAACAGACCTTGAGAAGCAGTATGATCAAAAACTGAATGAAGTAGCCAGGCTGAAACACATTACAGTGATTCAGATGGGTACTATTACATTTAAGAATGATCAAATTAAGAGACTGGAGACAAATCTTCAGAAAGAGAGAGAACTGGTTGCAAAGTTTTCAAAGCCTAAATCAGTTCTACCTTTGATTGATGATTTTATTCATCACAAAGGCAAGGCTGGACTGGGTTTTGTTAAACCTGCTAGGACTGTTCAGGATCAGTCCAAGTCCAAGGGCAAGGCCCCAACATTCAATAAGTCAGCTGCAGTTAAGACAGCAAAGTCTGTACCTAAGCAAAGGTACAATAAGTTTGAATGTTGGTGTTGTGGCAAGGTTGGCCACTTTGCCTTGGATTGTTGGCACAATGCAAGTGCCAAAGGGAGTAGCAAGCTACCTGGTGGAAAGCCAGTAGGTAGTCTTGTTAAGTTGCAAACTAACAGTCACCAAGGACCCAAGAAACCATTGGGTTCTAAGGTTCATTAATTTGTTTTGCAGGTAAGTCCAAGTGGCCATACCCCAACATGGTACTTGGATAGTGGATGTTCCAGACATATGACTGGAACAAGGGGACTACTGAAGGACTATATTCCAATCAAAAATGGTCCTAAAGTGACCTTTGGTGGTTCTGAAAAAGGAATCATCAAAGGGTTTGGTAACATTTCTTCAAACCTAGTTACCATTACTCAAGTGGCTTATGTTAAAGGGTTGAAACACAACCTTATAAGTATAAGTCAGTTAAGTGATGTAGGGTATGACATCTCATTTGTTAAAAATAGTTGTCATATCAAGAGGTCAAGTGATCAAGAGATCATTTTGACAGGATATAGGAAAAGAAATGTCTATTGTCTAGACATTATGATTGACAACAATGGTTCTCCAGTTTGTCTTGTAGCTGATGAGATAATCTCTAATTGTGTCAAATGGCACAAGAGGCTTGCCCATCTTAACTACAAGACTATTAGCAAACTCTTTAGCAAAGAGTTAGTGAGGAATGGTCCTCAAGTTAAGTGTGTTAAAAATGGCATTTGCTCAGCTTGTCAAAAGGGCAAGCAGACCAAATCCACCTTTAGAAGCATAGAGAACAAAGATGCTGTGAGGTGTTTATACCTCTTGCATATGGATCTATTTGGTCCAATGCCAGTTCACAGCTTAGGTAGGAAGGTCTATACCTTTGTAGTTGTTGATGACTACTCAAGGCTTTCCTGGGTGTTCTTCTTAAGGCAGAAATCTGAAACACCTAGTGTCTTCTATAGCTTTGTTAAGCAAATTCAGAATGAATTGAACTATACAGTGGTCAAAATTAGAAGTGACCATGGTACTGAGTTTCAGTCTGAAAGCATGACAAAACTGTGTGAAGACTTTGGGATATTTCAAGAATTCTCTTCACCTAGAACACCTCAGCAAAATGGCATTGCTGAGAGGAAAAATAGGACCTTGATAGAGGCTGGTAGGGCCCTACTAAGTGATACATCACTGCCAGAGTATTTCTGGGCTGAAGCAGTTAACACTGCATGCCATGTTATAAATAGGGCTACCATCACTAAAAGGCTAAACAAGACCCCCTATGAAGTTGTGAAAGGCAGGAAACCAAACCTATCCTATTTTAGGATCTTTGGTTGTAAATGCTTCATACTTAACAATGGGAAGTCTTACTTAACAAAGTTTGCTGCCAAGTCCCAAGAGGGAATTTTTGTTGGGTACAACAACAATAGTAAGGCTTATAGAG
Source organism: Platanthera guangdongensis (assembly GCA_039583875.1). NCBI lineage: Eukaryota > Viridiplantae > Streptophyta > Magnoliopsida > Asparagales > Orchidaceae > Platanthera > Platanthera guangdongensis. Next base: position 13,241,070 of record CM077157.1, on the reverse strand, counting down.
TATACAACTTGACTACACAAGTTGTAGAGGAGACTGTGCATGTAGTTTTTGATGAGACTAAAAATATTAACAATGAGTTGTCTAGCAATGTATGCAACCCCACAGGTTTGACAAAGAGATTGGACAAGCTTACTATAGAAGAGATGTCTGCTGCAAGACAGCAAGTAGAAGACAATAGCAGTTGTCCAGGGGGAGAACTACATGTACCAATAGCTGAAGAAATACAAGAAGTACAGCATGATGCAGATGCTGAAGAAGTTCAACCTGAAGTTAGGATGCCACCAGCCAACAGGCATCTAAGAGATCATCCAGTAGAGCTGATTATTGGAGATCCAAGACAAGGTGTTCTGACAAGGAGCAGAAATCAGAATGCTGCAGTATATTCTAGTTTTCTGTCTCAAGTAGAACCTAAGAAATTTGAAGAAGCTATACAAGATCCACAGTGGACTGAAGCTATGCAAGAAGAACTTAATCAGTTCAAAAGGTGCAAGGTTTGGGAACTGGTTCCTAAACCTAAAGACCACAATGTTATAGGAACTAAGTGGATCTACAGGAATAGGTTAGATGAACAAGGGGTCATCATTAAGAATAAAGCTAGACTGGTTGCTAAAGGATATAGGCAAGAAGAAGGTATTGACTTTGATCAAACCTTTGCTCCAGTAGCCAGACTAGAAGCCATAAGGATGTTCTTGGCCTATGCAACCTATCAAGGATTCAAGGTATACCAAATGGATATAAAGTCAGCATTCCTAAATGGTAATTTGAAAGAAGAAGTCTATGTGGAGCAGCCTGCAGGTTTTGTTGATCCAACTTTACCTCATCATGTCTATAGACTTATGAAAGCTTTATATGGGTTAAAGCAAGCTCCTAGAGCTTGGTATGAAACCCTATCTAGTTTCCTCATTGAGAACAAGTTCTCAAGGGGGAAAATAGATAAGACTCTATTCCTTAGGGAATCTAGAGGCAAAGTAATACTTGTCCAAATATATGTAGATGACATTATATTTGGGTCTACTGAAAGTAGCCTTTACAAAAAGTTTGCAAAGCTTATGCAAAGTCAGTTTGAGATGAGTAGTATGGGAGAGCTGAAGTTTTTCTTGGGTCTCCAAGTTAAACAGACTGAAAGTGGTTTATCCATATATCAGTCCAAGTTCACCCTAGAACTCATAAGGAAATATGGTATGGATTCATCCAGCACCATGAAGACTCCTATGGGGTCAAGTATGTCCCTTAGCAAGGATGATGCAGGGAAACCTGTAGATGAAACCTTGTATAGAGGAATAGTTGGCTCCCTACTATACTTGACTGCTAGTAGACCAGACATCATGTATGCTGCATGTGTTTGTGCAAGGTATCAAGCCTGCCCTAAAGAGTCTCACTTGACTGCAGTCAAAAGAATATTGAGATATCTAAAGGGCACTCCCTATCTAGGCCTCTGGTACCCTAGGAATGGAGATTTTGATCTAACAGGTTATACAGATGCAGACTTTGCAGGATGCAAAGAGGATAGAAAGAGCACAACTGGAACATGTCAATTCCTAGGTGGAAGAATAATTTCATGGAGCAGCAAAAAGCAGACTAGTGTGGCTATCTCCACAGCTGAGTCAGAATATGTAGCTGCAGGAAGTTGCTGTGCTCAACTTCTGTGGATTCAACATCAGCTAGAGGACTATGGATTTCAGGTAAGTAGAACTCCACTTTACTGTGATTCTACAAGTGCTATTTCAATAGCTAACAACCCTGTATCTCATAGTAGAACAAAATATATTGAGATTAAATATCACTTTCTTAGGGAGCATGTAGAAAGAAATGATATTGCACTTGAATATGTTAAAACTGATAATCAGATAGCTGACATGTTTACTAAGCCCTTAGAAGAAGCTAAGTTCAATAGATTCAAAATTGAACTAGGTATGATAAACTTAGACTAAGTTTACAGAATAGAAAATTAGCTAAGTAAAAAGGTGTCGACACATAGACAAGTCTATGTCGACACAGAATAAAAGTGTCGACACTTCAGGAAAAAGGTGTCGACACATCTAGGATGTTGGTGTCGACACTTCAGAATGTTAGTGTCGACACATGTCGAGTAGGTGTCGACACATCCAATGTGGTGTCGACACTTAAGTTTTACTCAGAATTTTCTAAGTAAAGTCTCGACTATTCGTCGAGTAGAGTGGTGTCGACACATAAACATGTGTCGACACATAATATCTGTTGACTAAACTTGTGTCGACACATGTGTGTCGAGACATTATAAGTCAGTGTCGACACTTATTGACAGTGTCGACACATTTTTAGTTATCCATCCCGCCTGTTCGTCTTCAAATCAGAAAGTTATAAATAGGGTTTTGTCTTTGTTTGTCGACACGCTTTCAGAGTTTCGAGACCAAAACTGCTGTGTCGACATTTCTCTTTTCTACAGACAAATTCTCAAACCCTAATGGCTCCCAAGCTCGAGGAAAACGTCAACGAAGGCTACGAACTTGTGCGCGGCGCATTCGCCGATGGCGATCAAGATATCAAGTCAGTGGTTACCCTAGTCAGCGATTCAGGACTAGAATACTTGGTTTCAGAACCAACCAAGATATGGAAGAAGGAAGTGCTTGAATTCCTTACTGGAGTAGCTGTGGATGACTCTGGATACAGAATCAAATCCAGAGTGCATGGAACCAAGGTCAAGGTATCACCTAAAAGTCTGAGAAAGGTACTTCAGCTACCTAAGACTCAAGAAGAAGAAGAAGTTTCTACATCCAAGACCAGGGAAGCTTTGGTCTGGTGTGGTCTTGATTCTAAGATGAAGATAGGTTCTGTCTTTAATAGAAAAGGCATGAACAGTCAAGGAAAATTTCTGTCAGAGATAGTGGGCAAGGTCATTCTCAGTAAGACTGGAGGGCATGACAGGGTGTCAGCCTCCATGTTCAATGTCATGACCAGAATTATCTTCAACCTAAAAACAGATTGGTCAATGGTTATCTATGAGAAGATAAAGGAAAGTCTGAAGAAGCCCAATCTGGGCAGAATACTTAGTCTCTACCTGGCTGGTACAATACCAGAGGTAATGAGCACTGCTGCAGGTAGCAAAATCAACAACATGAGAAAGATGGATATGAGGATCTTTTCTAGGTGGGAAAGGGTGCTGTCAAAGGATATACCTACCCCTGAGAAGCAAGTTACTAAGAAAGATTCTCCTCCCAGGAAGAAAAGGAAAACTGCTGTTGTGGCACAAGAGTCCTCAAGCAGTTCTGAGAGTGAAGAACAGGTGGTGTTCTCACCTGATGATCAAGAGGAGGAGACAGTAGTCAAGACCCCTGCTGCTCAAGATGTGGCTGAGATTCAGGGGGAGCTGCCTCACGCAAGCCCCATCCATAGGGATCCAAGCCAGGGGGAGCCTTCAGTTGTAGAACAACCCTCTACACTGGAGAGTGAGCAAGCCACCATCCTCATCCAAGAGGTACTTGTTGACCTTAATACTTTCGATTTTTCTGTAGTAGATTCTGATTTGTCTGATGTCCATCAGCAAACTCAGCTGCCTAGCCAAGAACCAGATGTTGTTCTTCAAGACACATCAGTTATACTAGAAGTGATTCCTGATAAAGTAGTTGATGAACCCAGTACTTCTCCTGCACAGTCACCAGTTGAATTCACCATGGAAGATCTGTTTCTTAATCTAGATCAAGAAGACTTAAACATGGATAAGGTTGCTGCTGCTGAAGAGAAGGGTGTTGCTGCTGAGGGGGAGCACATGACAATTCTGGAAGAATCTGAAAGGCCAGAAACTGAGAAGGCACTTGATGTGCAAGCTGAAAAACCAGAGAGCCCTAAGAATAGAGTTGATATTGCAAGCACCTCTGCCTATGAAGATGAGGAGAGTGCTAGGGCTAAAAAGAAGAAACTCTTTGTATTCAAGAGAAGAAGTCAGAGCTACAAGAAAGCCCTACAATCCATTGCCCCACAGCCTATAGTTCAGCAAGCTCCAACTGCTGACTATAGTGCTTTACTGATTGCACTACAGATCAAAATGGATGAACAAAGGAAAGCCATAGAGGCTTATGTTGATGCAGGGCACAGATCATTACAGTTTGATCTTGCTCAAGATATAAAATCTATAAGGTTTGAGATGAATCTCAACAAGAAAGAAATGACTGACTGCTTCCACAAGGGTGGGAATGCAGTAGTCTATTTGGCTACTCACCAGGAGAAGATTAAGACTCAAGTAGATGATATAGCATTGAAACAAGGCTATGTGCTGGAAAATCAATTAAGGATGAATGATAATTTGACTGCATCCCACAATGCTATAGTCACTGAAATGAAGAATAAGTCTGCTGAACCTTCTACATCTGCTGATGCTGCAAAGGCTGATTTTGATAAAATCTTTCAAGCTGAGATTACTGCTGTCAAGACTGCCATACAAGATTCCCAGAAAGCAATCTCTGAACAACTTACCAAGCTTAGACCTTACTTTAAAGATGGAATCAGGTACTTGGCTGGTCAAATCCGATTCCAGAAGGATGATATAAGAGATCATGTTGCTCAAGAAGTCATAAAGGGGGAGAGAGTGTTAGTCAAGGCAAGTTCTGAGCATGCAAAATGGATATCAAATTCAATCAGGGCTATACTTGGATATCCTCCCCTGTGTGATGACAATGAAGTTGCTGAATCTGGACTGAACCCTGCATATTTTGGAGGTGAGCCACAAGAGGTAGCTCAAATCATTTATCCACCTCCAAATTTTGAAATGATTCAAGCAGAGGTGAGCACAATGTATAGCCCATCTGGGGGCAAGGACAATGTCCATTTAGAAAAGGTTGTTCAGCCTATAACAGCAGCTATGCAAGAGGCCTTAGACAAAGAAGAAGAGGCAAGGTTGTCAAAGAAGAGGTTTAGGGAACAAGCTGAACTAAAGCCAGACTTTGAACAATGGAGCCCTACCTCTAGAAATATCATTCTAACTGCCTGGAAAGCTGCTAAAGACAACACTACTGATAGAAACAAGTGGTTCTCTGAAGCAGAATGGAGGAAGCATGAGATCAGGCAAGAAGCCATTGTTCAGCACAGAAGGAAGGCTAAGATGGGAAAGCTAGCTCCTACAGCTGTGGAGCCTAGCAAGTACTTTCCTAAGCCCTATCATTATTTTGAGAGACAGAAAATCAAGGCTGAAGAACAAAAGAAGAAAGACTCAAAAGGCAAGAAGCCTGCTGATGCTGAGCCTACTGGTGCTGCTGCTGTCAAGGCTAAAGTCCTAGCTGGCAAAGGAATTGTTATCAAAGAACCTGATCAGAAATAGATTAGAAATTAATTTGAAGATTGTTGTAATCCTTTGTATGAGAAACATTTTTGTAAATCATTAAAGATGTATTAGAAAAATGTTAGAACAATTTATGATTAATATAGTATAATTGTTCTGAAATGTGTCTATTTTTTGTTTATTCTGGAATGATTAATGTGTATACATGTGTGTATTATTACATGTTTAAGTTTACCCTGTTGAAATATACCTGCTTTACATCATTTTATAATTTTTAATTATGAGTGGTGTATATCATTGACTAAGGGTTATGACTTCTCCAAATAGGGGGAGATTGTTGGGTACATTGGTCAAATGTACCTGATTTGAAGAAGCCTCACCCAACTCAATGATATACATCATGATGTATTTGATGTATGTTTGAGTTACTTGTGCAGGTTAGGTATTCACTGGACTGAAGCTAAAACTTTCTAAGTCCATGTGTCGACACCCAGAGGGAAAGTGTCGACACTTGAGAAAGCTTGTGTCGACACCCAGACAAGATGTGTCGACACTTGGAGTCATTGTGTCGACACCTGGGATGAAGAGTCGACACCAGACAGAAAGTGTCGACACAAGGAGCTGTGTCGACACTCAGTGAAGAAGAATGCAGAGAAGCAGTGTCGACACTTAGAAGAAGTGTCGACACCTAGAAGAGTTGTGTCGACACTCAGCAAAATTCTGCAGAGACTAAGTGCAAGTGTCGACACCCAGCACAATGTGTCGACACTTAACCAGAAGAGTCAACACTTGAAGTATGTGTCGACACTCAGCACAATGTGTCGACACACAACCAAAAGAGTCAACACTTGAAGTATGTGTCGACACTCAACACAATATGTCGACACACAACCAGAAGAGTCAACACTTGAAGAAAGTGTCGACACCCAGCACAATGTGTCGACACTCAGTTGAAGACTCAAAGAAAGTGTCGACACTTAGCAAAGAACAGAAATATCTACAAAAATATTCTAAGTACAAGTGTCGACACTAAGGGAATGTGTCGACACTCAGCTGAAGAATCTATATTGAAGACTTGTGTCGACACCAAGAAGCAGTGTCGACACTTGACAGTTTCAACACATGAAGATGTGTCGACACAAAGGAGATGTGTCGACACTTAGAAGAATTTAACAAGTTACAGAAGATCAAGTACTTGTGTCGACACTCAATTCCAAGTGTCGACACCTGAATAAGAATCTGTGTCGAGACATACAAGGAGTTGTGTCGACACCTTGTAGACTTGTGTCGACACTTACACATCATGTGTCGACACTTGGTCTATAAGTGTCGACACTTAAGAACAGAAAGTCTCGACATTATCTGACAGTTAGAGAATTTCAAGAATTGACTGGATGACATGACAGCTGCCGTTCCAGCCGGTCTACAGCACTTGTCAGAGATGTCAGAAGTCAGTTATGAACCGGACCAGCCGGTTACCATGAAGAAGGCCTATAAATAGGCACAGACTGTTTACAGAAACCAATGTTGTTGTTGTTAAGAGTTAACAGAAGAAGATTAAGTTCTGATTGAGTTCAGATTAATCTAAGAGATTTGTTCAAGTGGTTGCTGATCAAGTTATCCAAGTGATACAAATCAAGAAGATCGTGCTGTCCAACGACAGATCTAAGAAGTTGGAGAGAGAGAGCTCCAATCAAGAATTCAGTCTTTGGAACTAGGCTGAGAAGAAGGATTCAGAAGCATCTGGATCTTAAGAAGCAGAGGTCAAGGAACAACTGCAGAGGATTCAGACTTATTCAGTTCTACTCAAGAAGCTTTGAAGGAAGCTAAGTCAGTTTGGATCTATCTGAGTTCTTCCAAGAACTCAGCAAGAAACTCTCAACTCCTCTCTTATTTTCTGAGTTGTTGAGTTATTTGTTGTAATACTATTTTAACTTGTAGGATCTTTGGATCTGAGTGCATTGTAAGCCTAAATTTATAAAGGCTGAGGGTAGGGCTTGATAGCCTGAGTGTAGGAGTTGAAGAACTCTGAGTGTAGGCCTTGATTGGCTGAGTGTAGGCCTGGGTGGCTGAGTGTAGGCCATTGTGGCTGAGTGTAGGCTTTGGAGAAAGCTGAGGTGTAAGGCTTTGGGCCTGAGGTGTAGGAACCTATTTGGGTTCTGAGACAGTGGAGAAGTTTGGCCGAATCTAGTACACTGCTAGATAGGCGAAGGGGGAAAGTGGATGTACCCAAAGATTGGGGAACCACTATAAATCACTGTATGATGTGCTGTGAATGTGCTGTGTATGTTTGATTATTGTTGATTGCTGTAATAGACTACTTAGAAATCTGTGATATAACTGTTTGGCTGCCAACAAAGTTAGAAAAGGATTAGGTCACCTATTTACCCCCCCCCCCCTCTAGATGTTTAGGTACCATATCTTTCAGAACTATAGGCTGTGGGGCTATAGATTGCAAGGCTTTCTTATAACTCTGGCTTCTCCTCTTGAAGACAAAGAGTTTCTTCTTCTTGGCCCTAGCACTCTCCTCATCCTCAGAGGCAGAAGTGCTGGCTATATCAACCCTGTCCTTAGGACTTTGAGGCTTCTCAGTTTGCACATCAGGCGCTTGCTCAGTTTCCAGCCTAATAGGCTCTTCCAGAACTTCCATGTGCTCCCCCTCAGCAGCAGCACTCTTATCTTCAGCAGCATCAATTTCTTTGTCAAAATCTGCCTGATCCAGATTTAGGAACAAGTCTTCCATTGTGAATTCTTGTGATGAAGGAGCTGGAGATGTTCTTGGTTCTTCAACTACTTGATCAGGAACTACTTTCAGTACAGCAGATGTGTCTTGGATAACAACATCTGGTTCTTGACTGTCTAGCTGAGTTTGCTGATGTACATCAGACAAATCAGAATCTACTATAGAAAAATTTAATGTATTTAGATCAATGAGTACCTCTTGGATGATGTTAGTGGCTTGCTCACTATCCAGAGTAGATGACTTTTCTACAGCTGGAGGCTCCCCTGGCTCTCAGCAATATCTTTAGCAGCAGGGGTCTTCTCTGCAGGCACTCCCTCATGATCATCTGGAGTGAAGACAACCTGTTCTTCACTATCAGAATCACTAGTGGACTCTTGTACCACTTGTACAGTCTTTCTCTTTTTCTTTGGAGGAATTTCTTTTTCAGATACTGGCTTTTCTGGGGTTGCCACTTCCTTGGACAACACTCTGTCCCATCTGGAAAATATCCTTTGATCCATCTTTCTCATGTGATTGATCTTACTTCCAGCAGCATTGCTCATTACCTCTGGTATTGTACCAGCTAGGTAGAGACTTATAATTCTGCCCAGATTGGGCTTCTTCAGACTCTCCTTGATTTTCTCATACACCACTTGAGACCAATCTGTTTTCAGGGTGAATATGATTCTAGTCATAATTTCAAACATGTAGGCAGACACTCTGTCATGTCCTCCAGGCTTGCTGAGTATAACCTTGCCTACAATCTCAGACAGGAATTTTCCTTGACTGTTCATGCCTTTCCTGTTAAAGACTGATCCTATCTTCATCTTTGAATCTAGTCCACACCAGGTAAGAGCCTCCCTGGTCTTGGTTGTAGTTACTTCTTCTTCATCTTGAGTTTTAGGTAGCTGGAGTACCTTCCTCAGACTCTTTGGTGAAATCTTGACCTTAGATCCATGAACTCTGGATTTGATCATGTATCCAGATTCATCTACAGCAGCTCCATTCAGGAATTCAAGAACTTCCTTTATCCAAATCTTAGTTGGTTCTGAAACTAAGTATTCCAATCCAGAATCGGCGACTAGGGTTACTACCGCCTTGAGTTCTTGATCAGCTTCATCGAACGCACCTCGCACTAGCTCATAGCCCTCGTTGACGTTCTCCTCAAGCTTAGGAGCCATTAGGGTTTGGAGAATTTGTCTTAAGAAGAGAGAAATGTCGACACAATAGTTTTGGTCTCGAAACTTTGAAAGCGTGTCGACAAACAGAGACAGAACTCTATTTATACCTTTCTGATTTTGAAGATGAACAGGCGGGACAACTAGCTTAACATGTGTCGACACTGGCAATAAGTGTCGACACTGACTTATAATGTCTCGACACATATGTGTCGACACAAGTTTAGTCAACAGATTTTATGTGTCGACACTTGTGTATGTGTCGACACAACATATCTCGACACATAGTCGAGACTTTACTTAGAAAAATTCTGAGTAAAACATAAGTGTCGACACCACATTGGATGTGTCGACACCTACTTGACATGTGTCGACACTAACATTCTGAAGTGTTGACACCACATTCCTAGATGTGTCGACACCTTTTTCCTGAAGTGTCGACACTACTATTCTGTGTCGACATAGACTTGTCTATGTGTCGACACCTTTTTACTTAGTCAATTTTCTATTCTGTAAACTTAGTCTAAGTTTATCATTCCTAGTTCAATTTTGAATCTATTGAACTTAGCTTCTTCTAGTGGCTTAGTAAACATATCAGCTATTTGTTCATCTATTTTAACATATTCAAGTACAATATCATTTCTTTCTACATGCTCCCTAAGAAAGTGATATTTAATTTCAATATGTTTTGTTCTACTATGAGATACAAGGTTATTAGCTATTGAAATAGCACTTGTAGAATCACAGTAAAGTGGACTTCTACTTACCTGAAATCCATAGTCCTCTAGCTGATGTTGAATCCACAGAAGTTGAGCACATCAACTTCCTGCAGCAACATACTCTGACTCAGCTGTGGAGATAGCCACACTAGTCTGCTTTTTGCTGCTCCATGAAATTAGTCTCCCACCTAGGAATTGACAGGTTCCAGTAGTGCTTTTTCTATCTTCTTTGCATCCTGCAAAGTCTGCATCTGAATAACCTGTTAGATCAAAGTCTCCATTCCTAGGGTACCAGAGGCCTAGATAGGGAGTGCCCTTTAGATATCTCAATATTCTTTTGACTGCAGTCAAATGAGACTCCTTAGGGCAGGCTTGATACCTTGCACAAACACATGTAGCATACATGATGTCTGGTCTACTAGCAGTCAAGTATAATAGGGAGCCAACTATCCCTCTATACAAGGTTTCATCTACAGGTTTCCCTGCATCATCCTTGCTAAGAGACATACTTGACCCCATAGGAGTCTTCATGGTACTGGATGAATCCATACCATACTTCCTTATGAGTTCTAGGGTGAACTTTGACTGACAAATGGACAAACCACTCTCAGTCTGTTTAACTTGGAGACCCAAGAAAAACTTCAGCTCTCCCATACTACTCATCTCAAACTGACCTTGCATAAGTTTTGCAAACTTTTTACAAAGGCTGCTTTCAGTAGACCCAAATATAAAGTCATCTACATATATTTGGACAAGTATGACTTTGCCTCTAGATTCCCTAAGGAATAGAGTCTTATCTATTTTCCCCCTTGAGAACTTGTTCTCAATGAGGAAACTAGATAGGGTTTCATACCAAGCCCTAGGGGCTTGCTTTAACCCATATAAAGCTTTCCTAAGTCTATAGACATAATGAGGTAGAGTTGAATCAACAAAACCTGAAGGCTGCTCCACATAGACTTCTTCTTTCAAATTACCATTTAAGAATGCTGACTTGACATTCATCTGGTAAACCTTGAATCCTTGATAGGTTGTATAGGCCAAGAACATCCTTATGGCTTCCAGTCTGGCTACTGGAGCAAAGGTTTGATCAAAATCAATACCCTCTTCTTGCCTATATCCTTTTGCAACCAGTCTTGCTTTATTCTTTATGATGACCCCTTGTTCATCCATCTTATTTCTGTAGATCCACTTAGTTCCTATTACATTGTGGTCTTTAGGTTTTGGAACCAGTTCCCAAACCTTGCACCTCTTGAACTGATTAAGCTCTTCTTGCATTGCTTCAGTCCATTGTGGATCTTGTATTGCTTTTTCAAATCTTTTAGGTTCAACTTGAGACAAAAAGCTGGAATAGATTGCAGCATCCTGATTTCTGCTCCTAGTTTGAACTCCTTGTCTTGGATCTCCAATAATCAGCTCTACTGGATGATCTTTAAGATGCATGTGGGCTGGAGGCATCCTCACTTCAGGTTGAACCACTTCAGCATCTACATCATGTTGTATTCCTTGGATTTCTTCAGCAATTGGCACATGTAGTTCTCCCCCTGGACAGCAGCTACTCTCCTCTTCTTGCTGTCTTGTAGCAGGCACCTCTTCTATAGTAAGCTTGTCCATTGTCTTTGTCAAACCTGTGGGACTGCATACATTGCTAGACAACTCATTATTAATAAGTTTTGTCTCATCAAAAACTACATGCACTGATTCTTCTACAACTTGTGTAGTCAAGTTGTAGACTCTATAAGCCTTACTATTATTGCTGTACCCAACAAAAATTCCCTCTTGGGACTTGGCAGCAAACTTAGTTATGTAAGACTTCCCATTGTTAAGTATGTAGCATTTGCAACCAAAGATCCTGAAGTAGGATAGGTTTGGTTTCCTGCCTTTCACAACTTCATAGGGGGTCTTGTTAAGCCTTTTAGTGATGGTAGCCCTATTTATAACATGGCATGCAGTGTTAACTGCTTCAGCCTAGAAATATTCTGGTAGTGATGTATCACTTAATAGGGTCCTACCAGCCTCTATCAAGGTCCTATTCTTCCTCTCAGCAATACCATTTTGCTGAGGTGTTCTTGGTGAAGAGAATTCTTGAAATATCCCAAAGTCTTCACATAGTTTTGTCATGCTTTCAGACTGAAACTCAGTACCATGGTCACTTCTAATTTTGACCACAGTACTATTTAGTTCATTCTGAATTTGCTTGACAAAGCTGTAGAAGACACTAGGTGTTTCAGATTTCTGTCTTAAGAAGAACACCCAGGAAAACCTTGAGTAGTCATCAACAACTACAAAGGTATAGACCTTCCTACCTAAGCTGTGAACTGGCATTGGACCAAATAGATCCATATGCAAGAGGTATAAACACCTCACAGCATCTTTGTTATCTATGCTTCTAAAGGTGGATTTAGTCTGCTTGTCCTTTTGACAAGCTGAGCAAATACCATCTTTGACACACCTAACTTGAGGACCATTCCTCACTAACTCTTTACTAAAGAGTTTGCTAATAGTCTTGTAGTTAAGATGGGCTAGCCTCTTGTGCCATTTGACATAATGAGAGACTGTCTCATCAGCTACAAGACAAACTGGAGAACCATTGTTCTCAATCATAATGTCTAGACAGTAGACATTCCTCTTCCTATATCCTGTCAAAATGATCTCTTGATCACTTGACCTCTTGATATGACAACCATTTTTAACAAATGAGATGTCATACCCTACATCACTTAACTGACTTATACTTATTAGGTTGTGTTTCAACCCTTTAACATAAGCCACTTGAGTAATGATAACCAAGTTTGAAGAAATGTTACCAAACCCTTTGATGATTCCTTTTTCAGAACCACCAAAGGTCACTTTAAGACCATTTTTGATTGGAATATAGTCCTTCAGTAGTCCCCTTGTTCCAGTCATATGTCTGGAACATCCACTATCCAAGTACCATGTTGGGGTATGGCCAATTGGACTCACCTGCAAAACAAATTAATGAACCTTAGAACCCAAAGTATTCTTGGGTCCTTGGTGATTGTTAGTTTGTAATTTGACAAACCTACCTACTGGCTTTCCAACAGGTAGTTTGGAACTCACTTTGGCATTCACATTATGCCAACAGTCTACTGCAAAATGGCCAACTTTGCCACAGCACCAACATTCAAATTTATTGTACCTTTACTTAGGTACTGCCTTGGCTGTCTTGACTACAGCAGGCTTGTTGAATGTTGGGGCTTTGCCCTTGGACTTATACTTGGACTGCTCAGTCCCTGCAGGTCTAACAAAACCCAGTCCAGCTTTGCCTTTATGATGAACAAATTCATCAATTAAAGGTAGCACTGATTTAGGTTTTGAAAACCTAGCAACAAGCTTTTTTTCCTTCTGAAGATTGTTCTCCAGACACTTAATTTGATCATTCTTAAAAGTGATAGTTCCCATCTGAATCACAGTAATGTGTTTCAGCCTGGCTACCTCATTCAGTTTTTGATCAAATTGCTTCTCAAAATCTGTTGCAACAGCCTTGAGATCAGCAATCTCCTTTGCCTGACTTTTGGCTAGGGTCTTGCATTTCTTGTAGGCTTGCAACAGCACCTTATATTCATCTATAAGCTGATGAATATCTTCCTCAGACTCAGATACATTCTCATCACTTGATGAAGAAGAATCTGATTCTGAACTAGAACAAGAATCTGAATTTAAACTTGAACTTTGTACCTGACTGGGTCCTGACTGCTCCAGGATTTTGGCACTGTCTGTCAAAGCCATTAGCCCTTGGCAATGACTGTCTTCTTGTTCATAAATTGACTCCAAGATCTGCATGAATTCTTCCTCTTCTTCTTCAGCAAACAACCCTATGTAGGCTTCAGCCTCAGACTCAGTTTCTGAAGAAGATATATCTGATAGAGTCTTCTCCTTCTTAGCAACAAAAGACTTTTCTTTCTTCCCTTTGAAGTGAGTCTTTTTCCTGTCACCAGATTCCTTTCTCTTTTCTGGACAATCTGCAATAACATGGCCCTGTCTATTGCAGCAATAGCAAACAATCTTTGAACCAGTTGCCTTGCTTGATTTTGTCCTTTTCTTGTCATTCCTTGAAGACCTCTTTTTCTGATAAGAGTCTTCCCTTCCTTGTGATCCAGAAGGCCTTGACCTCCACTGTTTCTTTTTCAAAAACTTCTGAAAGTGTCTAGTGAAAGCAGCAAAGTCTTCATCACTTTCACTGCTCTTAGACTTTGTGCTAACAGACTCATCAGACTCTGATTCAACTACCTCTGGAGGTGGAGTTGAAGACTTATTCCTGCACTTTCTGGGAACTTCTGTCTTGAAAGCAACAGTTCTATCTTTGTGCTCAGTCCTTGTAGATTTCTCCTCCTCTTTTCTCACTGTTAACTGCATTTCATAAGACAATAGCTTGCCAAACAGTGTGGGAGGAGGAATTTCCCCCAACTTAGCCATTTCTCTTATGGCACAGATCTTGGTGTCCCAATCTTTGGTTAGGGACCTTAAGAACTTGTCATTTAGTTCATAGTTAGTGAACTCTCTTCCATAAGACATGAGCTCATTAACTATTCTGTAAAATTTCTTATAGCACTCAGTGATGCTATCACCCTTTCCTTGCCTAAAGCTTTCATACTCCTGATTTAACAAGGACTTCCTATCTTGCCTAACTTCTTCAGAACCTTCCATATAGACAATGAGAGTATCCCACATCTCTTTTGCTGTCTTACAGTGAATTAAGTTCTGAAAAGTGGCATCATCAATGGCACTCACTATTATGTTCTGTGCCCTCTTGTCCATGGTAGCTAGGACAATCTCATCCTTAGTCATCTCAGAGAAATCCTTTGGAGTCTTCTGATTTGCATCCAATACTGAAATCTTCATTGGCACATAAGGCCCTTCCTTTACTGTGATGTATATTCTAGGGTCAGAGGCTTCCATAAATAGCCTTACCCTCTCTTTCCAGATCCCAAAGATCTCCTTTCTGCATATGGGTAATTTCATGGAACCCAATTCCTTGTGATTCTCATAAGAACCCATGTTTCTTGATGTTCTTGATTTTCTTGAAACTGTGTAATACCTTACTCTGAATCTGCCAAACAGGATTTCCTCAGGCTGTTAGTCCTTGTTTTGAGGAACCTCGCTTTGATACCACTTGAAAGATATGGTACCTAAACACCTAGAGGGGGGGGGGGGTGAATAGGTGACCTAATCCTTTTCTAACTTTGTTGGCAGCCAAACAGTTATATCACAGATTTCTAACTAGTTTATTACAGCAATCAGCAATAATCAAACATACACAGCTAATCCACAGCACAGCACACAGTGATTTATAGTGGTTCCCCAAGATATGGGTACATCCACTTTCCCCCCTCCGCCTATCTAGCAGTGTACTAGATTCGGCCAAACTTCTCCACTGTCTCAGAACCCAAATTGGTTCCTACCTCAGGCCCAAAGCCTTACAACTCAGCTTTTTCCCAAAGCCTACACTCAGCCAATCAAGGCCTACACTCAGCCAACCAAGGCCTACACTCAGCCAACAAGGCCTACACTCAGAGATCTCTATCTCCTACACTCAGGCAAACAAGCCCTACCCTCAGCCTTTATAAATATAGGCTTACAATCACTCAGATCCAATGGATCCTACAAGTTAAAAATGTAATACAGATAATAACTCTACAACTCAGAATTAAAGGAGGGGAGTTGAGAGATTCTTGATGAGTTCTTGGAAGAACTCAGCTGGATTCACCCTGACTTAGCTTTCTTCAAAGCTTCTTGAGTAGAACTGAATAAGGCTGAATCCTCTGCAGTTGTTCCTTGACCTCTGCTACTTAAGATCCAGAATTGATTCTGAATCCTTCTTCTCAGCCTAGTTCCAGAGGCTGATTTCTTGGAAGAAGCCCTCTCTCTCCAACTTCTTAGATCTGCAGTTGGACTGAAAGATCTTCTTGTGCTGATACCCTTGGTACCACTTCAATAATTTGATCAACCTTGACAACAATCTGATCAATTACTTCAATTACTCTAACCACTGTTTCTGTAAACTGTGGGTGCCTATTTATAGGCATTCTTCATAGTAACCGGCTGGTCCGGTTCATAACTGACTTCTGACATCTCTGACAGTTGCTGTAGACCGGCTGGAACGGCAGCTGTCATGTCATCCAGTCACTTCTTGAAATTCTCTAACTGTTTGTAAGTGTCGAGACTTTCTGTCTTTAAGTGTCGACACTTATAGTCCAAGTGTCGACAGATGTTGTGTAAGTGTCGACACAAGTCTACAAGGTGTCGACACAATTCCTTGTATGTCTCGACACAGATTCTTTTGCATGTGTCGACACTGAAATTGAGTGTAGACACAAGTACTTGTTCTTCTAGCTTTTGCTGAATTCTTCTATGTGTCGACACATCTCCTTTGTGTCGACACATCTTCTTGTGTTGAATCTGTCAAGTGTCGACACTGCTTCTTGGTGTCGACACATAGTCTCCAATGTCAATACTTGCTGAGTGTCGACACAGCTCCTTGTGTCGACACATCTTCTTGTGTTGAATCTGTCAAGTGTCGACACTGCTTCTTGGTGTCGACACATAGTCTCCAATGTCAATACTTGCTGAGTGTCGACACAGCTCCTTGTGTCGACACATCTTCTTGTTGTTGAGACTTCAGCTGAGTGTCGACACATTCCCTTAGTGTCGACACTTGTACTTAGAATATTTTGGAAATAATTCTGTTCTTTGCTAAGTGTCGACACAGCTCCTTGTGTCGACACTTTCTTCAAGTGTTGAGTCTTTAGCTAAGTGTCGACACATTGTGCTGGGTGTCGACACTTACTTCAAGTGTTGACTCTTCTGATAGTGTGTCGACACATTGTGCTGAGTGTCGACACATTCTTCAAATGCTGACTCTTCTGCGTAGTGTCGACACATTGTGTTGAGTGTCGACACTTGTACTTAGACTCTGCAGACTTTTGCTGAGTGTCGACACAGCTCCAAGTGTCGACACTTTCTGGTGGAGACACTGCTTCACTGGGTGTCGACACAGCTCCTTGTGTCGACACTTTATGTCTGCACTTTTCTTCACTGAGTGTCGACACAGCTCCAAGTGTCGACACTTTCTGACTGGTGTCGACTCTGCATCCCAGGTGTCGACACAATGACTCCAAGTGTCGACACTGCTTGTCTGGGTGTCGACATAAGTTTTCTCAAGTGTCGACACTTTCCCTCTGGGTGTCGACACATGGACTTAGAAACTTTTTGCTTCAGTCTAGTACTTTCTTAACCTGCACAAATAACTCAAACATACATCAAATACATTATGATGTATATCATTGAGTTGGGTGAGGCTTCTTCAAATCAGGTACATTTGACCAATGTACCCAACACAGGGCCGGAAGTCACTCGGTGTCATCCCTAGCCTCGAGAAGATCCCGCTGCCAGGCTCCCACCTAGCTGGCAGGGCCGGAAGTCACTCGATGGAATGAGTTAGGACCCCGAGAAGATCCCGCTGCCAGGCTCCCACCTAGCTGGCAGGGCCAGAAGTCACTCGGTGTCATCCCTAGCCTCGAGAAGATCCCGCTGCCAGGCTCCCACCTAGCTGGCAGGGCCGGAAGTCACTCGATGGAATGAGTTAGGACCCCGAGAAGATCCCGCTGTCAGGCTCCCACCTAGCTGGCAGGGCCGGAAGTCACTCGGTGTAATCCTTAAGCCTCGAGAAGATCCCGCTGCCAGGCTCCCACCTAGCTGGCAGGGCCGGAAGTCACTCGATGGAATGACTCAGTAAGCGATAACCTGCGACCCAGAACAAATCACGTTGTCGGACTCCCACCTAGCCGGCGAGGCCGGGAACTACTCGAAAGGCGTGAGCGGCAGGTCGGAATCACAAGAGTTAGTCAAAAAAGGGGGAAAGGGTACATAGCCCCACCCTCAAGCCCCAGGAAAGGCGGCCGAGTAGACGCAAAGGCCTGGGCGAGAGTCCGCAGGGAATTAGGCATACGGACGAGGGATGAGCCGGCTCGCCTCGCTCGAGGGACGAACCGGCTCGCCTCGCTCGGCGGACGGGCAGCCGCCTCATCAGAGCCGGGCCGCAGGGGCAGGTCACGTCATTCGGCAATAACAACGTTGGAAAAATAAGGCGGGCGAGAGGGCATTCATAAAAGGAACAATAGCTAAAAAATTCGAAGTATAAGCGCAACCCGCGCATACATTTCAGAACAGATTGATATACATGATAATGTTCATCTAAAAGAATAAATTACGAGAGTCTGGGGAAACGCGAGATCTGGGTTGAGAAATCCTAAAGGGGCCGGAAGCCTTTGTCGCCAGGTTCCGGCACGGGGAGAAACAGCGCCGGCACCACGTCTTCCGCCGAGAGTCCCGCTGCCTCGCTCGTAAGCAGATCCGCGCGCCGCAGCATTTGCATCGTGTATTTCGCTGCGCTGGCCGCGTTCTTTTGCATTAGCACTTCCAGGTCGTAGTCGGAGAGGTGCTCGCGCGGGCAGACCCTGCTGTCTGGAGGAGGGACAGCGGCGGCGGCCTCCAGCTCGCGTACCCGCGCCTCCAACGCCGCCTTATCTTGGCCAAGGGTGGCGATCTCGGCACCCATCCGGCTCGCCGTCGCCGCGTCCTGGGGAAAGGAATAAGAATAATCGTGAGCTGTGTCCGCGAAAAGGGGGGAGGGTAATTCAGGTTGAGCGCGTACCACCCCGCCCAGGTACTGCGCGAGGGTCTCCTCGGCCGCGTCGGCTCGCCTCCTGTGAAGGTCCGCATCCACCTGAGCGAGCTTCCGGGCCTCTTCCTTCTCATCCGCCATCTTTAGGATGGACGCGGCGTTCCGCTCCACCTGGTGCAGCGCCTCCCCACCATGTGAGCCAGCTCCAGACCGCGCAGCTGGGCCCGCGCGCTCTCATGAATCAGCACTCGCGTCTCCTCCTTGTCATAAATGGCGGCGTCTTCGCGCGAGTACAGACCAAAGGAGAAGTTATACGCCTCCGCGCTGATAGAATCCTGCTCCATCCAACTCGGCAGCAGGGTCGAGATCATCGCACGGTTCGACTCCTTATCCCACGACAGGAGCGGGACGCCGAGCTCGTCCAGGCACCTCTCGCCGTAGCCGAAGTTACGATGCCCCCTCGGCACCGGCTCCGCGGCGACTTGAGACCCGCCCGGCGGCGCGGAGGTGCCCGCCGCCCTGATCGGGGAGTCGCTGGTCGAAGCAGCCAAAGGGGGCGAGGGGCCCTCGGCCGGTAGGACCGCGGGAGCCTTGTCCTTCCTTTGCCTCGCGGCGAGTTGTTGATCCACGGTCTTCGGCACCTTCGGCGGAGGGGCTGGCTGTCCGCCACCCGGCCGCTTCTTGGCCGGGACCGATGGGATGTCGCGCTGGGCGGCATCCGCAGCCTGCGCACGGGCGAGAACCCCGGGGGGAATACGAGCGCTCTCGTAAGGAGGGTGAAGAGGGATGTCGCGCTCGCCTGACAGAAGGAAGGGGTGAGATAAAGGAAGAAAGGGAATAAGGTATAACAGCGGCGAGTGACAAACCTCCCCCCGGCGGGACAGCAGCGAGGTCGTCAAGATGGCGGCGCAGGAACGCGACCTCAAAATTCTTCCCAGCGAAGAACGCGCACAGGTCAGCTTCGTGGCCGCCTAGGCTGGGGGGCCGGTAGCTCGCCTCGCTAAGTTGCACCGGCGAGAAGGGGATGTTGCCGAAGTCCCCTTTGACGAACAAGAATCTCTTGAGCCAATTGTGACTCTTGTTGACTGTCTCCCGCACCTTGAGGTGGGCGCTGGAGAAGTAGGCCGTCCCGTCTCGATTCGCCCGGAAGGAGAACAGCTTCCGGAACACGGCGAGGCTGAACTCCACCCGCTCCTCTCGCAGGAAGCAGGCGAACCCCACCATGACGGCTATGGAGTTCGGGGTCATTTGGCCTAGGACGACCCCGAAATACTTCAACACCTGTCGCACCTCGGGCCACAGGGGAAGTCGCAGGCCCACCTCAAAGTGAGCGAGAGGGATGGCGAGCTCATCCCTAGACAAGTCGTTGATCTTCTCCCCATCCCCGGGCCGCCTCGCAGAAAAGCCCGGCGGAACGTGGTCGCCAAGGGCATCCAGGTACTCGCGCTCAGAGAGAACGGCGCGAGGAAAATCGTGCTCGGAGAAGGTCCAAGCGCACTTGCTTCGGCCGTCCACGTCGCCGCCGCCTCCGCCCATTCCCATCGAGTCGCCGCCGAACGCGCGAAGAAGAGCCAGAAGGCGAACACAGACGGTACTCCGCGGGGAACGGGAAGCGGGAGGGTTTGGAATCGGTGGAGAAATAAGGGCCTGCAAGGCCTATTTATAGGGAAAGAGAAAGGGCGGGAAACTTCCCGCCGAAAGATGGGGTGCGGATAGCAAAAATCAGTCCGACGGTTCGACATCCCGCGCGCGACCGCACCTCAAAGGTCGATCCGGCACGGTTCTCGCCCGGCCGCAACCGCGGAAGACCAGTGCGGGCGAGCCTCAACCCGCACCCGCACGCTGTTCCGCGCGAGACGGGAGACTCCCGTCTGGTGAGCTCCTCGGCTCGCCCTCGCCCCGATCAGCGCAAGAGGAAGAACGAACCTTTCCCTTAACCCGCCCACAGAACAATAAAAACAGCATGATATTTCCAATGAACCTCAGCAGTAACAAGTTAGGCCCATAGGCGGGCTAAAAGAGTCGCTAGCGATTACGAATACAAGATAACTCCGAAATGACAGCAACCCCGTGGTATCCCGCAAGCGAGGGGCAGAAGACTGGGTCAGTACTCGACCCACTTCCACTTGTGCCGCCTCTTCGTTCCCGATCGCGGCGGCACACGAGGATCGTGGTAATCGCGAACCGCCACCAGTTCCCGCTGAGCCAGGCCGACCTGCTCCATGGCGCTCTTAAGATGCCCCTCGGCTCGCGTTATATGCACGCCCGGTGAGGTGACATCGTCGTCTTCCGCTTCGCGCGGAGGGCCCTCCAAGGCCGCGAGCCGGGCCTCGGTCTCGGCCTTGTCGTCATCGATCCTCTTCATGATCTCCTGCAGCAGCAGTGTGTGTTTCTGGAACAGCCGCGTCACCTGCCTCTTCATCCCCACCGCATCGGTCGGGTCGCCCAGGTAGTCAGAAACACTGTCCACGTCGGGCGGAGGCGAGTACCCTTCGCTCATCTCGGTTTCAGAAGAGGCCCTGTTAAAGCCTGCAAACGGGGGGGGGGGGGGGGGGGGTCAGAAGGAGCGAGCAAGTGACAAAGCCAACGATAAAAACCAGCTCACCAGGGGTTGGCACGTCGCCCGCACCGACAGATGGGCGAGAAGAGCTCGGCCGACCCTGAAAGTTTCCTCCCTCGAGGGTCTCAAGAGATTTTCCCAGCCCGTGGGAAGCCGGCGGACAGGGAGTTTCCGGAGGTGGGCGGTCCAGAACCGGGGAACCAGCGACCTTCTCGGGCGACACGCGAGGGGGGCGATCCTCTCCCCCATTCCCCAACTCTTCACAGGGAATCGCCTGCAAAACAAAAGGTCAGAGGTACAGCAATAGTCCGCGGAAGGTCACGTACCCCGGGGACTACCTCGACACCCGTCGCCGAGCTGGAGCCCGGACAGTCACCCGCCAGAGACCTCCTGACAATATTTCCCTTCGCCGGCCTGAAGAGAGGGCCGGGAGACCCGCGTGATAACCAAGGGGCAGCCTCGAGGGCCTCCTCCTGAGTCTTCAGGCCCGCTGCCG
This sequence comes from Platanthera guangdongensis, assembly GCA_039583875.1. NCBI lineage: Eukaryota > Viridiplantae > Streptophyta > Magnoliopsida > Asparagales > Orchidaceae > Platanthera > Platanthera guangdongensis. Next base: position 13,219,503 of record CM077157.1, on the reverse strand, counting down.
CCAGACGAGCTCGCACCTCTTCGCTGACCGGCATCGAGAAATTAAGATCTGCTCAAAGGAAATGAAAGGATCTGGGGAGCCTCCTCCAGGGGTTAGCGGTGTGTATTTATAGCAGGACAGTGGGCCCCCACCAGAAGATTCCCTGCCAGCTCAGCACAGAGCTCGCCGAACACGCGGGTTGGATGATTCTTTCCGAGCTTGATTCAAGCTCAAAAAGAGCGGGGATTATGTACAACCCTGTGTCCGGCGAGCGGGTCCCGCCAGGGAGGTCGAGCAGGCCTGGCCCCGCGATCCGCACCCGAGCGATAAAACGGGCTATACGGCGGAAGGGCTGGCCCGCTCCCGCCCATTTCAGGCGAGCGAGCCGGCGAGGCGAGTGAGCTGACGACCCGCGATTGGCGGGTCGATCGAAGTCGCGACGACCGCCGGCCAACCCCCACACGCGACCTGGCTGCCGATCCGCCCGGCAGAAGACAGGCAGCTCGCCCATATCGGCTCGCGCTCGCCCAGGGAGGATAGGCGAGCCACGAGGCCAGGCCGCGCCCGCCTCCTGCGGGGGAACTGGAGGTGAGCTGACCCCCCAGGGGTGCGAATAGCTACTCAGAACAGCGGAGCCTCGCTGTTGGCAGACCAGGTTGGACTGCGCATAGCTATTCAGAACAGTGGAGTTTGGCTGTTGGCAGACCCAACCAGGGGCCTTTTGGTATTTCCAGATCAGTCCTTTTGGTTATTGGCAGTTCAGATTCTGAAAATCTATAAATAAGACCCAAGGGGTACCTCAGAGGACACGCTTTCAGTGCCTCCTTACTCTCATTTTCAAGTGTTCTCTGAGGGTACCTTAGCTCGGCTCTTGGCTAAGGAGGGGAAGCGCTCAGAGATCTTCCGGGTTTGTGGTGGGACCTCCCTGCCGAGCCCTTGGGTCTGTTCTTTCTTGTCTCTTTCGTTGTTTTTCTTGCAGGAGCAAAGTAGGCGCGAGACCACCCCTTCCCCAAGGGTCGAACTCCACAAGAGGCCGGATTCCGGTTTCAACAGTGGGATAGTTGGAGAGTGTATCCAAGCTTTCGACACGGTATGACTCGATTAGACCAAATATGTTTACTTATAGTTTTGTAAGCTTTAGGCTCCGTTTGGGGGGGGGAGACTTATTTTCACCGGTCAAGCGGTCACGATCGCATGAATCGGACCTTAATTAAGTCTTGGTTCATGCGGTCGTGACCGCTTGACCGGTGAAAATAAGTGCTCCCAAATGGAGCCTGGCTTCCTTTGGCACACTATGACGGTCATGAATATGAGAGTTAAATTGTCATTCGTTAACGCCTCCCTAAGGAACTTCATCCACTTTTATGTTCAAATGGATGATGTTTGTTAGGTGATCCTTAACATGTGTCGACGGTTTAACCAATGCATTTACGACTGCCGCCGTCATGCCAAACGGAGCCGTAATGATTTTAAGTTAACACTTTTTTTAGGCTATTTAAGAATTTTTGACACTCCTATCAAAACTTTTACTCATACTTTTAAATTAAATAAAAAAATATACGAGTTAATATATATATATATATATATATATATATATTAAATAATTAAAAAATATATATATATATGTTGAAACCGAAAACTCAGTCTCTTGTGGAGTTCATCCTTGGGGAAGAGGTGATCGCGCACCTACTTCTCTCCTGCAAGCAAAACGACTAAGGAAGCAAAGAAGAACTTACCCAAGAGTTCGGCGTGGAGGACCCACCACACACCCTGAAGATCTTAGAGCTCTTCCCCTCCTTAGCCAAAGGGCGAGCTAAGCTAACCTCAGAAAGCGCTTAGAAGATCAGGGAACAAGTGAGCACCAGAAGCATGCTTTCTGAGGTACCCCTTGAGTCATATTTCTAGATTTTTGAATACAGCCTACAAATAGCCAACTCCCGCGGTTCTGAACGGCTATGTGCAGTCCAGGTTGGCCTGCCGGCCAACAGCGTAACTCCGTTGTTCTGAAAGGCTATGGGCAGACTAGCGAGGGCAAAATGGTGAAAATACCTCACAGATCGATGAGAGAGTAGCCCTCAGCAATCTCTACTCGGCAAGGGCGGGGAGCACGGGCACAGACTGCCCTGCTCGCGAGCTGCGAGCTCGCCAAGCTGTCTGGACTCGGCGAGCCATCTGGAGATTGGCAAAAAGGGTCCGTTCGACGAACGTCGATCTCAATTCGTCGGACACCGAACTCGCGAGATTGGCCAAACTCGTGTGGCATGCGCTGGGCTCGCCTGGGCGAGCTGGAGGTCGCCAAGCCCCGTCCCCCCATGGTGTTTGCCCGAGTCTCAGAAAAAAGGGGGGCCGGCCGATCTGGTTCCTGACAAACCCACTCGCCGGATATGAGGTTGCCGAGCCCCGTCCCCCCTTGGTGTGTGTGTGTGTGTGTGTGTGTGTGTGTGTTGGGGATATCCCATTTTATAGAAATCGGGTGTGCATATAACCACACATCCATGATCTTCATCTCAGAGAAAGAGGAATCATGGGATTGACTGTGCCCGATACCCCGCACGCCAATCCCATTACGTGTAATGGGCAAACCGCGGCGAGCCCCACCTCGCCGGCGGCAGGCGACCGACCCCCTCCCCGGACGCCGGCGGCCCGCCCTCTCTCACCACGGCACGGCCAAGGGTGCGGCCGCTTGGGCCGCCCCCTTCCCCGGCCTCCGACGCGGCCAAGGGGGAGGCCGTCCGTGCCGCCCCCTTCCCTGGTCACCGGCGCGAACGGCCGCTCGGGCCTCCCCCTCCCTCAGCCGTCGGTGAGGCCAAGGGGGCGGCCGCACCGACCCGATCGCCGTCGGCGGTCCTCCCCTTGCCGGGGAACTTGGCGACAAGTTCGCCAGCCACCCGCGGAGTTCCACATCCGCCGTCCGATCATTGGGGAACCCTCCCGGCCGTCCGAATTACGCATAACCACTCACTAATCTCCGAGTTAGTGGAGAAGAATTTAATTAATATTTTATATAGTTTATTTAAGTGATCTCCAAATAGCAAAATATGCGCATTTAAATTATACTAAAAACATTTATGAGGGTGATTATGACGTGCGGATAGCCGCGTAACCACCATAACCACCACCTAGAGCTTATAAAAGGAGCCACAGACCTCCTTATTTCTCACCTTTTCTCCTCCGAGTCTTCTTCTTCCTCAGGTCGAAGCTCTGCTGAATTCCTCATACGAGTCAAACCCGAGCCGCATTCGAGCTACATGCGAGTCGAGTAAAGTCACCTGACGAAGCCAGATCTCTCAAGACTCAAGTGGCCCCGCAACTGAGAGTTCAGACGCTCTGCTCCTGTGTTCAGAAATTGGCAAGCTGCTATCGGAAGACCACCAGCGTATAACGCAATTTGTGACAACCCTCGGCGTGACGACCTGTCGTCCTCCGCATGCTAAGTGTTCTCTCACACCTCCCCCCCCCAAAGATGTAACGAGAGGTGTCCTGTCACCCTCGACTTCACGAACAAGTTGTAACAACTCGAAGATAATGGAATTTGACCGACACAGATCCGGTCACGTCGTTTTTTCCCCAGTTGAGGGGTTTTTCCACGCTAAAACAGTTTGTTGACAAACGACCTACTCTATTGACTGTGTGCGCACTCGACCGTTCCAAAAGCTAAGACAGTTCAAGTATTCTGGCCCGACCGAAACGTCAAGTTAGACCGCAACTATATATATATAATATATATTTATACAATATTTATCCATAAAAAGGAATAAAATTATATGATAAAAATTGATGAAAAAGTTATATGGGCTTGATTCGTGCTGCCACAAGACAGGCCCTTTCACTTGATTAGACCGAATCAGTGCTTCGGGAGCAAGTAATATTCAGACCCCATTTAATTAGAATTTTGAATTAAATATTTAGAGCCACATATTTATAGAATTATAAATTTTCATAATCAAGTTTTATTTATATATTTTTAAAAATTAAACTTGCGCCCCCTCAATTTCTTTTAGTTTTATATTCGGCTTGACAAAATTATTCGCAAGGAGGAGATTTAGGCTCCATTTGGTTCGGCGGTGGTAGATCCATCCGGCCGGTGGAAAGGGAGAGTTCCAAATGAATGGGGAGGTGGCTGCTTCAAACAGAATTTTTTGAGGTCTTTTCTCAAGACGGGCGGGTGGAAACGGAACAAACGCTATCTGAGGTTCATTTGTTTAACCTCCTTCCTGCGACGTTTGCCCAAAACAGAGCTGCGAAACGGCCAAACAAATAGAGCCTTAGAGAACATACTATGGTGCCGATTCAAAGCCTCAATAATTTGATACGTTTATGCGTGTTATACTGGTGTGTGAATAGATGCGATCGTATATTCCCAAAAATCAACAGTTCAGTTTTGAAGTGACCGCATTACGATCACTTTTGCATAAGACCGTATTAGAGAAATGCGATCATATTTTGTAGGGAATAATCTACGCCGTTTAAATCTTCGATCCTACGGCCATATCTGCTCACACATCTCCAAAAATAGACAACTACCAAAAAAAGATTAGTTTCAAAAGGAATCAATAATGCTACTATATCTAAATACAAGCAGTCGTGCACGGGAGACCCCGTGCGGGGCGGCGACATTGGTTTGAGGCGGAGACATTTGTCGGGGGCGGCGACATTTGTCGGGGGCGGCGACATTGGTCGGAGGCGACGACAGTGGTCGGGGGCGGCGACAATGGTCGGGGGCGGTGACATTGGGTGGGGGCGACGACATTGGGCGGGGGCGGGGGCGACGACATTGGTGAGGGAGACAACATTGGTGGGGCGGCGAGTAGGGGAATAAGAAAAAAAACTATGCAAATGAGTAGAAGAATAAAAAAATTTATGATCAAATGACAAAAAAAAAATCATACAAATCGGTAAAAGGAATAAGAAAATTGAGGGATATTTTGACATTAAAATATTACACCAAGGTTGAGGATATTTTGAGAAAACGAATATTACACCATTGCTCTTTTGAAGTTTACTTATAGTATAAAGATATAATATTAATCATGTATATTATAATATTAATCATTTTATGTTTGTTTATTGCAAAACAAAATGTTTAAATAAAAATATTACATCAACTCATCAAGGGATGCTACTTTAATTTGATTGTCATGATTACGACATAAAACATAGCAAATTCGATGTATTAGAAAATATTATTTTATTTTATTTATTATTGTAATCATTTGTTTTTTAAATTACTAATTTATAATTTCTATGGAAAAAATTGCAAAATATTTAAATAAGTCAATTAACTTTGATTGGAGTTGAAATATGTTCTAAATCTTTCAAATGTTTAAAATTAGTCTCTAAATTTTATAACATTTTTTAATTCAGTCTCAATTAATTTTTTTAGTCCAAATTAAAATTGATAAACTTATTTTAATTAGCTATTATCAATATTCCGTCTAAAACTGATATCGAGTGCAATTCGAGCGATTTTGGCTCGGCTCGAAATCGAAATTTTCGACTCGAACTCGGCTTGAAATCGACTCAAAATCGAAATTGATTTCGAGTCGAGCCGGCTCAACTCAAAATGAGTCGATTCCGATTCGGCTCAAAATCGAATCGAGTCGGCTCGAAATCGAATCGAGTCAGCTCGAAATCGAATCGGATCGGCTCAAAATCAAATCAGATCGGGTTAAAACCGAATCAAATCGAATCGAAATTGAACAATTTTTCGTTTTATTTCTAATATTCTCAAAATTAAATTAAAAAATCTATAAATTTAACAAATGAAACACTTAAAAGTATAATTTTTTTTATTTAGATTTAAATTTTATTATTTTTAATCTTAAAATAAGAATATATTAATATATACATAAATTTTTTAATTAATTCGAGTTAATTTGAATCATATTTCGAGCGATTCAAATTTTGCTCGAAATCTACTCGAAAATAGATTCGAGTCAAATTGAATCGACTCAAATTGAGTCGAATCAATTTTAACTAATTCCGATTCAGCTCAATTTTCGAATGATTTTCGAGCGACTTTCGAGTTTCGAATAATATACTCAGTCCTAAATTTCCGTCCACAATATTTTAATTTTCCATCCACAATTTTTTTTTCTTTATTTAAGATTACTATATTCGCCTTTATATCAAATATGTAAAATTCTTATATAATAAAATATAAATCTGAAAAACAATTATAATTAATTATCTCTTGTTAAAGTATATATGAACATTTATTATCTCTTGTAGTTGGAAGTATTAAAAAAAGAAAAGAAATTAAAGAAGAGCTATCCGCATTGCAGTTTTAGTTTTTCGCTTCCTAATTTTTTCTAATTTTTTGTGTCTTTTTAAAATACGCTTTGTACATGCATTTTTAGTAAAAGTGTTCAACACAAAAGTTGTAAATCTTGTTGAAATCTACAACTTTAGTGTTGAGCACTTTTCCTAAAAATGCATGTATAAAACATATTTAAAAAACACAAAAAATTAGGAAAAAATACGGTGCAAATAACCAAAACTGCGATGCGGATAGCAGCGTCCTTAGAGAAAGAGTAAATTATAAAAAGTTAAAAAAAAACCTCACTAATAACATTTAAACCAACAACAACAGAAAGAAAAGAAAACTGACATAAAAAAAAAGATTAAAAAATTTAAGTCCAACAACGCCCCACTATTCCTACAAATTTACATGCCTACCCTATCACCCCCGGCGCCGGAGCATTCTCACCAGCAAATCCCCCAACCTCCTCTAACCACCGATTCATCGGAAAACACTCTTCTTTATGCGCGAGCTTCCAATGGAGCGCCTGGCACGCACGCGAGCAATAGTTAACAACTCCACAAACAGAGCACCGCCGGAACTCATGCCGGCGTGTCTCCGGCCGCCCGCAACCAAAGTGCGAGCACATCCTTATCCCTTTATCTTCCTTCCAGCCGGCCTCCGCTCCTCCTCTCTCCTCAAACCATTCTAACAAAAACCGATTCGCGGGATGTCCCTCTGCCGCCGGCACGCTGCAGCCGAAATCGCTGAACAGAGAACAGGGGGCTAACCCCTGCCCTCCGTTACCCAGAACCGCGGCAAGCTCCCGAGCATTCGCTTGGAATAAGAACCGGCGGCCGGCGATGATATTCTGCCGCACTCCGTAGCCATCCTGGAGACAGTGGCCGAGCTCCCGGAGAGCGTCCATGTGGCCTAAATACGCCGCCCGAGCGCAGAGCGCGACACCGGCGCGGAGATCCTTGTCGTTCTTCAACCCGCCGCTGCCGTTAAACTGAATCACGGAGAGGGAGTAAAGAGCCTCAGGGTGCGATCGCATCGCCGCCCTCGCCATTAAATTGATCCCCTTTCTTCTGTATTCTAAGCAGTAAAAGTAAATCATGCCTAAAGTATAACAGGCCTCGACGCTCCCTGCATCTGCGCATAGCTTCAGAAATCTATGCGCCGATTCCGTCCAAAACTTGGCCCTCAATCCCGTCCCCTTCCTCGAAATCTTCGAAAGCACCATCGGAGAAGTTGCCAAACAGTTCAATCTCCGGCATCTGATAAAGGAAAAAAGAAAAAGAAGACGATTTGAAACTCAAAAAACGTTTTTTTTCGTTATATGGGAGAAGAAACAGAGCTCCATTAATACTGACGTTAGCAGGACGAAAATAATATCGGAAGGGCGGCCGGCGGATGCGGAGATCTTTGTGAGAATGAGGAGGACGATGTCATCAGGGAGGCCGTCGAAGAAATCTCTGGCTTGCACTGCAGGCCTCGAGACTCTCGAACGCTTCCGATGGACGACGGCGTCCCGCCGGCGACTAGTCTGGTTCTCAGGCGGAGGGGTTGAAGATGGTTCCGGCGGAAGGTAGCAGCAAAGGCTGCTGCCCCATCTTTGCATCTGTGAAGGGCTGGATATTTGGGGTTCCGTTGTGAGAATCCGAGACGAAGCACCCTTCTTTTGCTGCGACCTCTGCTTTAAATACCCTGGCAGAGAAGGATCAGGGATGGACCGTCCGACACCGTCGGAAAGACGGTTATGCCCTTGAAATTGAACGGACGGTCCAATCTCGATTCGGGTCTGGAATTAGCAACTAAATAGAAGCTGATAATATAGAAATTAAGACCCGATTTAGTACAAGTGGCTTTGTTAACGTTTAATAATCCGCGGGACAGGGGAACGGTAAAACTGAAACAGTTAATTCATTTATTATTGATAAATAAAAATAGAGCAATTCTATCGGGATGTTTATATTGTCTGCGGGGGTTTGAATGTTGTCAGTCTAGCAAAACAATAAAAAATATAAATAGTATGACCGTTAATAGCAGCCCAAAAACGTGCTACTCGTTTTTTGCATATATACGCGCAAACTGAAAATACTCCTATATACGAGCATTTTTAAGAAAAGTGTTCAACACGAAAGTTATAGATCTCAACGAGATCTACAACTTTCGTGTTGAATAATTTTCCTAAAAATGTACCGACAAGGCGTATTTTTTGGCCCGAAAATAACCTGGGCGTAACTTGCGAATTCTCAATAGTTACGCTCAGTTTCGCGCCTTTTGAAAATACTCTTATGTACGTGCATTTTTAGAAAAAATGTTCAACAACAAAGTTGTAGATCTCGACGATATATACAACTTTTGTGTTGAACACTTTTTCTAAAAGTTCACGGACAAGGCGTATTTTGGGCCCGAAAATAACCTGGTCGTAACTATTGTAAATTCGTAATAGTTACGACCAATTTCGCGCCATTTGAAAATACTGCTATATACGTGTATTTTTAGAAAAGTTGTTAAAAATCAAAGTTGTAGATCTCGACGAGATATACAACTTTCCCGGTGAACACTTTCGCTAAAAATGCACGGACAATACGTATTTTGGGCCCGGAAATAACCTGAGCGTAACTATTGCGAATTCGCAATAGTTACGCCCAGTTTTGCGCTTTTTAAAAATACTTTTATATACGTGCAGTTTTAGAAAAAGTGTTCAACATCAAAGTTGTAGATCTCGACGAGATCTACAACTTCCATGTTGAACACTTTTCCTAAAAAATGCACGCATATAGGAGTATTTTCAGTTTGCATGTCTATGTGCAAAAAATGCGCAGTATGTGGCTTTTGAAAATAAACCGGGCTGTCAATAGTCAATGGACTGTCATTATTGATTTCCTGGACTGCTATTATAATTGGGCTGTCAATATCCAAAACCAGATTGCCAATATAAACACCCTTTTACCCGTGTTTCATTTTTATCTATCTGCACATCACATCAGAAAATTAGATTAGCACACACTAAAGAGGGGGCAGTCATCACGATATCTTTGATTCTTCACAAGTCTTCTTCTCAATCTCCATCACATAGCACCACAGAATGCAAGCCAGTGACATTTTCCGAAGTCGCTGCATCGCTCCTTTCGATGAGCACCCAAAAATATCTCGATCGAACTCTTTTAAAGTTCCCTCGACGAAATGGGAAGGGGTGGCGGCCTCTTGTGAATGGAATTCAAGTCATGATCATCTTAGAATTGGTGTGGAATTCATTTCGAGTTGTAGAAATGGAAGTGCACCATGGGGTAAAAATTTACTTGTGCACATAACATGATTGTAACTTGGGAAAGAACTATCTTTGTTTCGGCCATTACCATGCGACTATTCAAACTTCCTTGTCAAACATACATGTTTCGAGTTGGAGTGATGGTCCATACACAAAGGAATGTTATTACTATTTGATCTCATTGCTCTTTTTTCGCATTCATGAGAAGCATTATCACCTCTCTTCCAACCACCCCACCTCTCCATCCTCAGCCCAACCATGAAATCTCATGCCGAGTCCCTCCTCATGAACATAAGAAAAGTCGACGACAACTCCACCTTCCCCAAACAATACTTACACTCCTTTATGTCCCTCAAATGGATTGTTTCAGCTCCATCTCCACGGTAACCGACTTAATTACGCCTACACTTGATATGAGTATATGCGGGCGACGAGATCCAGTGAGAGAATTCAATGCTTGAGGGATACGAGCATGCATAGACATTGACATATGAGCTGCTTCTTCTTGCCATCTAAGACGACAATATTGAGGAACGACCTTCTTCTTCTGTGGGTGGCGGCCAGGGGAAGAAGAGGTCGATGGATGGCAAGGTTGACGGGGAGAAGCGAGTAGGACTAGATGGATTCACCATTGGCCTCGACGAGAGGGGCGAGTGAGATTCATGATCTATTGAGACGAGAGGCCGGGAAGAGCGGGATTAGGCGTGCGGGTAGTCAAAATTGAAATGGGTGGAGGATTTATTAGGTTTCAGGAGTTGTCTGAGTTTTTTTATCCGGTGTGCACGTATTCATTTTAGGTGTACACATGGCATTGCTTACAATCATCATTAGAAATAAATTGAAGTGTGGCTTTGCCTTTTGTGCACGATATCAAAATTATCGCAACAAAGATAAATTATTGCTTATGTTAATGCAACTACATTTATGCAAGCCTATGCATGCGTGCTTACATTGAGTCCCACATCTTTTCATTTGTGTGATTCAATCCCGTTTTTTGCGTAATTTCACATCTGAGTGTAACTTTGTGTTGGATCTAAAGACGCCCTTAGGGGGGGGGGGTGCGAATAAAAGCAAATAATATTTTTTCACAAATGTAAAATTTAGGTAAAATAATTGAGAGAGTTAAGAAGTTTTTTTTCACAACTATAAATACATTTCAAGCACTTAGAAATTTAACGAAAATGAAATGATGACTTTATTTCATAAGTGATGAAAAACATAAACAAAGATTTCAATAGAGCTTGAAATCGAGGTTACAGATGAAAAAATTCTTTTGAGTTTTCACAGGACCTTCTCCCAAAGACCGGTAGGCTAAAGTCTATCTCTCCCTAAATACAGCTATTAGCTTCCCCCTAGATCACTCTACGACTTAGTCGCTGCACACAAGACGACAATTTTCCCCTAAGCCACACACGGACCTAATCGCCACGCACAAGACGGCGATTTCTCTACTGATTATAAAGAATAAAGATAATTACAAAATAGAAATATGAAATGAAAAACTCCCTCTGGTTTAGAGCGCTTGAAAAAAACGATGAATCTTTGCAAAGGTCGTCGGAGTTACAAAATACGAACGGTCTCTTCTTCGCTCTTGTACACTTAGGAGTTTTTCTGGTTCCACAAAATTATTTGTCTGGGAATTCACAACAAAAAAGCTCCGGGAGGTGTGTATCATTAAATGCACGAAATTTAGCCCTTTTTAAACAATATACACCATCGCCCCGCAATGGGTAGATATCGCCTGCACGATATCACCTCAGCCTGCTACGTGGCCTACTCTGTAGTAATCACGCCAGAATGATGGTGATCATGCTGATCGAGTGTTATCCCCAGTGATAGGTTGATATCACCTGGCGATATCAGTGAATAATGCGCTATACCTAAAACCGTCGAGAAAATGGATGACGTCATCACGATATCGCCAGGCGATAAAGAGCTATTGCTAGCGATATCTCTTGCTTTGAATATTCGTCGGCTCAATGACAATCCGAAATTATCAGAGTATTGATACAGAGATATCTGCACACCATAAAAATAGTATGATCGAATACATTCGGGATTTATTATTTTCAAACCAAGAAATGTGGAACGCATGCTCCAACAATCTCTCACTTTTGATAATAACAAATCCACGTAGAAAGAAATCAGCGACGACCAATAGAGTTGTTTATCTAGAATGATAAAGTAAGTAAGAATTGGAATATGCACAAACTCCCCCTTAACCGATGCCCCCTATATCATAAACACTGGGTAATAACAAACATATAACCTTCCCTTTTCGTGTCTTATATTTGTCAAAATGATTTTGTTCTTGCGTTATTCTCACCCTTTTGATATTAGCAAAAGAATATTGATGAAGCAAAGAAGTAAGGATTATCATGGTAGAGTTGTAGAAGCATATAAGAGAGATAATAAAGTGCAAGAGAATGACGTGACCATAGAATTTAAAAAGTAAAACAAGAATGCCTTTTGCAAAAATAAGCAAGTTAGTGATTCATCAAGAAAAGATAGCTTAACCATGGAAATTTTGTATTCCAAGTTAACAAAAACATTGTAAAACACATGCTAATATATTTCATCTTAAGATTTTAAAGAAAAATATTCTAATCTTGTTCAATCCAATTCTCATGAGAAGAAATATTAGAGAAGATAATGAGGTGTGCAATGTGAGCTAGTTTGAAAGATATAAGTGGTGAAATTAATTCTCATGAACCAAATGGAATATAAATCATAACGTTGAATGTAGACAATGTTCTTCGTGCTCATAAAGAGATTCAGTGGACACAAAGTTAATTTGAATGGCTTTCATGTTTGTACAAAGTACTTTACAATTCTTTCCAAGGTGCTCAAACTTACAATGTTTATTAAGACTTATCAGGAGGCTGAGTAGTGTTTGGTGGACTTGCTTTAAGATTTTATTTTGCATAGCACGTTTTGCTCATTGCATTTAATTTTTTTAATGATGACCAAGGACTCTGAAATCATAAGTTTTGCAAACATAATATTTGATTAAAATAGCCATATGATTTGAAGTGAAGAAAAAGTGCATGAATCACATATAAAGCAATGAACATGTATAATTCAAGAGGTTAAGTATTTATAAGGCATATTTATGAGAGAGTAATTTAAAACACATATATGGGAACCAAAAGCGTGTTCGTGAATTGCATTATCTAATATAACACATTACTCATACCTAGAGGCATGAGAAAACAATCAGAAACATTTATTACTCAGAAAATCATTGGATTCTAAATATATTTAAGGCATGAATAAGCAAAAAAACAATGGAGTTGTAACTTGAAATGAAAAAATATTATAAGTCATCTGAAAAAGATAAAACAACAAAAACTTGACTAAAATATGAATAGCATGGTTGAATAAAGAAAGGAGAAATAATTGGGATTGAGTTTCGCTATCGCTCTACGATAGCGCGCTATCACGTTGCGATAGGTGTCTATCACATTGCGATAGCGGTTTATTTAAATAGGCTCGATATGATTCCAGATCTGAAAACCCCTTGTTCTTCCTGTAACCCCAGTAAGAGAAGACGACCGTGCAGGCGAAGGAACTCTTAGATCTAAGGTAATTTCATACTTGTCTTGGGAAAATTTTTAGGGATCTTGTGTGAAATGGCATAAGAAGATATCCTTTGAGATAAAAAAACCATTTTGGTGATAATTTTCTGGAATTTGATGAGGGTTTCATGCTTTTGTAAACTTCTACTTTTCATGCTTGTGTTCTTCATGGGTCTTGTAGATCTCGAGCATGAAGGGGCACTACAACATTTTAGCTTTATGGCCACATTTTTTTGCGGCATTTCTAAAAACGTCGTTGTAGTTATATGTTAATGTTACTTTTTGGCAGCGCTTTTAATGAAAAACGTGGCCAAATGCATTAAAAAACGAAATAAAATTAACCCGGCCCTTATTTTAACATGGCGCTATTCAGTCGATGCCCTAGATTTATACCGCCGCTTCCCATTCATCGCGCTGCATCCCATTCTCCATCTCCAAGCCGATGAAGCTCTACTGGAGGCCTGCATTTCTCGATCTCCAAGCCGGTGAAGCTCTGCTGGAGGTCTGCATCTCAATCCAGCCCTAACATCGCCGATCCAAGCTCTGCTGGAGCCCTACTTCACGATCTCCAAGCCCTTCTACGGAGTGCGGCTGGTGGCGACACCTTCAACGGAGTGCGGTTGGCGGCGACATTAGCTCCTCCTTTCAACCTATTCTCTTACTAAATAGGTATAAGCTCTATTTTTCACCAGTGATGGAAGGCAGATAGGACAATGCGCGGGTTGAAATCCCTCTCAAAAGACCTACCTCCTTCCTCTTTTCTACTGAAAAAAATGATTATCTTCCTATAGTTTGTGTTAATGCCAGAGAGGGCTGAAATTTTTTGATTTTATTTCATCCTTCCTAATTCATTTTCAATTTATTTTTCAGTTTTTAAAAATTCTGCTCTACTGTGATGTTTTTGTTTTCACCGAAGAGGGAAATTGAATCTTCCGGCAGTTTGTGTTTCTTGATTACAAATAAATCATGCTGATAATTAGAAATACTTCAATACACTGATGTTCCATTTGAGGGAGATTTCAGCCTTTAGTTATGCTTTGCCTCGGCTATTAGAAATATGCTAAATAATGCTTAGATTTAATTTTTCAATTGGTTTGCCGCATGCTTAGCTATGGAGTTCGTTTATCAAATTAAAATTTCATGTCTTTCAAGTGTTTGATGGAATTACTAAAATAAAGTTTTCCTTTAAAATGTAGCTTTCCTTTCAAGTATTTGATGGAATTACTAATGTCATTCTCTTTCTGTTTTTCAAAATTTAATGTTTTTTTACAATACTTCATCAAAGTATAAGCCCAAATTAATGCTTTTGTGAATGATTCAAGCACCCAACTTCAAGTTCATTGTCAAACAAGGATAGGTCATATGGAAGGGAAAAACCACTGTATTTTGTTTTTGAAAATCTTTGATGCTAATTAGCCCTCTACCTAACATAAATTTGATTTTTGAATAACTTACAAAATTTGATTGGCCACTAGATTGTAAACACCATGTCTTGTGTTCATATCCTTCCATCTATTTAATACTTAAACATCTTTTTCTTTGACTAGACTGTAATACTTAATCTACTTATGCTTTATTGAAGTTTATTAAAAAACTTTGTGTACTTGCTTTAATCTAATTGGTAGTTCTATCTTAGCTAAATTGTTTATAGTATAAAAAAATAATTTATTAATGTATTCACGTTGCTTTTAAGATTATATACAACAAACTTATTTTAATCTAATTGGTTTGTTCATTTCATTTATTTATATAGGTACACATCAAATTTTTTTATCAGAAATGGATAAAAGAGCCACGTCATTCAAAAATTTACATAGAGGGCATGAAATTTTTGCTAGATTTATTCTATAGATATACACCAGTTGGAGAAAAATGTCCATGCCCTTGTAGAAAGTGTGTAAATATGAAGTCGTGGTATCAAGAAGAGGTAGAGGGGCATCTAGTATGGAATGACATTATGGAAAACTATACAGATTGGATATACCATGATGGTTGATTATCCTACATTGAGATCCAGCCGAGTATCATCTTTTATTCTACCCTAAACCTTCTTAACACCTCTAATAGCTCTACTGATCTTATTGATGAACTGTTGCATGCGGCCATCCCTAATTTGACACAGGCTGAGAATGTGGTTGAACAAGAATTCAGGAATGATCATTATGGTGAAGATGAGACATTTGATTGTCCTCAAGCTCCAAACAATATTATAAATGACAATAGTTTATATATGTCTCTCTTGGAGGAAAATAAACCATTGTGGGAAGGATGCTTGGACTACACAAAATTATCTTTTTTGTTAAAGCTTATGCATATTAAAACACTTGGAAATTGAAGTAATGTACACTTCAGTATGTTGTTGAAGACACTACATGGTGCGAAAGAAATGAGTTACACAGGGAACTCATGCTACCAGACCCGGATTCTTACCGCTACGTGGGCGTCACCGATGTTCCTGCTTAATAAGGTCCCTTGACGGCCTTGGAGGAAGGGTGTTGAAGCTTCTTTTCTTTCTTACTGCTATGTGGGTCCTATTCAAAGCATCGAGCTCGGTAGGGTAGCAAGCCTCTTGTGCTTATCCCTGTTTACTTCAAATGGCCTCTTCGGCAGGTCAATCAGGTGAATCCCTCCCGTCAAGTGCCAAAATGGCTAGTTGCCTTTCAAAGCCAGTCTTCTGTTCAAATTCTTTGCCTACTAACTATAATGATGCCAAGAAAATTCTTTCTAAATTAGGCCACAACTACATTAAGATTGATGCATGTGAAGATGATTGCTCATTATTTTGGGGATCACACAAAAGTAGTAGTACTTGCTATGTGTGCGGGAAGTCGCGATGGGTTGAAGGAGTTGAAAGTTAATTGGTTCACAAGTTAAGGAAACGTAAGCAACAAGATATGAGGATTTCAAAAAAATTCCCCCAGAAACTTTTTCATTACTTTCCATTGAAAGAGCATCTAGAAAGACTATTTCTTTGTAAACAAATAGCCGAAATGATGCAATGGCATGCAAAAGAGCCTAACTATGATAATTTAATGCACCACCCTAGAGATGGCTTGGCATGGAAAGATTTTGATCGAAGACATCCAGAGTTCTCCAGTGAATCTCGCAATATTCGCATTGCTCTTGCCACAAATGGTTTTAATCCTTTTGGTGATCTTAGTAGCACACATAGTACATGGCCAATTATGTTATCCATATATAATGTGCCACCTTGGGAGTGCATGAAGAAAAGATCTATCATTATGTAAGGTTTGATACCTGGTCCGAAAATGTCTGGTAATAATATTGATGTTTATTTGCAACCATTAATAAAATAGTTGAAGGAGTTATGGGAAGAGGGTATAGAAGTGTTTGATGCTTCAGAGGGAAAAAAAATTAGACAGGATGGAATACACATTCAACTCTTTTATTAATGGTTGATGCGCATGGCATTGCTCTGGACTATTAGTGATTTTCCTAGGCTTGGTAATTTATCATGATGGAATACACATTCTAAACTTGGCTGCCCATCATGCGGGTTAAACAATAACTTATGTTGGTTAAAGCACAATCAAAAAATAGCATTTCAATCTCACTGTTGATTTCTACCTGTTGATCATCCGTATAGAAAGTCAAGAAAATTTGGTCGTCATGAATTAAGTGTTGGTAATACAAAACCACCTAAAGGAAGAGATGTACTTGAGGCAATCAAAGATATTCAAGTTTTTTTTGGTAGAGAAAATCAATTACGAGGACCGACTATGTACTGGAAAAAAAGTATATTTTTTGAGCTGCCTTATTGGAAAACAAATTTATTGCGACATTGTCTTGATGTCATGCATATAGAGAAGAATGTATGCGATAATATCTTAAGCACCATATTAGGCGACCCTGTCAAAAGCAAGGATAACATGCGTGCAGGAAGGATTGCAAGGATCTTAAGATTCTAAAATAATTATGGATTCAAGAAAGAGATGATGAGTTTGAGGTCATTCCTCCAGCTTTTTTTTACCATGAATAAGAGCGAGAGATAAATTTTCTTATGTATAATAAAGTCAATACGAGTTCCCGATGGATACGCATCCAACATATCACATTGTGTTAAGCTCAAGGAATGTAAAATGCAAGGGTTGAAGAGTCATGATCATCACATCATCATGCAACAGTTCTTGTCTGTCGGTTTACGATCAGTTTTACCAAGGCATATAGTAATTCCATTAATGGAAGTGTCTATGTTTTTTAGACAGTTATGTTTAAAAAAATTACTAATTTCTGACTTACTTAAGATAGAAGATCACTTAATATTGGCATTATGTCAGCTTGAAATAATATTTTCCCCATCATTCTTTACAATAATGATTCATCTTATGACACATCTTGCAAAATAGGCTATCTTGAATGGTCCAGTATAATTTAGGTGGATGTATCCCATTGAGAGAGAACTTGGGCACTACAAAAAATTTGTTCGAAATAAATCAAGACCAGAAGGATCGATAACAGAGGGTTATATAGCTGAAGAAACTTTAACATTCTGTTCTCGATTCTTAGAGGGAATTGAAACTTGATTTAATCGCCTAAGTTGTAATATTATAAATTTGACAATTCCAATGCCAGCATTTAAGATGCTTCCACAAGTGGGCAGTGCTACAAAAGGTGTTGTTTTGAAAAAAAACTAAACTTGATTAGCCTTAAACAAGCGCATCGATATGTTCTGTTCAACTGTGCTGAACTCGAGACTTTTCAAAGGTATATTTTTTATTAAACTTCAATCACTCTTTTGTAAATGTTTTATTCCAGAAATAGTCTTGATCTTTGTAATAATTTATGCTTTTAGTGAATTGCGAGAGGAATTAAAGAATTGTCACCATCCACAACAAATCGAAGAAGATATGTTGGAAAAAATGCTTTGCAATGAATTCTCAGAATGGTTTAAACACAGGTTAAAAATCATTCATATTTATAAATACTTACAAATAAATGCCAATATAATTTATTTTGTGAACATTTTATCAATTTTCAGATTATAAATGATGTAACCATTAATGATCCACAGTTACGGCAGTTGGCACTTGGACCAAACTCTGTTGTTCGTAGCTATAAAGGATATAATATAAATAGTTTCTCATTTTGAACGGTAGAAAGTGAATTTTGTAAACAGATGCAAAATAGTGGGATTGAAGTATTGTCCGACCATGATGGAGTAGAAGGAGATATTCATTATTTTGGTAGGATTACTGAGATCATAGAATTAGATTACTTTGACACTACTAAAGTAATGCTTTTTAAATGTGATTGGGTGAATACCACAAACAATGTGGGGGTGAATAAAGATTTTTTTGGGATCACTTTCGTTAATTTCACTCAATTAATACATACAGGCATGGTACTAGAACATGACCCTTACATTTTCCCTTCTCAAGCAAGAATGGTATATTATATCCCTGATCCTAAACTATCATGTTGGGAAGTGGTCATGAGGATGGTGCCGCGAGATGAGTATGAAATGTGAGACATCACAACTATAAATAATGATGTCCATCAAACCTTAAATCAATGCATTGCTAATGAAATACAAGATGTTGAGAACTTGTACCAAGATGATGAGGATGTCGAGATAGTTAGAACTGATGTTGACCCCATTATTGTGCCAAGAGAAGGATAAATTTCACTTGGTGTGCTCTCACTTATTTACTTAACATTTCATTTGTTAACTATCTATCACCAAGTATGCTCTCACTTATTTACTCTTTATCATTGATATTACTAATGTTATTATTATAATGCAGATAGCCAATGCCTCGTAAAAGAAAATCTAATCCAAAAAATTTATATGTATCAAGAGATCCCACACCAATATCCAATAATCAAAGTGGTGAGTCAGATGCAAGTACTTCATGGGCCCATGAGGATCTATTATTTGATGCGGCAACCATGGCATTTCATTCACCAAATGAAAGTAATGATGATAATCAAGCTAGTGATGATCAGGAAGTTTATCATAATACAGATGAAGCACAAACTTCTAATTCAATTGGTAATAAATACTTCTAATTCAATATATGTTATTCTTATTATTGATGATATTTACAAAATTGTTTTGTTGGTTATAGACAAAACTAAACTTAAAAAAGGACGAGGCGAAACGACATGCAAACACATTCATCTAATGCCCGCAGATAAAGTAATTAAAATGGAGAGAAATGTGTACTGGCAATTTATAGGTGATGGAAGAGTTCAGCTTTCCTCTTTTTTGGGCACACTCATTAGAAATTTATCATTGTTTCCAATGATTTCTCAATCGCGGATGCTAGTGTCCAACTATAGCAAAGACACGGCATGGAATTTGATAAAGGTGCATATCTTCAATCACTTATATTTACACATAATTTTTTAATTATGTTAATTCATTTTTACTATTTTGTACATCAACACTTTGATGTTAATGAAACTGACAAGAAGCATATAATGGAACTTCTACGAGAAGCATTCAGGGATTTCAAAGAAAAATTTAAGAGCCTTTATTATCGACCATCAGACACTCCTGCGTCTATTATTGCTCGTGGTGGCCCTAAAAATATGCCTGCAAATCAATTTGCTGATATGGTGACATATTGGTATTCATCAAAGGGGAAGGTAATCCAACTATTTTATTCTATTCTATCTGTTTTCTTTATATTGCATGCATATTGAATTGATATTATTATGACCATTGGAATGTGGTATAAGCAGAATATTAGCAAAAAAAAATAAAATTTGTCGAAGTAAGCAAATTGGTGCACACGCCCTTGGAAGAATGAGCCTGACAAATCATAAAAAAATGATGGTATGTTGTACAAGTACAAATATAAAACAATTGCACATGTATACTTCTTACATTTTTAATACCAAGATATATAATTTAATTTTTCGATAGGCTGATGAATTGGGAAGGGAGCCAACTCGGCTTGAACTATATGTAGATAGTCGTACTTCAAAAAAAGGGGAACAAGTTTGTGGATAATGAAGCAACATAAAAAAAGTAAGGTTTTTTCCTCGACATACATTTTAAATAAACATGATTCATAAGACTTCAATTTTTTATTCATTATAGGTTGCTTTGGATAAAGCAATAGAGGAGCAAATGTCACAATGTCCCCTAGACATGTCATTGACTGACATTCATGAGGCCGCTTTTAGGTGAAAACCATGCATAATATTTTTTTACAATTTAAAATGTCGTGGAAACTACAATATCTTTGTTTAGGTCGACATTTGGAGAAGAATACAATGGTCGATGTCGAGGCATGGGAATGGGTGTCACAACCATTCAAGTGTATCCCGAACTAGCGTGTCGCTCACAAACTACATGCAAGGGACAACAAAAATCAAATGATTCAGAAGAGATAGCTATCTTGAAATCACAGGTGGCTACTATGAAAACAACAATGTATTTTCTTGTGGATGCTATTTCACGCCAAGGTTCTAGAAATGATCACTCTGGAACCTCGGGAGAACCTGGAATACATCTATATCCAGATCAGGTATAGTTGATTAAGTCTAGTTATGTGTATGTCTATATATTTCCACTACATAATAATATTTTTAATTATCTTAAAAATATATACATGTGCAGTTTTTGAAGATGATGTCTCTTATTCAAGGACAAAGCTCGAACAATGCGACTACTTCTAATGACACACCTCAAACAAATCCTTCTACAAGAGTTAACTATGAAGAAGGTAACTAAATACGATGTTAAATTGCGTGTTAATGTATGGCTGACTTTGAAAGAGTTTTAATGAAGGTATTTGATAGCGGGTGAACAAGGAGAAAACATCGGTGGTATCACATGAACTGGTTCATGCTAGCATGTCTTGAATTTACTTGAGATCTTTTATACATGCAACTGTTTTGCTAAAAGTTTATATCATGTTAAAATCTTAGAAATATGTTTGACACTTTTTTTGATTGGGTAGATTTATTTGTTGTTTTGTTTGGAATTTGCATATTGAATTAATATTTCTTAGTATGGTCATGAGTAGAATATGTTGGTCTGAGAGATACCCCAAAATGCTCATTATGAGAACAACAATTAACCTATAATGCTCACGAATTTTTTGTGTATATATACATGCTTATAATTTGCTAATTTTTATTACTTTGAATTGTGCAAATATTAAGTATGATATTTTGCATTTACTTGAATACTCTAAGTTTAAATTCTGAACACATGTTTAGGAATTAAGAAATCATATTCTATTGATTACTCATAAAATACTGGTGATTGTACTCAACGTCGTTTATTATTAAACTTTTGGCATTTAAAGTTTTGCATGGCAAAAGACTATAAAGCTCTTTCAAGTTGTTATATCGTGTGTGCTATGTTGCTTTAATACGTGGTGTTGATACTTATGTGCAGTTGTGCAGAGTTTACTGGCAGATGAACATAGCAATCCTTCAGGAATAGTTCACTTGTTGGGTACATTGGAATACATGTACCTGATTTGAAGAAGCCTCACCCTACTCAATGATATACATCAAGATGTATTTGATGTACTTTGAGTTTAGTTGTGCAGGTTAAGTAATTGCAGGGAAAACATGGAAAGTTTCTAAGTCCATGTGTCGACACCCAGAAGAAAAGTGTCGACACTTAAGAAGGCTTGTGTCGACACCTAGAGAAGCAGTGTCGGCACTTGGAGTAATTGTGTCGACACCAGGAATGCAGAGTCGACACCAGAAGGAAAGTGTCGACACATACAGGCTGTGTCGACACTCAATGAAGAAATGTCTAAAGAATCAGTGTCGACTCTTAGAAGCAGTGTCGACACCCAGAGGAACTTTGTCGACATCAAAAGTGTCGACACTAGGAGGCTGTGTCGACACTCAGCAAAACTTCAACAAAGTTCAAGTACAAGTGTCGACACTAGGAGGTTGTGTCGACACTCAGCAAAACTTCAACAAAGTTCAAGCACAAGTGTCGACACTAGGAGGCTGTGTCGACACTCAGCAAAACTTCAACAAAGTTCAAGTACAAGTGTCGACACTAGGAGGCTGTGTCGACACTCAGCAAGTCTTAACAGATTCTAAGTACAAGTGTCGACACAAAGTAGATGTGTCGACACTCAGCCAAAGTCTCAACACATGAAGGATGTGTCGACACAAAGGAGATGTGTCGACACTCAGTAAAAAGTATCAACATAGAAGGCTTGTGTCGATACCAAGGAGATGTGTCGACACTTAGCAAGTATCAACACAAGAAGATGTGTCGACACAAAGGAGTTGTGTCGACGCTTAGCAGAAATCAACAAAGTATCAAAGAATAAGGACTTGTGTCGACACACAGGATCAGTGTCGACACATTCTGAAGAAGCAGTGTCGAGAAGTAATTTCTACAACACAAGGAGTTGTGTCGACACCATGAAGGATAGTGTCGACACTTGGTCTACTTGTGTCGATACTTAGTCTATTTATGTCGACACATGAAGACTGTCTGTCTCGACACTTTCAGACAGTGAAAGAGTTTTCAAGAAGTGACTGGCTGACTTGACAGCTGCCATTTCAACCGGTCAACTGCTACTGTCAGAGATGTCAGAAGATCGTTAGAAACCGGATCAGCCGGTCACCATGAAGGAAGCATATATAAAGGCATGTTACTTCAATAAAAAAGAACAGCAATGAATCATTGAAGTACAACACAACAAGAAGAAGACCTTCAAGTGAAGATCTAAGAAGTTGGAGAGAGAGAGCTCCTTCTAAGAAGACAGCTATTGAACCAGGCTGTGAAGAAAGATTCAGATTGAGATCTGATTCTTAAGTTAGCAGTGATTGAAGATCATCTGTATAGAGACTCAACCCTACTGTGTTCTAATTCAAGAAGCTTTGAAGGAAGCCAAGGGAGGTTGATCTCAGCAAAGTTCTTCCAAGAACTCATCAAGAAACCAGTCAACTCTTCTCTCTCATTCTGAGTTGTGGTTATATACTTTGTAATTTTAATTTCTTGTAGGATCCTAAGGGATCTGAGTTGTAAGCCTGAAATTATAAAGGCTGAGTGGTAGGGCCTTTGTGCCTGAGTGTAGGAGATACATTTCTCTGAGTGTAGGCCTTGTTGAAGGCTGAGTGTAGGCCTTGTTGAAGGCTGAGTGTAGGTCTTGGTGAAGACTGAGTGGTAGGGCTTTGAGCCTGAGTTGTAGGAGTGGGATCACTCTGAGTTGTAGGAACCTGTTTGGGGTTCTGAGCTGTAAGATCTGAGGATCTGAGGAGTAGTGAAGAAGTTTGGCCGAATCTAGTACACTACTAGATAAGCGAAGGGGGAAAGTGGATGTACCCAGACCTTGGGGAACCACTATAAAAACTGTGTGTACTCTGTGTGTGTGACTGATTTTGTGTATGCTCTTTAAAGTTCTGTGAATTCTGTGATTAATTCTGCCTAAAAGTTTTAAAAGATTAAGCTCACCTATTCACCCCCCCCCCCTCTAGGTGATTAGGTACAATTTCTTTCAAGTGGTATCAGAGGGAGGTTGCTCAAAAAGGACATAACAGTCTGAGTAAAGATCCTGTTGGCAGATTCAGTATAATCAAGAATCAAGAAAATGGGTTCAACTGAGAATCACAAAGAGCTAGGATCCATGAAGTTGCCAATCTGTAGAAAGGAGATTTTTGGCATTTGGAAAGAAAGGGTTAGACTATTTATGGAAGCCTCTGACCCTAGAATCTATATCACAGTCAAAGAAGGGCCATATGTGCCAATAAAAGTATCTGTCCTGGATGCAAATCAGAGAACTCCTAAGGACTATTCAGAGATGACTAAAGATGAGATTATTCTGGCCACTATGGACAAGAGGGCTCAGAATATTATTGTAAGTGCAATAGATGATGCCACATTTCAGAATTTGATACACTGTAAAACTTCTAAAGAAATGTGGGATACACTGATAGTCTATATGGAGGGATCAGAAGAAGTAAGACAAGACAGAAAGTCTTTGTTAAATCAAGAGTATGAAAGCTTCAGACAAGGCAGGTTTGATAGCATAACTGAGTGTTACAAGAAATTCTATAGGATTGTCAATGAGTTGATGTCTTATGGAAGAGAATTCAGCAACTATGAATTGAATGATAAGTTCTTGAGATCCCTGACTAAGGACTGAGATACCAAGATTTGTGCCATAAGGGAAATGGCCAAATTAGCAGACATACCTCCACCAACATTGTTTGGAAAACTGTTATCATATGAGATGCAGTTAATGGTAAGGAAGGAGGAGGAGAAGACTACAAGAGTTGAGCACAAGAAAGAGCTGTGGCTTTCAAGACTGAAGCCACTAGGAAATATAAAAGCAAGTCTCCATCTCCACCTCCAAAAGTTGCTGAGACTGAGACAGATGAGTCAGAAAGCAAGAATTCTGAAAGCAGTGAGAGTGATGAAGACTTTGCAGCTTTCACTAGACATTTTCAGAAGTTTCTAAAGAAGAAACAGTGGAGGTCTACGCCATCCACTTCACAGAAGTCATCAAAGAATGACAGGAGCAAGCCCAAGACAAGTAAAACTACATCTTCAAAGATAGTTTGTTATTGTTGTAACAGACAAGGACATATTGTTGTTGACTGTCCAGAGAAGAGGAAAGAGTCAACTGATAAGAAGAAGACTCAGATCAAGGGTAAAAAGGAAAGGTTCTTTGTTGCTAAGAAGGACAAAAGTCTGTCTGATATATCTTCTTCAGAAACTGATTCAGAAGCTGAAGCTTATATTGGACTGTTTGCTGAAGAAGAGGAAGATGAGTTCATCCAGTTAATGAACTCTATATATGAGCATGAGGACAATCAGTGCCAGGGACTAATGACCATATCAGAAGGAGACAAAATCCAGGATCAGCCTGGACCAAGTCAGGTACAAAATTGTTCTACTAGTTCAATTTCTAGTACTGAGTCAGATTCAGATACATCAGCATCAAGTGATGTTAGTGGATCTGAATCTGAAGGAGACATTCATCAGTTGATTGATGAATATAGGGTAGTGTTGCAAGCTTTGAAGAAAAGCAAATCCTTGGCCAAGAGTCAGGCTAAGGAGATTGCTAATCTCAAAGTGGCTGCAACAGATTTTGATAAGTTGATTGATCATAAATTAAATGAAATAGCCAGACTGAAGCACATTACTATTATTCAGATGGGGACTATAACATTTAAAAATGATCAAATTAGAAATCTGGAGATTAGTCTTCAGAAAGAGAGTGATATTGTAGCAAGGTTTTCTAAACCAAAATCTGTTCTACCTTTGATAGATGAGTTTGTACATCAAAAGGGTAAAACTGGATTGGGGTTTACAAAACCTGCCAGGACAGTTAAGTCCATGTCTAAGGGCAAAGCCCCAGCACTTAACAAAAAGCCTGCTGTAGATACTATAGCCAGGGTTGTATCCAAACAAAGGTACAACAGATTTGAGTGTTGGTGTTGTGGCAAGGTAGGCCACTTTGCCATAGATTGTTGGCACAATTCAAGTGCCAAGGTGAGTAGCAATCTGCCTGCTAGAAAAGCTACAGGTAGTTTTGTTAAGAGGCAAACTAACCAGCACCAAGAACCCAAGAATTCTTTGGGTTCTAAGGTTAACTAATCTGTTTTGCAGGTGAGTCAAAATGACCATGCCCCAATATGGTACTTAGACAGTGGATGTTCCAGGAACATGACTGGAACTAGGGGATTGCTGAAGGACTATACACCAATCAAGGATGGTCCTAAAGTCACCTTTGGTGGTTCTGAAAAAGGAATCATCAAAGGCTTTGGTAACATTTCTAGCAACCTTATTACAATTACTCAAGTGTCTTATGTTAAAGGTTTGAAACACAACCTCATTAGTATAAGTCAGCTGAGTGATTTAGGATATGACATCTCATTTGTCAAAGATGGTTGTCATATCAGGAGGTCAAATGATCAAAAGATCATTCTGACAGGTTATAGGAAGAGAACACACTGTTGAAACCAATCAAGGATGTACCCTCAACTAGCAGGTTCCGCGTGGGGCACTGGGCGCCACGTGTCCCCTGTCAGAACATCGATAACACACTGTTGAAACCACCCGTCACCACACATCTTCCCAAAACCCCGAGGTGATGGTAAGGGGGGACGGGGGTACATGAACACAAAGGATCGCCTACTGCAGGCGATGTGGGACTAACCCCAACCATAAGACCGCGGGGATATTCCGCCACACAAGGGGGGCCCACCGGGGTCAACACCCAGACCTGGAACGCGATGGGGAAAGACAAAACATGCGGTCCCACACACACGTGTCCTGCTGGCTAATATAATCTCAACACACCCCCGCAGCAGGACAACCTCGCTTTGATACCATGTAGAAACCACCTGTCACCACACATCTTCCCAAAACCCCGAGGTAATGGTAAGGGGGGACGGGGGTACATGAACACAAAGGATCGCCTGCTGCAGGAGATGTGGGACTAACCCCAACCACAGGACCGCGGGGATATTCCGCCACACAAGGGGGCCCACCGGGGTCAACACCCAGACCTGGAACGCGATGGGGAAAGCCCAAACATGCGGTCCCATACACACGTGTCCTGATGGCTAATATAATCTCAACACAAACACAGACACATAGCCAACCCCAAGATGTGGTCATGGAGGACACATCTGTAGCTGAGAAAGAGGTATCAGCTGCTCCTGAGATCAGGGATTCACCAAGTCAACCTCAACAAGAGTTTACATTGGAAGAGCTGTTCCCAGACTTATTACAGACTGACTTTGAAGTGGAAAAAGCAGCTGTTGAGGGGGAGCAGGTAGATCTTCAGGGGGAGCAGGTTAGGTCTCAAGAGGAGACAGCAAATAAAGAACCTGAAGTGCCAAAGGATGCTGAGCAGGTTCCTAGGACTGATAAAGATTTACCTTCTAGCCCTAAGGACAGGGTTGATATAGCTAGCACATCTGCATCTGAAGATGAAGAGGCTGTTAGAGCCAAGAAGAGGAAGTTCCAGGTCTTCAAAAGAAGAAGCCAGACTTACAAAAAGGCTTTACAAACAATTGCACCACAGCCTGCACCATCTACTGACTATCATTCTCTGATGGTGGTAATGCAGATTAAGCTGGATGAGCAAAGGCAAGCTCTGGAAAAGTATGTAGATGAATGCCATAAGTCACTGCAATTTGATCTGGCCCAAGACATCAAGTCAATCAGATTTGAAGTGAATCTGAACAAGAAAGAAATGACTGACTGCTTCCATAAAGGAGGAAATACAGTTGTCTATCTGGCCACACATCAAGAGAAAATAAAGACAAAAATTGATGAGCTAGAAGTAAAACAAGGCTATGTCCTGGAGAACTAGATAAGAATGAATGATAATCTTACAGCTTCACATAATGCCATAGTAACTGAAATGAAGAATATGGCTACTGCTCATACTACAGCAAGTGCTACTGCCAAGGCTGAATTTGACAAACAATTGCAAGAGAGCCTAACTGCTGTTAAAACTGCTATTGAAGACTCTCAGAAGGCAATTACTGACAAGCTCCAAAGATTAAAACCCTTCTATAAAGATGGAGTAGACTATCTGAATGCTCAGATAAGATTTCAGAAAGATGATCTTAGGGATCACATTGAAAGAGAAGTCATAAAGGGGGAGAGGGTGTTAGTCAAAGCCAGCTCTGATCATGCTAAATGGATTTCAAATTCCATCAGAGCCACCCTTGGATATCCTCCATTATGTGATGATGATAATGTGGCAGAGTTTGTAATAAATCCTGCTTACTTTGGAGGAGAGCCAGCTGAAGTAGCTCAGGTAATATACCCTCCAACAGACTTTGATATGATACATCAGGAGGTACAGTCTATGTATAGTCCTCTTGATGGTAATTTGAATGTTATTTTGGAGAAAGTAGTTCAGCCTGTGCCAGAGGCAATACTGAAAGAACAAGAGGCTTTGCTAAAAGAACAAGAAGCACAATTGTCTAAGAAAAGATTCAGAGAGCAAGCTGAATTGAGACCAGACTTTGAACAATGGAGCCCAACATCCAGGAATATCATTTTGACTGCTTGGAAGGCTGCTAAAGATAATATTCTGGATAGAAGCAAATGGTATTCTGACCTGGAGTGGAGGAAGCATGAGAATAGGCAAGAGGCCATTGTGCAATATAGAAGAAAGGCTAAGTTGGAAAAGCTACCTCCTACTGCACAGGAGCCTAGCAAGTACTTCCCTAAGCCTTATCATTATTTTGAAAGGCAAAAGATAAAGGCTAAAGAATTGAAAAAGAAAGATCTTAAGGGAAAGAAGCCTGCTGCTGCTGATGATACTGAAGCTCCTGTCCGAGCAAAGATACAATCAGGAAAGGGCATTGTGATCAAGGAGCCTGAGCAGCCTTAGGATAGGAATTTTCTTAAGTTTACAATTTGTAATCATTTGTTTTTAAACTCTCTGTAAACTTTTGAATAATGAAAATGTTGAAGTTGTTAGAACAATGTGATATGTGTTAAATCTGTTACATTACTGTTCTGAGATATTTGTGTATACATGTTTTGTTTATACATGTTTAAGTTTTTATCCTGTCATGTATTATTGTTTTACATCATACTTTGAATTTGTTATGTATGGTGTATATCATTGACTAAGGGTTATGACTTCTCCAAATAGGGGGAGATTGTTGGGTACATTGGAATACATGTACCTGATTTGAAGAAGCCTCACCCTACTCAATGATATACATCAAGATGTATTTGATGTACTTTGAGTTTAGTTGTGCAGGTTAAGTAATTGCAGGGAAAGCATGGAAAGTTTCTAAGTCCATGTGTCGACACCCAGAAGAAAAGTGTCGACACTTAAGAAGGCTTGTGTCGACACCTAGATAAGCAGTGTCGACACTTGGAGTAATTGTGTCGACACCAGGAATGCAGAGTCGACACCAGAAGGAAAGTGTCGACACATACAGGCTGTGTCGACACTCAATGAAGAAATGTCTAAAGAATCAGTGTCGACTCTTAGAAGCAGTGTCGACACCCAGAGGAACTTTGTCGACATCAAAAGTGTCGACACTAGGAGGCTGTGTCGACACTCAGCAAAACTTCAACAAAGTTCAAGTACAAGTGTTGACACTAGGAGGCTGTGTCGACACTCAGCAAAACTTCAACAAAGTTCAAGTACAAGTGTCGACACTAGGAGGCTGTGTCGACACTCAGCAAAACTTCAACAAAGTTCAAGTACAAGTGTCGACACTATGAGGTTGTGTCGACACTCAGCAAGTCTTAACAAATTCTAAGTACAAGTGTCGACATAAAGTAGATGTGTCGACACTCAGCCAAAGTCTCAACACATGAAGGATGTGTCGACACAAAGGAGATGTGTCGACACTCAGTAAAAAGTATCAACACAGAAGGCTTGTGTCGACACTAAGGAGATGTGTCGACACTTAGCAAGTATCAACACAAGAAGATGTGTCGACACAAAGGAGTTGTGTCGACACTTAGCAGAAATCAACAAAGTATCAAAGAAGAAGGACTTGTGTCGACATACAGGATCAGTGCCGACACATTCTGAAGAAGTAGTGTCGAGAAGTAATTTCTACAACACAAGGAGTTGTGTCGACACCATGAAGGCTAGTGTCGACACTTAGTCTACTTGTGTCGATACTTAGTCTATTTGTGTCGACACATGAAGACTGTCTATCTCGACACTTTCAGACAGTGACAGAGTTTTCAAGAAGTGACTGGCTGACTTGACAGCTGCCATTTCAACCGGTCAACTGCTACTGTCAGAGATGTCAGAAGATCGTTAGAAACTGGATCAGCTGGTCACCATGAAGGAAGCCTATATAAAGGCCTGTTACTTCAACAGAAAAGAACAATAATGAATCATTGAAGTACAACACAACAAGTAGAAGACCTTCAAGTGAAGATCTAAGAAGTTGGAGAGAGAGAGCTCCTTCTAAGAAGACAGCTGTTGAACTAGGCTGTGAAGAAAGATTCAGATTGAGATCTGATTCTTAAGTCAGCAGTGATTGAAGATCATCTACATAGAGACTCAACCCTACTGTGTTCTAATTCAAGAAACTTTGAAGGAAGCCAAGGGAGGTTGATCTCAGCAAAGTTCTTCCAAGAACTCATCAAGAAACCAGTCAACTCTTCTCTCTCATTCTGAGTTGTGGTTATATACTTTGTAATTTTAATTTCTTGTAGGATCCTAAGGGATCTGAGTTGTAAGCCTGAAATTATAAAGGCTGAGTGGTAGGGCCTTTGTGCCTGAGTGTAGGAGATACATTTCTCTGAGTGTAAGCCTTATTGAAGGCTGAGTGTAGGCCTTGTTGAAGGCTGAGTGTAGGTCTTGGTGAAGACTGAGTGGTAGGGCTTTGAGCCTGAGTTGTAGGAGTGAGATCACTCTGAGTTGTAGGAACCTGTTTGGGGTTCTAAGCTGTAAGATCTGAGGATCTGAGGAGTAGTGAAGAAGTTTGGCCGAATCGAGTACACTACTAGATAGGCGAAGGGGGAAAGTGGATGTACCCAGACCTTGGCTAACCACTATAAAAACTGTGTGTACTCTCTGTGTGTGACTGATTCTGTGTATGCTGTTTAAAGTTCTGTGAATTCTGTGATTAATTCTGCCTAAAAGTTTAAAAAGATTAAAGTCACCTATTCACCCCCCCTCTAGGTGATTAGGTATAATTTCTTTCATCACTATTGATTAAACAGGTGTTTATAACCTATACCTTGGGAATATTAGATAGATTGAAGATAGAAATTGCCATATCTATTTGTTTTGGGAGGGAGTCCTGCTGTACATGAATTGTTTTAGATTAAACCAATCATTAGTATCTTACAGATATTTGTTATATATTTTTTCCTAATGAAGACTCCACCTTAATTAATATACATTTCCTTTGTCATTTTGTTCCTGTTGTGTTTTTTTGTATTCATTGTATTTATCTCTTTATCTGTAACTATTTCCATCTTCTCCCCATGTTGGGTGAATTCTTCATGTGAATTCTTCAGTTCAAATGAGTTTAAATTTTAATATGAAATCTTTGTTATTGTAGGTAAGATATGTTTGAGTTTATGTGTAAATCTGGTTTGGGAAGAGGTGTCGCCCTCTGACTCTTCATTAAAAATATAGTATCTGGGATTATTTATCTTTATAAATGACTTGAACATTATTCTATTAATTCACGCTTTAGTGTTCTGTAAAAAAATTATCTATTTTAATCTATATTAAATAAAGTGGTTTTAGTTGGCGATTTGCATGGTGACCTTTCCCAGACAAGATCTGCTAGGTAGAAAGTTGCATCCTAGCTGGATTTCTTTAGCTTGTTAATTTTATTTTAAGGATTTGATTTATCATTATCATTTTTGAAAGCATGTAGCAATAACACCTGAGACCAAATCTTTTTTTACCCAGTTACGTGATATTTTAGTGATATAATGATATATTTATGCTGTTTGGACAGGCACAATTAGCTGAGTAGGTTAAAAAAAATGTACATTGTGGCCACACTCATTTTGCTGACAGGTAAAGAAACAGGTGAGAGATAGAGAAACAGCTTGATTCAATTATCAATCAAAACCTGAACCAGAACTACAACCCAGAGGAGGTGGAAAAGATGATCCAAATCGCTCTTCTCTGTATGCAGGCAACATCAGAAGAACGCCCAACGATGTCGGAGGTTGTGCGGATGCTCTACACGCAATTAGCTGCAGAGATATGGGAGGAATCGCAGCAGATTGAGGTCACCAGGAGGCAGGACTATGAAACTCTTCAGAGAAGCTTTAACTGGGCTGATGATTCCATCCATAACTTGGAGGCAGTGGAGTTATCTGGTGGAAGATGATTACTCGCTCTATCTCCCGCAACGGAATGGGGGTGAGAACTTGATTCATAAAGGAATCCTTACCCATTGAGCTTTGTAATTGTATAATTTTTTTTTAATTTAGCATCTTCACAATACTATTTTTATGCTTACATATATTCAATTCTGTAAAGTAAATAATGCTGAATTTTAATTTTCATAAAAAACCAAAGTGTACATTTTTTAAAAAATAGGTTTTGGTTGAAATGGGTGTTGAGAATTATCTTTCATGGACATTCCTTCTTGACTGGATATAGCTATTGATGTGATACATTGTTTAATGTACCGATGGAGCAAGCAGGAGGCCCACTGATTCAATTTTTTTAAAAACAACAATAAAACATTTGGCGGCGTTTGCTATGAAAGAGCGCCGCCGATGTCGGTTTCATTAGTGGCGCTTTAAGACGGAAAACGCCGCCAAAATCATTATTTAATCTGATCAATATATTTGCGTTAGCCGCGTTTTTATATGTAAAAACGCCGCTTTATGCATTAGGCAATAGTGGCGCTTTGTACAAAATGTCGCAAAGGTTTTACGGCGCCTCTTATCGCAGCGAACTTGCGGCGTTTGCCAAAATGCCTCCATATGAATACTGGCGTTTAAAAAGCGCCGTGAAAGGCCAAAAAAATGCCGCGATATGTATGCTTTGTTGTAGTGGGGTTTGGAGAAGTTTGAATATGGTTTAAATACAATGTAAAGAGTAGATCTAAAAAATTGAAGTTGAAATTTCGGGCTGTTGGAAAAATTTCGGCTATCGCCCGATGATAATCACTATTGCCCGGCGATAGTGAGAATAATTGATCATATGAAGTTTCATTTCTGGAAATAGCGTATAGTTCCCGAGCATGAAAGAATAAAGCAAGAAATCCTCATTCATCATACCAAACGTATTCGGGGATCGAAAAAGCTGTTATATGCATAGCGAAGATCGTAGAATTGGACATGATGCGTGATTCGCAAATCTATGACATATTTGCTCAGTCAGGTATACTATCTTTGCTAATGTCATATACGTTTAGCTCGGTGTTGGTTAGGAAATTTTATAATCATTTGGAAGACCCCACCTACACTGGACTGAATGGACTGTTAGATCATGATTACAAAATAGAATCGTGGAGATGACCCACAATGGTCTAAGAAATGAATTCGGCTTGATCAATAGTAAAAATGTACTAAATGTAGTAGAGAATTATAGAAAAGATAGGGACTGGACGTAAATGAATTAGGTCCTTCATGGAACGTCAACTAAGAACCTCATTTAGACGACCACTACACTCACTCCGGATGCTTATTTGGCACAAGACATATTTAGGAATACTGTGTTGTTGAAAGCTGGTGATACGAGAAAAATCACCGCACAGCTGAGCTGTCACTTTTCTAGTGATAGAAAAAGAGCAGTTTGATGTAGCAAATATAGTATTATCGGTGATCCGATATACGTTTAAGATGAAAGACCCCTTTAGGAGGAAAATCAACACACTTCCATTAGGAAGTATCATTCAGTGGGTCCTTTATCAAAAATACCAATGGATTCACCATGACCTATATATCAAATATTGCATTCCTCCAATTTATAATACAGAGGCAACAAGATATCCATCAGGATGAGGTGAAGCTTTCATTTCAGCAAGACCAACTCGAGGTGAAGCCTTAACATCTATGAGATCACCACTTCCTCGAGTAGGATCTCTTTCAGAACATGTGGATGAGCTATATGACTTAGTGGAAGAACGCAAGGCTGAAATGAAGGTAAGACTGACTGGGTTAAATTTTTTTATGAATTTTATAGCGAAAGGACTGAATTTGAAACCAACCCCGGCAGAAGAAAAAGAATGGGAGAGTCCAGTGATGGATCCTCCTCGTCATTCAATTCAACATGTAAGACGACCGCGAGAGTAAAGATAAAGCTAAAGTGAAGACCAGCCACCCACCAGTGAGGATTTGGATTTCTGATCGGATTAACTGCAGGTTTTGTTATTAGGAGCTATCGCCTAGCGACAGGGAGCTATCACCTATCGACAAGGAGCTATAGCCCTGCGATAGGGAGCTATCGCCCAATGATAATGAAAATGTATTATTTTGTTGTGCACTTTATTTTGCTGGACTTAGTATTGTATTAAAGTTGTTTGGTCGAATCTACTTTAAGTTTTATCTGGAGCTTAAGTAAAATTTTAAGCTTGATTTTCATGGTTAGCATTTTGATTAATCAGTTCATTTGAATGTTGTTAATCTTATGATAATATATATATATATATATATATATATATATATATATATATATATATATATATATATATATATATATATATTCCTTTTATAATTTTTGGTTGAATGGTTTAAATTTTTAATTTGAAATATCTAAGACTCCTAACTATAGTCTGAGTGTAGAAAAACGTGAATCAGGAAGAGATTTAGTGAAAATATTAGCAATTTATGATTAAGTTCCTATAAAGGTGATTTTAATGTTATCCTTGTTAATATGATCTCTTATAAAATGATGACGGACAACAATGTGTTTAGATCGTGAATGATGTACTAGATTGTAAGTTAGATCAATTGCATTTTTATTGTCACACATTAATTCTATAGTTTGTTGTTGTATTCCAAAATCTTTTTAAGTTTGTTTCATCCATAGAACTTGTGCACAACAACTACCTGGTGCAATATACCTGGTCTCAGTGGTGGAGAGAGCAACAAAATTCTATTTCTTACTCGACCATGAAATAAGTGAAGGGCCTAAAAAGTGACAAGTGTCACTTATTCTCTTACGATATAAAGAACAACCAGCATAATCTGAATCAGAATAATCATGTAAAGTAAAATCATCATTATGAGGATATCATAGTCCTAATTTTGAAGTACCAATAAGATATCTAAAAATTCGCTTAACTGCTTTTAAATGTGATTCTTTATGATTAGCCTAAAATCTAGCATATAAACATACTGCAAACATATTATCAGGTCTCGATGTGGTTAAATATAATAAAGAACATATCATCCCTCTATATAGAATTTGATGAATAGATATTCCACTTTCATCTTTTCCTAACTTTAATGAAACACTCATAGGAGTACTTGTTTGCTTAAGATTTTTAAATCCAAATCTTTTAAGAACATCATGAATATATTTTGATTGATAAATAAAAATACCATCATGTTTTTGAGTAATTTAAAACTCATTTCAAATTCATTTTTCATAATCATTTCAACATCATTACATAAGTCTTCATTAGTGGCTCCAAAAATAATATCATCAAAATAAATTTGTAACACTATTAATTCATTATTAATATGCTTAATGACGAGTGAAGAATCAACACCACCCATTTTATAATTATTTTTCAACAAATATAACGTTAATCTTTCATACCATGCACGAGGAGATTATTTCAAATCATAAAGTGCTTTTTCTAATTTATAAACATGATTAAGATATTTGTCATTCACAAAACCAGGAGGTTGTTATACATAAACTTCTTCTTTAATATACCTATTCAAAAATGCACTTTTCACATCTATTTGAAATAATTTAAATCTC
The DNA here is from genome assembly GCA_039583875.1 of Platanthera guangdongensis. Taxonomy (NCBI): domain Eukaryota; kingdom Viridiplantae; phylum Streptophyta; class Magnoliopsida; order Asparagales; family Orchidaceae; genus Platanthera; species Platanthera guangdongensis. The sequence continues at coordinate 13,184,100 of CM077157.1, read as the reverse complement.
TTGAAACTATCAAATACAAGGAAAATCCTAACTGCTTCAAGACGTGCTACAAGTGTAAAAGTTCCATCAAAATCTACTCCTTCAATTTGAGCATAACCTTTTGCTACAAGCATTGCTTTGTTTCTAATGATCCTAAATTCACTATTTAATTTATTTTTAAAAATCCATTTAACTCCTACAACAAGATAATCAGAAGGTCTCTCTACAAGATTCCAAACCTTATTACGTTCAAATTGACTAAGTTCATCAACCATAGCAAAATAACAAGATTCATCATTTAAAGTGGTTGAAACATCTTTTAGTTTTTTATTGGAAACAAAATAAAAATTTAAAAATAAAGCATGTAAAGAAGAACTAGTACTTACCCCTCTTGACGGTTCTCCAATGACCAAATCCTATGAATGATCTTTTAAAAATCTTAGTTCATTTGGAGGCACATATTTTTCCACTTCTCCTTCTCTTTCTTCTTTATCTTCTTCTTGATCCCCAAGTGTTTCATCATCATCCAATTTCAGTGGTGGAAAGGGTTCTTCATCATTTTTTGTAGGATTTGTTTCTACACAAGGAACAAACCCATCAAATTTAACATGAATTAATTTTTCAACTATTTTGACCTCTTATTATAAACTTTATAAGCTTTGCTAGTTGAAGAATACAACAACATAACCTATATAGTCCCCAATCATTAGGGGTGGGGAAGGATTGGAAGCAGACCTAACCTTTGGCACTATGCACAAAGTTTCTTCTCTCATAGGAGAAAGACCAAACCTTTGACAATAAATGCACAAAGTGGCTGCTCACAAATACCACTAAAATAGTGTCGCCCTATACCGTCATATTTGCTAGTTGAAGAATAACCAATAAATATACCTTCATCACATTTTTCATCAAATTTTCCGAATGTATCTTTGGTGTTCAAAATGAAACATTTACATCCAAAAACTTTAAAGTAAGATACATTTGATTTCTTTTGTAAATATAGATCATAAGGTGTTAGTTTCAAAAATGATCGAAGCATAACACGATTAATAACAAAACATGTAGTATTTATAGCTTTAGTCCAAAATAATTTAGGTAATTCATATTCAGATAACATAGTACGAGCTAGTTCTTGAAGAGTTCTATTTTTCCTTTCCACTACACTATTTTGTTGCGTTGTGCGAGGAGCGAAAAATTCATGCTTAATTCTTAACTCACTATAAAAAGAAACAAACCTATCATTTTCAAATTCACCTCCATGATTCGAAAGAATGCATTTAACTTTTAAGTCAAGCTTATTTTGAATACGTATGCATAATTTAGTAAATTTTAAGAAAGCATCAGATTTGGAAGTTAAGAAAATAGTCCAAAAAACATGAATAATTATCAATCAAAACAAAGTGTATTTTCTACATCCGAGACTTTGTGTAGTATTCAGTCCAAATAAATCCATGTGGATTAATTGTAAAGGTCTAATAGTAGAAATAATATTTTTACTCTTGAAAGAAGATTTTGAAAATTTTCCTTTCAAACATGGCGAACATAAAGAAGATAAACTTTCACTTAATGTAGGTAATCCTTTAATTAATTTATCTTTTAATAATTTTAAAATTAACTTGGGACTATAATGATCAAGTCGCATATGTCACAAATCTAACTCCTCATTTTTGATATAAAATATTTTAAAGATGAATGTAAAAGATCATGAAATTTTATCATATAAACATTTTAAGATCTGGGTGCAGAAAGAACAATATTATTTGATTTAGAATAAATTTTTTTTGTAAAGTTTTATAGAATAGTCAAATAAAATATTTAAACCAATATCATATAGTTGTCTTATAAAAATCAAATTATGTTTTAAATCTTTTACATACAAAATATTTGATATAAAAAAAGAATCGTTACCCACTACTCTGATGTCCATGATGCTTTCTTTACCATTGTTGCCAAAATTCACTACTCCCTCCTTCATTTTTAGGCTAAGAAACTTTGACTTGTTGCCCGTCATGTGTTTTGAACATCCTGAGTCCAAGTACCACACGTCTTCCTTATCCTTAGCCTACCAACGCACCTAGAAAGAAGATGAGAGTAAAGATTTGGTTTCCCAAGTAGTTTCTCCTATAGAATAAGTGTAAGCCTTAGGTACCCAGACTTATTTAACAAAACAATGACCTTTCTTCCTACAAGAGTTAGTGGTGTGACCAAACCTATTATATTTGGCACACGTGATAAAAGGGATGAAGCATTTTTCAAATTGTTTTGTGAATTCTTGCTGAAAGTAGTGGTGATAGCAGATTTAATATTTTTATCCACAAAGATTAAGTTTTTGAATTTTTTGCTATTGCTGGCGATAGTGGCTATCGTTGGGCGATAGCTTCCAGAAGTGTATCCAAGCCCATATTTCATAGATCCATGACATTGGTTTGCAAAAATCATATCCAGTGATCTTCGGCCCACTCCAAACTTTTTAATAGTCATTTCTAAGTCATGGATCCAGGCCTTCAAAGCTGTGTTTTTGGTGACTAATGTAAGACCCCCCTTTTTTTGACCGGGTCTTATGCCCAGAATCGCGCTTTGCGGTGAAACTAACTCTCGAGGATGCCATCACCACAAATCACCGATCCCACCGGCAATTTCTCAACCATATTCTACAGAAGAAAAGAAGTAAAACATTCATATTCATTTATATAAATAATAACATGTCCACGATCACGATGTAGTAGAAAACAAGTCCATACAAGGAAATAAACTAATACTGAAGAAGGATAAGGGGCACCTACCTAGTACAATAGTCCTCACTATAAAATGATCGCAGAAGTAAAATTACTAATCACTCACTGATCCCCGGACTGATGGTGCTGCTGCCACTCTTGGACTAGGCTGGTTCACCTCCTCCTATACCATACTCCTGTTGGGTTGGGTCCCCTGGAACTGCACCCTGTCTCCCAACTGGTGTCCCTGGTGTTATGCCCATCAGGCCGTTAGTTTAAAATTAAGTCTTAATCCCCTTCCCCACCGCTGCGACACCTAGGCACCGCACAGGAAGGAAGGAAAGGGAAGTACGAAAAGTGGAGAGTAACAAAAGTAGGTGACAATGACCCTAACTATCATATGCTAAAAGTATCTATCATAGAAATTGCAAGTATAGGAACAACAAATAGAGGTAGCAGTGTAGTAAGAGCAAAATATAACGTATAAGTAGAGTAGTTAATATCATTACAAAAAGTAACCTTAGCTTATAAGAATGCTCATACAGACTTATAAGTTAAGGGGTCATTTTGCATGACACCCAACGTATAACCTATCCCATACTAGATTATACGATGAGCTGTCAGGTTATATGCAGGTATGTGTGTTGTGATATGTTATTCCATGATTCATGCAAGTGCAGCACACAAACACGACTCTATGCGCCCATACAAAGCCTTCCTAAGTCTATAGACATAATTGGGTTGAGTTGAATCAACAAAACCTGATGGCTGTTCCACATAGACCTCTTCCTTTAGATTACCATTCAGAAAGGCTGACTTAACATCCATTTGGTATACTTTAAATCCTTGATAGGTTGCATAGGCCAGGAACATCCTTATGCCTTCCAGTCTGGCTACTGGAGCAAAGGTTTGATCAAAGTCAATACCTTATTCCTGCCTATATCCCTTAGCAACCAGTCTTGCTTTGTTCTTTATAATCACTCCTTGTTCATCCATCTTGTTCCTAAAGATCCACTTGGTTCCAATTATGTTGTGGTCTTTTGGTTTAGGAACAAGCTCCCAGACTTTGCATCTCTTGAACTGATTCAGCTCCTCTTGCATTGACTCAATCCAGTGAGGGTCTAGGATGGCTTCTTCAAATTTCTTTGGCTCTACTTGGGATAGAAAACTGGAGTAGAGCACTGCACTTAGATTTCTGCTCCTTGTTTGTACCCCTTGACTTAGATCACCAATAATTTGATTGGTTGGATGATCTCTCAAATGTCTACTAGCTGGAGGTAGCCTGGATTCAGGTTGAACTCCTTCAGCTACTTCAACTTGTTGCACACCTTGGTCTTCTTCTACATCAGGTGCATGTAGTACTCCCCCTGGACAGCAACCACTATCATCTACATGCTGACTTGCAGTAGATCCTTCTTCAATAGTGAGCTTGTCCATCTTCTTAGTCACACCTGTGGAGCTGCAAATACTTCTAGACAACTCATTGTTAATAAGTCTAGCTTCATCAAATACTACATGTACTGACTCTTCTACAACTTGAGTAGACAAGTTATAGACCCTATAAGCCTTACTATTATTGCTGTACCCAAAAAAGATCCCCTCTTGGGATTTGGCAGCAAACTTGGTTGAGTAAGACTTACCATTGTTAAGTATAAAGCATTTACAACCAAAGATCCTGAAATAGGATAGATTTGGTTTTCTGCCTTTCACAATCTCATAGGGGGTCTTATTGTAGCTTTTAGTAATGGTAGCCCTATTAATTACATGGCATGCAGTATTAACTGCCTTAGCCCAGAAATATTCTGGTAGAGATGTATCACTTAATAGGGTTCTACCAGCCTCAATCAAGGTTTTATTTTTCCTCTCAGCAATGCCATTTTGCTGAGGTGTTCTTGGTGAAGAAAATTCCTGAAATATCCCAAATTCTTCACATAGTTTTGTCATACTATCAGACTGGAATTCAGTACCATGGTCACTTCTTATTTTGACCATTGTACTGTCTAACTCATTCTGAATTTGTTTGACAAAACTATAGAAGATAGTAGGTGTTTCAGATTTCTGTCTAAGGAAGAACACCCAGGAAAACCTTGAGTAGTCATCTACAACCACAAATGTGTAGACCTTCCTACCTAGGCTGTGAACTGGCATAGGACCAAAAAGATCTATATGCAAGAGGTATAAGCACCTCACAACATCTTTATTCTCAATGCTATTAAAGGTGGATCTAGTCTGCTTGCCCTTTTGACAAGCTGAGCATATTCCATCTTTAATACACTTAACTTGAGGACCATTCCTCACTAACTCTTTGCTAAAGAGTTGGCTAATTGTCTTGTAGTTAAGATGGGCTAGCCTCTTGTGCCATTTGACACAATGTGAGACTTTCTCATCAGCTACAAGACACACTGGAGAAACATTGTTCTCACACATAATGTCTAGGCAATAGACATTCCTCTTTCTATAACCTGTCAAAATGATCTCTTGACCATTTGACCTCCTGATATGACAACCATCTTTGACAAATGAGATGTCATATCCTAAATCACTCAGTTGACTTATACTAATAAGGTTATGTTTCAAACCTTTAACATAAGCCACTTGAGTAATTGTTATATGGGTGCTAGAAATGTTACCAAAACCTTTGATAATTCCTTTTTCAGAACCACCAAAGGTGACTTTAGGACCATCCTTGATTGATGTATAGTCCTTTAGCAATCCCCTAGTTCCAGCCATGTGCCTGGAACATCCACTATCCAAGTACCATATTGGGACATGGCCGCTTGGACTCACCTGCAAAACAGATTATTTGACCTTAGAACCCAAAGAATTCTTGGGTCCTTGGTGCTGGTTAGTTTGCCTCTTAACAAAGCTACTTGTATATCTTCCAATAGGCATTTTGCTACTCATCTTGGCACTAGAATTATGCCAACAGTCTATGGCAAAATGGCCTACTTTGCCACAGCACCAGCACTCAAATCTATTGTACCTTTGCTTAGGTACAACCCTAGTTGTTCTATCTACAGCAGGCTTGTTGAGTACTGGGGCTTTGCCCTTAGACTTGGACTTTACAGTCCTAGCAGGTTGTGTAAACCCTAATCCAGTTTTACCCTTCTGATGTACAAAATCATCTATCAAAGGTAAAACAGACTTTGGTTTAGAAAACCTTGCAACAATGTCTCTCCTTCTGAAGACTAATCTCCAGATTTATGATTTGATCATTCTTGAATGTTATAGTTCCCATCTGAATAACAGTTATGTTATTCAGTCTGGCTATTTCATTTAACTTTTGATCAATTAGCTTCTCAAAATCAGTTGCAGCAACTTTGAGATTAGCAATCTCCTTAGCCTACCTTTTGGCCAAGGATTTGCTTTTCTTAAAAGCTTGCAACAGAACTCTATATTCATCAATCAACTGATGAATATCCCCTTCAGATTCAGATCCACTGGCATCACTTGATGTTGATGTAACTGAATCTGAACTAGCACTAGAAATTAAACTTAAAGAACAATTTTGTACCTGACTAGGTCCAGGCTGATCCTGGATTTTGTCACCTTCTGTTAAGGCCATCAGTCCTTTGCACTGAATGTCCTCTTGCTCATATATAGAGTTTATTATCTGGATGAACTCCTCTTCCTCTTCTTCAGCAAACAGTCCTATGTATGCTTCAGCTTCTGACTCAGTTTCTGAAGAAGATATGTCTGACAGGCTTTTGTCCTTCTTGGCAACAAAGGACCTTTCCTTCTTGCCCTTGAATTGAGTCTTTTTCTTATCTGTTGACTCGCTCCTCTTATCTGGACAGTCAGCAACAACATATCCTTGTTTGTTACAACAATAACAAACTATCCTTGAAGATGAAGTTCTATTTGACTTGGGCTTTTTCCTGTCTTTCTTTGATGACTTCTTATTCTGATAATAGTCATCTTTTCCCTATGAAGTGGATGGCTTTGACCTCCACTATTTCTTCTTTAGAAACTTCTGAAAGTGTCTTGTGAAAGCTGCAAAATCCTCATCACTCTCACTGCTTTCAGAATTTCTACTTTTTGAATCATCTGACCCAGTCTCAGCCACTTTTGGAGGAGGAGATGGAGACTTACTTTTGTATTTCTTGGTGGCTTCTGTCTTGAATGCCACTGTCCTTTCTTTATGCTCACTTCTTGTAGTCTTCTCCTCTTCTTTCCTCACCATCAACTGCATCTCATAGGATAGCAGTTTTCCAAACAATGTTGGAGGAGGGATATCTGCTAACTTGGCCATTTCCCTTATGGCACAGATCTTGGTGTCCCAATCCTTTGTTAGAGACCTCAAGAACTTATCATTCAGCTCATAATTGCTGAAATCTTTTCCATAGGACATTAACTCATTAACTATCCTATAGAATTTCTTATAGCATTCTGTTATGCTATTAGACCTGCCTTTCCTGAAACTTTCATATTCCTGGTTTAACAAAGACTTCCTGTCTTGTCTAACTTCTTCTGAACCCTCCATGTACACAATCAGAGTATCCCACATCTTCTTTGATGTCTTACATTGTATCAAGTTCTGAAATGTAGCATCATCTATGGCACTCACAATAATATTCTGAGCCCTCTTGTCCATGGTGGCCAGAATAATTTCATCTCTTGTCATTTCAGAAAAGTCCTTAGGTGTTCTCTGATTTGCATCCAGGACTGAAACCTTCATAGGCACATATGGCCCTTCTTTAACTGTGATATATATTCTAGGGTCTGAGGCTTCCATAAACAGTCTCACCCTTTCTTTCCAGATGCCAAAAATCTCTTTTTTGCAAATGGGCAACTTCATGGATCCAAGTTACTTATGATTCTCTGTTGAACCCATTTTCTTGATTTTCTTGATTCTGCACTTTACTTATACTGAATCTGCCAACATGATCTACTCAGACAGTTATGTCCCTTTTTGAGTAACCTCGCTTTGATACCACTTGAAAGAAATTGTACCTAATCACCTAGAGGGGGGGGGGGGGGTGAATAGGTGACTAAATCTTTTTTTAAACTTTTAGGCAGATTGCAGATAATATCACAGATTTATAATTACTTCTTCACAGCACACAATCAGCAATCACAGAATAAACATGCACACAGTGAACACACAGATTTATAGTGGTTCCCCAAGGTTTGGGTACATCTACTTTCCCCCTTCGCCTATCTAGTAGTGTACTAGATTCGACCAAACTCCTCCACTATATCTCAGATCCTCAGATCTTACACTCAGAACCCCAAATGGTTCCTACAGCTCAGGCCCAAGGCCATACAACTCAGTCTTCTCCAAAGACCTACACTCAGCCACAAGGCCTACACTCAGCCACAAGGCCTACACTCAGAGATATGGATCTCCTACACTCAGGAACACATGCCCTACCACTCAGCCTTTATAATTGCAGGCTTACAGCTCAGATCCCTAAGGATCCTACAAAAAACCTAGAATACAAAGTATATACCTACAACTCAGAAAAAGAGAGATGAGTTGATAGGTTCTTGATGAGTTCTTGGAAGAACTCTGCTGAGATCAACCTCACTTGGCTTTCTTCAAAGCTTCTTGAATGTAGAACACAATAGGATTGATTCTCTGCAGCTGATCTTCAATCACTGCAACTTAAGATCCAGATCTCAATCTGAACCCTTCTTCACAGCCTGGTTCCAACAGCTGTCTTTTTGGAAGGAGCTCTCTCTCTCCAACTTCTTAGATCTTCACTTGAAGGTCTTCAATGAATTTCTTTCCAACAACTTTGATTGTTGATCTCTTGTTGTTAATCATCTTCTTCTGTAGACAGAATAAGCCTTTATATATGCCTTCTTCATGGTGACCGGCTGATCCGGTTTCTAACGGCTTTCTGACATCTCTGACAGTTGCAGTAGACCGGCTGGAATGGCAGCTGTCATGTCATCCAGTCACTTCTTGAAATATTTGTATCTGTCTGAAAGTGTCAAGACAGTCTGTCTTTAAGTGTCGACACTTATAGACCAAGTGTCGACACAAGTAGACTAAGTGTCGACACTAGCCTTCAAGGTGTCGACACAACTCTTTATATTGTAGAATTTATATCTCGACACTGCTTCTTCATCATGTGTCGACACTGATATTGTGTGTCGACACAACTTCTTGTTCTTTAATACTTAGTTGAATTCTTGTAAGTGTCGACACAGCTCCTTTGTGTCGACACATCTTCTTGTGTTGATACTTGCTGAGTGTCGACACATATTCTTAGTGTCGACACCTGCCTTCTGTGTTGATACTTTCTGAGTGTCGACACAGCTCCTTGTGTCGACATATTCTTAGTGTTGGGACTTTGGCTGAGTGTCGACACATCTCCTTTGTGTCGACACTTGTACTTAGAATTTTTGTTGAACTTTGTTGAGTGTCGACACAGCCTCCTAGTGTCGACACTTTCTTCATGTATTGAGTCTTCTGCTGAGTGTCGACACATTCTTTATTATGTCGACACTTTCTTCATGTGTTGAATCTTCTGCTGTGTGTCGACACATTCTTCATTATGTCGACACTTATACTTAGACTCTGCTGAAATTTGCTGAGTGTCGACACAGCCTCCAAGTGTCGACACTTTCTGATGTAGACAAAGTTCCTCTGGGTGTCGACACTGCTTCTAAGTGTCGACACTGCTTTACTGGACATCTCTTCATTGAGTGTCGACACATCCTGTATGTGTCGACACATTCTGTCTGGTGTCGACTCTGCATCCCTGGTGTTGACACTATTACTCTGGGTGTCGACACTGCTTGTCTGGGTGTCGACACAAGTCTTCTTAAGTGTCGACACTTTCCTTCTGGGTGTCGACACATGGACTTAGAAACTTTTCAGCTTTCCCTGCAAATACTTAACCTGCACAAGACAACTCAAAATACATCAAATACATTTTGATGTATATCATTGAGTAGGGTGAGGCTTCTTCAAATCAGTTACATTTATTCCAATGTACCCAACATAAGTGTTGATGGAATCGCCAACTTTGGGAAGCCGCGAGTCGATCCCCTCCGCCAGGTACTCGCGGACAAACCCGCGGTAGTCTTCTTCAGGAAGCCTGCCGAGCGGGAAGTCGTGGTCAGTGAACCACTTCCCGCAGCGGCTGCGCTCCTCGCCTTCCTCAACTCTCTTATTTCCCATCCTTAGCGAGACTAAGTTGGCGAGACGACTTTAGGCGAGAAGGGGAGAGAATGAACTAACAAGAAAGAAGACCGGCGAAAGGGTCGGGAGAGAAACGCGAGAAGAATCGGCGAGACGGCTAAATCAAAGAAGAAAGAACTTAGGCAGCAAGAGTAATGGACGCAGATATCCATCTTATCCAGGGTCGGGATATTTATAGCAAATATAGTGAAACGATTAATGCGCGGGAAAAGGTACAGAGGGAGAGGGAGGGTCGGCCGGCGTTTTACACTCTCTCTCCTAAAAACCTCGATTAGCGTGGTCAGTCGCAATCATGAGACAGTGATTACAAGAAATTAAAGAGTATTTAAAACAGCAATATATATATATATATATATATATATATATATATATATATATATATATATATATATATATATATATATATATATATATATATATATATATATATATATATATATATATATATTCTAATACCGTCCCGCAATCAGCGGATATTAAGTTCTGACAATACCAGCGAGACAGCAAGCAACACACAACATTATTTGATTATTACATCATTTAGAGAAAATAGAAGAAAAGGGGCGAGACGGCCGACCTTCAGTCCGAGTGCCATTGCCAGCGGCCACCACGAGCTCCCGCGCAGGGAGGTCTACTGCTCTAGTGGAAGGCGCGAACGGACTCAAGCCCACGGCGCGCGAGACGGAGCTGCATGTCAGTCTCATTGATGATGGCGTCAGGGTTGGTGCCATCAACATCTAACTCAACATTGGCCTCGGAGGATAGACGAGCGCATTCGTTCTCCAGCCATTCGATGCGTCGATCCGCTGTCTGCTTATCCAGCGCTAGCGAGTGGATAATGCGCGCGTGCTTCCTAAACAGCTCGGCGGACTTGCGCCTCATTTCCACTGGGTTCGCAAGGTCGCCAAGAAAATCTTCAATCTCGTCAAGAGGAGGTAGAGGCAAGACGACAGATTGCCCAGGGTGCTCCTCAGCAGGCGAGTCGGTCTGGGCACCTGCGAAAGAAGTAAAGGAGCAGGGTGAGAGCGGCTTCCGCAGGAGTGTGTGAGAGTAGCAAGTGGGACAGAGAAGCGAGAGGATGGATTCCTTACCAGGGGACGGGAGGTCCCGGCGGCCTGGGAGGGATCGTCTCTCCTCTCGCAGTGAGGAGTAGATAGAGGAGTGGAAGGTAACTACGAGTCGAAATCTTCGCGGTGGCCGGTAGAATCATCTCGCGGGCTTTCTGATAGATGTACATCCGCGGGAGCTCCCTGTAGAGAAACCAGTAAGAAAGCAGATACAAATATTGAAGGAGTAATAAGGATAGAAGCGAGAGTTCACCTCTTTCTTTTTGGGAGATGCGGGAGGAGGGGTAGGGCAGGTTTCCTGCACCACGCGAGAAGGCCCCTCGATATGGGAAGAGGGGCCACCAGTTTTTACCCCCTTCAGGCGAGAGGGAGAGGATGGAACAGAAGGTAGGGGCCGAACTAAGGTTGAGGTGTAAGCAGCCACGACAGCCTTGTTCTGCTTACACACTTTGGCAAGGCGCTCGCGAAAGCTCTGGCTGTGAGACATGATGAACAATGCTGCAAGGAAGGAGGGGATATTCAAAGGGGCAACCTCCATTCAAGATAGGAATCCCATATTTATAGGTTTCGATGAGGGGACTCAGAAGATTCCCTCATAAATACGTTAATAAATACGTATTAACAGTGAGCCTCGGTTGGATGTTCTTTCCGAGCTTAGATTAATCTCAAAAAGAGTGGGGATTATGTACAACCTCGGGCTCGCGAGAGGATCTCGAAAGCGCGAGATAGACGAGGCAGGGCGAGTGGAATTGATGGGCGAGTGGGCCCATGTGGTTCACTCGCAGTTGGCGAGATAAGAAGTCCTTGCAGTAGGCGAGACGCCCCTCCTAGGGGCGCGAGAAGGCCTTTGGCCGCGAGAAGGACTCGCGGCATATAAGGTTGGCGAGACGGGAGGAAGGTTCGTCTCGCCGATAGTTTTTCCCACTCGCCATATATAGAGAGGGCCTTTTTCACATTTCTATACCCAAGGGGGTTTCTACCCTTCTACCCCGGGTATTTTTACCTTTTTGCCCTTGATGGTCTGCATATAGCTCCTCAGAACAGTGGAGTTTGGCTGTTGGCAGACCCAACCAAGGGTACATAGGTAATTTCAGGCCAGTTCAATGTGGTTATTTGCAGATCCAACTCAGAAAACTATAAATAGACTCATAAGGGCTCCTTAAAAAGCAAGCTTTCATTATCCTTCAAATCTCTAGTGCTTTCTGAGGAGCTCCTAGCCCAGCTTTTGACTTTGGAGGGGAAGCTCTCAGAGATCTTCCAGGTGTGAGGTGGGAACTCCCTGCTGAGGCTTTGGGTTAGTCTTAGGTCCTTTGCAACTAGTCGAGGGTCGAGGCTCGAGAGAAGTAGGTGTTGGCTGCACCCCTGTTTTTGAACTCCCGTTGAAGTCAATTTTGGCTTCAACATCCATGTCCGCTTATGGCGTGCGGACTGATGTAGTATATGATTTGGCTGTGTCTGTGTGCTGTGCTGTGTGGCGGTCTGGTGCTGTGCTTGCGGGCTGTGCGGGTTATTGCCTTGGCTGCATGTAGCATGCGGACTGACACAGTGAATGAGATGTTGCTGTGTCCACGTGTTGCATGTGTGCGTGCTGGCGCGTGTCCGCCTGGTGGTGGAGTGATCTTGACTTGGCGCCTGGCGATTTGTTTGAAATCCGGTCAAGTCCTTGCGGACTCGGGGTCGTGACTCTATTCACTAGGCCGGTGACCACACTCCTCACCCCGCATATAAATAGCCCCCCCGATACGTCTATAGTAACAGAGTGAACAGTAAGTTGAGCGGAGATCAATTGTTGCGGACTCGGTTTTTCAGGTCGCGCGGGTTGGGTTTTAACTGGTTGCTGTTTGCAGGTTGTGCGGCTAGCACTGTGAAGCCGGGCGTCTGGTTCTGATCAAGGCCAGGAAGCAGTGAAGCTTGCAGTTTACAATCAGCAGTTGCAGCGGGTCGCAGGTGGCGGCCAACCAGTTTCTCTCCTTCAATTGTTCTAAGTTCAATAACCAGGTCGTCGTCTAGGCGGGCTTGGCGGTTTGTTCTGCTGTTCGGCGGCAGCTTGCAGCAGTCAGCGAATAACGGTGTGTCCGTACGACCTCGCGGTCTTGGCGGACTCTGTGCTCTATTCGTCTTCCAGCAGCAGTTCGAGCGGTCTCCGCGGTCTCCGTTTCTGTCCGCTCAGATTGTTTTTGTAGCTTTTCTGTTTTTCCTTTGTGTACTGGCAAAATCATGTCTCGCCACGTATAACTCGCCCTGTAAAGAAGTTAATAAAATATGATTTGCTTGTTTCTTCTAGTTGCTTCTGGTGTTTGAGCTTGCTTTCCCAGTTTTCGCTGGATCAATGTGTGATCCTGATAGCTCTGAGAAAATTAATTTGACGTCAGACTATCTCGTTGATCATCTTGAGTGAAAATTTAACACCCACTACTTTTGAGATGGAGATCATGAATGTGTGATTATACGCACACTTAATCTTATAAGATAGATCTCATCCCTAACAGTAATAATATTAACAAATTTCAAAATATTAATCATATTTTTAAAGTTATTTTATATTCTTAAGAACTTAAAAAAAAATGTTTCTCTTTGTTGGTGGCAAAATTGGTCCCTAACAGCCACAATGATGGGGTGTAGTAGACTGCTCTGTGGAGGTTACTAAAGTTCCGAGACTTCAAAACGAGATGGTGGAGGAATTAAACTTAACGCCTCAAGATTTTGCACAACGCGAAATTTAGGCTTCATTTGTTTTGTCGGTGGAGGGTCGATCCGGCGGGTGGAAACAGAGTGTTCGAAACGGAGGGGGGAGGTGGCTGCTCCAAACGGAGCTTTTTGGGGCGCTTCTCAAGGCGGGCGGGCGGGTGGAAACAGTGCAAACACCGCCGGAGGTTCATTTGTTTACCCGCCTTCCGGCGGCGTTTGCCCAAAACGGAGCACCGAAACGCCCAAACAAATAGAGCCTTAGTTGTCCGTGATTTTATTCATTGGATATTGAGGTTACATCAAATTACAAAACCTCAATTTTTACACTGATTAAATGCACCCTCATTATCTTGATACATAGATGGAAGATGCCCCAAAAAATTATCTCGAGCAAAATAAAATATTAAAAAAACAAAGTGCAGACTATCTAGTAAACTTTGTATCAATAGAAGAACACGACAGCTTCGACAGCTTACAAGACTTCATGTCTAATACTTATCCACGACTAGCTAAACACCAAAGCTAGGGCGGGTAACATTGAACTAAACATAGGCTACGTTTGGCACAGTGGAGGCGGTTGTCAACAGATGGATTAAACCATCATTCGTTAAGGATCACCTAACAAACACCATTCATTTGAACATAAGAGGGGATGAAGTTTCTTAAATGGGCGCTAACAAATGACAATTTAACCCCTATGTTCATGACTGCCACTGTAACGCCCCAGGTTTTTTGATGTTCATTTTAATTTTTTTTAGTGACGTATTTTTGACGTCAGAGCGTTACGTTGACGCATAGTTGATAGATACATTTGCTGGAGCATGACTGTTGCTCATTTGGTACCTAAGATTTTGACTTAGAATATTAGCTTGGCTAATTTCTAGTGTATTTTTGAGATATCCCTTGCGAGCCGGGTTTGTTTTGTAACTCAGTGGAGCCTTTTTGGGATAGTTGGTGTTTTGCATGCCGGAGAGTTTTTACCCTAGTTTGGTTTGTCGGATTTTGATTTCGATTTCGCCGTTGGATTCGTAGCGTCGATATTTAGCTACGGTGCGAATTTCGTAGGATTTCGAGTTGATTTGAATTTCGGGTCGTTTGGACCTTTATTTAGTAATTAATTATAATATAATATTATATTACTTATATAAGTATACATAGCCTTCGATTTGACGTAACTCTATTCATCATCTTCTACCTGAGCCGACGGACTGTTTTGCGAAAGGAGGAAGGGCGGCGTTGTCGCGAGCTTTCAGCCTTCGATCGTGGGGGTTCGGGTGGATGGAATCGTAGATGGAGAGTAGATTCGGAAAGCTCTCGCCGAGATTTACGCGTGGGTGGCAAGTATTTCCAGTTTCTTGGATTTTTGGGTGTTAGGTTATGCAATTTTGACTTCTTTTTTCGCCGTAAAGTTTCAGCAAACGTTGCTTAGGAGATCTTGTGTCCGATCCTTGTCGCGGAATGCTCGAAGTGTCGGATTTTTGGAGCTTTGAGGTAAGTGGTGAATCTTCCCCTTGCTATATTTTTTGCTGTTCTTTTCGCTCCTTTCTTTTCTCCTTAGAATGTAGGAATAGTGTAGAGGGCGGCCATGTAGGATCCATAGTCGTTGTGTAAGTTTTTGGCCAGATTTCATCGAATGTAGGTAAGATTAGCCTAAGGAAAATTCGTTGATTATGGGGTATAGTTGAGTCAGAATTCATCGAGTTTAGTTCATCAAGTAGAAGTTAGAATTTGTCGAGTATCCGTCTAAATTTGTTGGGTATGGTTTTTAACTTAAGGAAAATTCATCGAGTATGATTTGTCGAATGGTTGGCGTCGGGTTTGGCAAGTATTGTTGGTCATGTCATTGAGTGAGGGCGAATTCGTTGAGTATTCTCGACGAATTCGTTGAGTATGGCTTAGGCTTAGAAAGCGTTGAGTGATAGAGCCGTCAATTCCTTTTCATTGAGTATATACGCCGAATCGAGTCCTGTTCGTCGAGTATATACGCCGAATCGAGTCCTGTTCGCCGAGTATGGTTGGGTGTAGCCTTTTATCACTAGGTCTAATTCGTCGAGTATTCCTTGGTATAGTCGGGTATATTCAACGAATTTAGCTGGACTTAGATTATTTTCGTCGTTTTGTCAATTCGCAGAGTATGGGTCTTAGGGTAAAATTTTTTGGGTTGTTTTCTTCTCTTGTCGTGGGAGTATTTTGGTGTTAGGATTGGAGTTTTATTGGATTTTTGGAGGTGTTTTTACGACGAGGTTGGCAGTGGATAAAGGACCACCAACATGACGTTGTTTCATGAATCATTGTACTTGGTGGGTTTTTGTCTCTTCTTATGGACTGTTGGGTTGTGTTGGACAATGTGGCCACCAACGCAGTGATTTTTTGAAATGTTTTTGGGTCTGTTAATTCGTGTTGGACAATGTGACCGCCGCACCAGCCTGCTGATGTCGCCTTCCTTCCACCGATACTGGAAGGCGCGCGCGAGCAACTCATCGAAGTGTTCCGAGGTCGCCGGTTTGATGTCATCTTTTGGCGACTAAAGGTCAACACGCTGTTCGAGGTCCACTACAACGAAGGTAATTCTTAGCAAGGAATGTCGGTAGCATACTCGTCGCAATAATCGCTTGTTTACACTACTCGGCCTTTTGTAGAGCCAAACGAGCTCCCGGCGAGGCCGCTTCCTCCAGCCAAAGAAGTCGCCACCTCGCTATTTGAGCCCAACTCGCCAGCTGATATCGGCGAGAAGAAGAAAATCGCCAAGGACAAAGGCAAAGCCAGGTCGCCTGGCCCCGCGACTAAGAAACAGAAGGTGTCCTCGCCACCTCCTGACGACCAGGACTCGCCGCTCCACGCTCAGCTTCCTCACTTCCACCCCAATTTCAACTTGGGGCTTGACGCGGTGGACGCCTATGGTCGCCCGTTGGTGACCTGGGCGCCGGACGAGCATCTGGTGACGCTGAGCACCAACCTCCCCTCTTGGGCGGAGGAGGGGGAGGATAAGGGGGAGGCCTTCGCCGTCCTCCACGCGATGTATGGGAGAGGCGACGCCGAGGCTATGCTGGATCTTAGCGAGGAGGAACTCGCGCAGCAAGCGGCCTGCTCGCTTGCCCGAGCTGTCGAGTTGAATCACTTTGCGGCGAGGAGGATGCTGGAGAGGACGAATGCCTTGAAGATCGTCAGTAAGAAGGCGATCGATCTCGGCATGGAATCCACTCGCTGGCGAGATTATGAGGTATGTCGCCTCTACGCGCGATGTCAATGTCTCCATGTGTGCTTCTTTGGCTGACTTCATTTTTTCGTCGCAGGCTGCCGAGATGGAAACTGCTAAAAAACTCTCCGAGTATGAGGCGGAACTCGCCAAGGCTCGGGCTGATTTGGAGGTAGCCCAGATTCGCGCGGCCGAGATGGAATCTCGCCTGGCTATTTTGGAAGCCGGCGCGAGTTCGTCTGCTCCTCAGCCGCGCCCGGAGGACGATCCTCATTACGCCATCAAGCGATCTCGCATCCTGTGGGAGGAGAGGTCGTCCGTCCGCCGCGAGATAGCCCGTGCGGCAGGCAATGTGGTCCTCGCGAGGCTGAGGATTAGCGGGAAGCTAGACGAAGGGGAGAAGGAGTTCACAGTCGACGAACTCATCCCTGAGTTACTCGCCAAGACGATCTCGCCAGATCGCCTGCCTCCGACATCGTCGGGCTCTGACAGCAGTGGTAGCAGCGGCAGCAGCGGCAGCGGCGAGGAGGAAAGCGAGGAAAGCGGCGACGAAGAGGACGCTGACATTGGAGATGAGGAATATCGGCCTGATACTGGCGACGATGAGTCCTAGTTGCTCGCGGATATTCTTCATACTCGCACGACATAGTTTCTTTTTTTGTGACATCTTTTGTAACTTGTAAAATTTTAAAGGAAATATATATATACAAGTTTAAGTTACCATGTTGGTGATTTCTTACTCGCTTATCTGCTGATCTCGCCTGTCTGCTGATAATACTCGCTAGGCTCGTAGGCTCGGGGAGAACGAGTGTTCGCGACGATTACTCACACGTCGATATTGTCGATAATCGCGTATTTGATACTCACACAACCATAGTCGTCCTCCATAACTCGTGCCCCGGTACTCGCCCGTAGCTGCTCGCCATGTCATACTCGCATTTTGCTGTGCCATACTCGTATATTCACTGCTACCTGCATACATACTCGCCCCAATGCTACTCGCATCATCCCTCCGGGAAGCTTGGTCTAACTCGATCTCACTCGAGGAGGTCTGTGGCCAATATGCAGGAGAAGAGCTCGTGCGGGGAATTGGACTTACGGGGACATACCACTCGAGGACTTGAACATTGCTGGAGTCGACAGCTCTCAGGAGCCTTGCTCAACTGGAGTGGTGTAGGTCGACTCGGGGAGGCAAGTAGTCGGTCTGCAGGAGAGGAGCTCGTACAGAGATCTCGGACTACGACATCACTCCAGCGAGGATCTTGATCTCACTCGAGGAGGTCTGTGGCCAATATGCAGGGGAAGAGCCCGTGCAGGGACTTGGACTTACGGGGACCTACCACTCGAGGACTTGAACATTGCTGGAGTCGACAGCTCTCAGGAGCCTTGCTCAACTGGAGTGGTGTAGGTCGACTCGGGGAGGCAAGTAGTCGGTCTGCAGGAGAGGAGCTCGTACAGAGATCTCGGACTACGACATCACTCCAGCGAGGATCTTGATCTCACTCGAGGAGGTCTGTGGCCAATATGCAGGGGAAGAGTGTAACACCCCCTATCCGTCGCATCGTATATAGCAGTAGGTCCGGCCGGGGCCCGACGTCATATACCACAGACAGACCGGGTGGTTACGTATGGAAACCATCCAACCAATCTCAACGTCCTACACAGAGCATTCTAGCGGAAGCAGTTTGTATAAGTTGTAAACAAGAACCCAGCATTAGAGCACGAATGTCCACTATTACAATAATTAGGAATGTATACAAAATACCCAAAATCGGCCTTAAGGCCTTACAAAGTGTTTCACTTGAAAATTACATGTTTTACAAACCACGGCACGCAAGCCGGTCATACATGAATAAAGCAGTAAACACTTCTACTTGGGCCTTCGAGGGCCAGCTTCGCAAAAAGGGCTTTAGCCCGCTATTGACCGCTTGGTCCAGCTGCACCTGCAAGCAACAATCCACCGCACGGTGGCAAAACAAGGTAACGGTCAGCAATGCTGACCAAATTATAACGATCCCGCCCCCAACTCGGGGCGGCGATGCTCCTTCCCTGCATTTCCTTAGCATAAGCGAGTAATATAAAACCATAGCCATAACATCACAGACGTTGGCTCGTAAGGCCAACGCCCCGTGCACTCAGGGCACATTCTCGGTGAACCGGTCGATGTTACGTCAATTAAATCCATTAACATTCCGGACTCACCACCGCCACTAGACGGTCATTCCTATGAGCAATTCGTCTTCTTGGTATTGGTCACGTCAATTTAAGCCATTGACCACCGAAGACTCCCATTTATGCCAACGACGAGTTCCACGTAACCTTAGGTCGCTCTAACCGGACGACACAAAGCGGGTACGGCTCCATCTAACCCGTGCTCACTTCGCAACGACAATTTAAGCCATTTGCGCGGGTCAAACTTTCACCGAGTCTCATTCTACCGCAAGTCACATAACTCAGTTATGTTCGAGTTGGCTCTCAGGCCTCCAAGTTGGCAAGATCTCGTATCCGCCCAGTTTTCCGGGTGCACCTTTGGGTTAGTCCCCAAGGCTCCCTGCTGCAATCTACCGCGTAGAAAACCCGAAAACAACCAATAGCACGGAGTCTTCTCCGGCCTTATACAATGCAACATCACCGATCCGGACTAACATGTCCGGGTAGGCTTCAACCAAAATGCCTATGTCCGTTCTCGCATACGGACTCTAAACAACGGGGACTTTACATATCTACCCGAAGGAACGCCTCCAACTCTCCGCAAACTCGCGAGAGCGGGCTTCCTATGCTAAGAAAAGGAGCGATTCAAGCTCAAGATGAGGATCGTTACCCTTGAGTTCCTCTTTGGCGCCATCGAAAAGTAATCAGATAGAAATCACCGCACTTGCGTTGCCTCCGTGGATCCGGAGTCGGCTTGCGATTCGGAGCTCCGAAGCTCCTCCAATGGCGGATCTAGCTCTTCTTCCTCCAATGGCTTTCCTCTTTCTCCAAGGGTTTGGAGAGATGATCAAGTGAAGAAAAAATGATGGATTTCAAGTCAACACCCGGGTATATCCTCTCAGGAACAACCCCCAGCCGTTGGATCGTCAATCAAGGAAACGAACGGCTTCGATTCGGGGCTGAAATGCCCAATCTGGACCGAACACGGCCTGACACACGCCCGTGTCCAGGGCCGTGTGCCGCATTCGCCGTCAAAATCGAATCTCCTGGACCCTCACATGGGTATCGAACACGCCCGTGTTCGAGCTGACACGCCCGTGTTCCAGCTGACAAGGCCGTGTAGCCGGCCGTGTACCCCATGATTTTCCCCCGTTTCCAACCCGAGCACTGCACGGGTTCTAGGACACGCCCGTGTCCTTGCCCGTGTCACCTTGACACGCCTGGGCCCCAGGCCGTGTACAAGGTCTCGACATTTCGTCGCGTGCAGTTCGACGACTGGATGACACGGCCTTGGACACGCCCGTGTCCTAGGCCGTGTGCCTTGTCTCGACGATCGTCGAGTGAATCTCGACGACTCCCCGGGACGATCGTCGACACGGGTCGACACGCCCTGCGACACGCCCGTGTCGCAGGCCGTGTGCCCATTCTCGACGAATCGTCGAGTATATCTCGACGATTTCACGGCTAAGTGTCGACACGGGTCGACACGCCCTGCGACATGCCCGTGTCGCAGGCCGTGTGCCCATTCTCGACGAATCGTCGAGTATAACTCGACGACTTCGCGACTAAGTGTCGGCACACGCTTGACACGCCCTGGGACACGCCCGTGTCCCAGGCCGTGTACCTTCAGCCAGAAACCAAAACTGGCCCAAAACGTCCCCCTTCGCTCCTTTGAGTTTCGGGGCGTTACAACTCTCCCCCTCTTAAAAGAATTTCGCCCACGAAATTACATAAAGGAAAGGCATAAAAAAACAAAACTTGTACCTGAGCGGAACAACTCCAGATACTTGTCAAGCATAGTCTGCTCTCGCTCCCAAGAGAGCTCCTCACGACCGTAATTGTCCCACCAGACCTTGGCCATCCTGATCTCTTTATTGCGTAGTCACTTGACCTCCGAGTCCTCAATCCGCACGAGCTTGACTTTTGTCGTTAGCCCACTATCCACCGGCACCTGATCGACCGCGATCACTCGCGTAGGCTCTTGTACCGCCTTCCGAAGCTCCAAAATGTGGAATACATCGTGTAAACCACTTAGCTCCACTGAAAGCTTCAACCTATAGGCCGCTTCTCCAACTCGCTCCAGAACCTCGAACGGTCCAAGGTACCTCGGGCTTAGCTTTTTCGATCGACGCACCCGCGAGACACCCTTGAACGGCTTGCTCTTTAAGTATACATAATCGCCCACAGCGAACTCCACGTTCCTGTGCTTGGCATTACAGTACTTTGCTTGCCGGTCCTGAGCGTTAAGCAACCTCTCCCGAATCGTTCTCACCAAAGAAGTAGCATCCTCCACTTCCGATCGCTTATACAACTTTGACTCACCCGTTTCTAACCAAGACAACGGCGTGCGACATTTGCTACCATATAGGGCCTCGAAGGGCGTCGTCTGAATACTCGCTTGGTAGCTGTTGTTGTATGCGAACTCCACCAAATAAAGGTGGTCTTCCTATTGCTTTCCAAAACCCAAGACACACATGCGGAGCATGTCTTCCATGGTTCTATTAACCCTCTCAGTCTGCCCATCCGTTTGCGGATGGGTGGCTGTGCTGAATTTCAACTTTGTTCCCAACATTTGTTGCACCAGCCTCCAATCATTGGACGTGAACCGCCCATCTCGATCACTCACGATGCTGCGGGGCACACATGAAGCCGTACTATGTTATCCACATAAAGCTTTGCTAACTTCTCCACCGGATCATCCTTCCTATGCGGAATAAAATGTATCACCTTCGTTAATCGATCCACGATCATCCAAATGACGTCGTTCCCCTTTTTCGACCTTGGCAAACCGTGCACAAAGTCCATAGAGATGTCGTCGAATTTCCACTCCGGAATGGGCAAGGACTTAAGAACTCCTCCCGGCTTTTGGCACTCTGCCTTCACCAAGGCGCAAGTTTGGCACTTCACTACGTAGAGCGCCACATCCTTCTTTAAACCCGGCCACCAAAATAGTTTCTTCACATCAATGTACAACTTCGTGCTCCCCGGGTGAATCGAGTACTTGGTATGGTATGCCTCGTACGACAACTCACCCGCAAATTGCCCACACCTGGGACGCACAAAAGGCCGTCTCTCCAAAGCAATTCGTCCTCCACGACGAATTGGGAATTTGGTCCATCCAGAGCCTCTACCATGAACTGCTTCAGCACTTGATTGCTTGTCCATACAAACGATCCCCAACGCCACCAACTCTCGCACCAACCGCTCATCATGCACCGATAGCTAATGGGCTCGAGCTGGGGCTTGGCGACTCACCGCGTCAGCAACCGCATTCCCTTTATCAGGCGCGTAGTGGATCTTGAATGTATAGTCTCCCAAGAACTCCATCCATCTACGCTGTCGTATATTCAGATCCTTCTGATCAATCAGATGCTTCACGCTCTTGTGACCGGCGTAGAGATCCACTCTCACACCGTATACAGTTATGCCTCCATAGCTTCAAGACAAAACTCACGGCCATACGCTATTACGCTTCCGTGTTGCAGTAGCGCGCAACCCAAACCGCTGCCCTACGCATCATTAAAAAATCTCATTGCCTTCGGTTCCACTTGGCGAAGTCAGCACAGACGTCGTAGTCAACCGACATTATAACTCCTCAAAAGCTCGCGCGCACTCCGGCGTCCAAAAGAACTTATGCTCCTTCCTCGTCATAGTAGTGAGACGCTATCCGCGAGAAGTTCTCCACGAAGCGCCTATCGTAGCCGGCAAGCTCCAGCAAACTCCGGACTTCCGTTACCGTAGCAAGCTCAGGCCACTCTCGTATCGCAACAATCTTCGCCAGATCCACAGCAATACCCTCTCCACTCACTATATGCCCGAGGGACGCCACTGAGGATAGCCAAAACTCGCACTTCGAGAACTTGGCATACAACTGATTTATCCTTAGCGTCTCAAAACTAAGAGAAGATGCTTAAAGTGATCTTCCTTACTCTGCGAGTACACCAGACTATCGTCGATGAAGACGATCACAGAATGGTACAAATACTCCCTGAACGTCCTGTTTGACAAATCCATGAACACTGACGGCGCATTAGTCAGCCCAAACGGCATGACCGTAAACTCGTAGCGCTCGTGTCCTGTACTGAACGTTATCTTAGGGATATCACTCTCCCTTATCTATTTAGAGTACGTCGTTGACCCTACCAACTGATCACAAAGATCATCGATCCTTGGGATTGGGTACTTGCTCTTTTTCCGTCAACTTGTTGACCTCCCGATAATTAATACGCAGCCTCAACCTTCCATCCTTCTTCTTAATAAAGAGGGTCGGTGCGCTCCAAGGCGAAGGACTTGGACGCGCATACCCTTGCTCCAACAACTCTTGCAGTTGAGCTTTCAGCTCCGCCATTACCTTAGGCGTTAGCCGATACGGAGATCGTGACACAGGCTTTGCACCTGGCACTAGCTCGCTCTTAAAATCTATCTCCCGCTGAGGCGGGGCTCCAGAAAGATCTGCGGGGAACAGATCAGGGTATTCCGATACCACTGAAATACAATCCAACGCGGGCTTCGGCTTTGCAACCTCCACTAGTGTACAGAACAGCTCTACACTAGCACAAACCGCCTTCACCACCTGAAGAGCGGCCATCATCGCCTTGCTCGACCTCTTTGAGCTCATAAAGGTCGTCTCACGACTTGCTCCCAAGTTGACTTCCTTGCTATCGCAGTCTATGTAGGCTTGCTGCTCCGAGAGTCAGTACATGCCAAATATAACGTCAAACTCCACCAACGGAAGTAACGCCGCTTGCAGATCGTACTCCTAAGTCCCAAACCACAAACTAAGAGCAATGAATTCTACCCTCGCCGAATGAGCACCATTGGACTATAACGCATCCAATTTATCTCTTTCCATCGAAGGAGGTACTCCAAGGCACAATAAAATTCCTAATAAAGGAACGCGAAGCTCCCTAAACGAACGGTGCTCTCGCAGATAAAGTAAAGTCGCAACAAAGCTTAGCACAGTGGTCCTAAGCTAATATGCATAACAAGCGTTTAAAGCAAAACTATCTTTAAACCATACCTGTCGTCACGACGACGGGCTTTCTCCAGGGCTTTAGGCACTCCCGAGCATAATGCCCCGGCTCCCCACAGTTGTAACATGTGCCCGGGGTCCAACCCGTAGTCGCCCCAGAAGTACCAGAAGGAGCTGGACCCGAAGTCCTATGCTTCTTATACCATTTTCGATATGCCGACTTTGAGGTGTTCGACACTTTGAATGTCGTTTCCTTTGCACTGACATCCTTGACTGCTCCTGACATAGGTTTCTTACCCTTCCGAGCACCATTCCAACAGTCTCGGGCAAAGTGCCCTTTCTTTCCACACGTATAACAAGTGTAAGAAGCTTTACTAGTCGATTTCATAGCCCCTTTCTCCAGCATTCTGTCGGATGCAGCTCTTATTGGGTTTGTATAGTTCGATACCATGGTCGCTGGCATCGGGAGGGTCTTCCTCAACTCTGCCTCCAATGATCTAGCTGATTCCACCAAGGCTCGGAACCCCAATAACTTTGGTCCTAGCAGTAGGACTCGTAACTCGGCGCGCAGGCCATTATAAAATCTATCGACTGTAGTTTGCTCGTTATCCAACTCGAAGCATGGGTAGCGACTTATCAGAAGAAATGCTTGCAAATATTCCTCAACCGTGTGCGCTCCCTGCACTAAATGCATATTCAGCTGCTGCCCCAATGGTCTACCAAAGGTCATCTGCTGCATCGCGCCGACCGGCGTTGAAGCCACAACAGGGGCGCAGGGTTGTACATTTCCTCCTAGCTGTGCACCCGCCACAGTAAACACCGCTTCTACGATCCTTCTAACGGTTTCATACGAAGGAGGAGGCTCAAACACCTCACTGGGTGCACTATGCTCCTCAGAAACCGGACATTCAGGCTGTCCAGCACCGCTTCCGGTCACCTATAGTGGTAAAAAACACCGTTAAGCGACCAAATAAAATTGCGAACAGCAATTATAGGAACACGCAGGTCCCTCAAACCCGAGTATTTTCATTCCTAAGTGGACATTCATGGGTTCTTTTACCGTTATAACGATGACGCACACAATGTGCTCAACACCCCTTAAAAAGAATTCGTCCACGAATTCAGCTTAAGTCCGACCAAAACCAGTAGTCTGATACCAAATTGTAACACCCCCTATCCGTCGCATCGTATATAGCAGTAGGTCCGGCCGGGGCCCGACGCCATATACCACAGACAGACCGGGTGGTTACGTATGGAAACCATCCAACCAATCTCAACGTCCTACACAGAGCATTCTAGCGGAAGCAGTTTGTATAAGTTGTAAACAAGAACCCAGCATTAGAGCATGAATGTCCACTATTACAATAATTAGGAATGTATACAAAATACCCAAAATCGGCCTTAAGGCCTTACAAAGTGTTTCACTTGAAAATTACATGTTTTACAAACCACGGCACGCAGGCCGGTCATACATGAATAAAGCAGTAAACACTTCTACTTGGGCCTTCGAGGGCCAGCTTCGCAAAAAGGGCTTTAGCCCGCTATTGACCGCTTGGTCCAGCTGCACCTGCAAGCAACAATCCACCGCACGGTGGCAAAACAAGGCAACGGTCAGCAATGCTGACCAAATTATAACGATCCCGCCCCAACTCGGGGCGGCGATGCTCCTTCCCTGCATTTCCTTAGCATAAGCGAGTAATATAAAACCATAGCCATAACATCACAAACGTTGGCTCGTAAGGCCAACGCCCCGTGCACTCAGGGCACATTCTCGGTGAACCGGTCGATGTTACGTCAATTAAAGCCATTAACATTCCGGACTCACCACCGCCACTAGACGGCCATTCCTATGAGCAATTCGTCTTCTTGGTATTGGTCACGTCAATTTAAGCCATTGACCACCGAAGACTCCCATTTATGCCAACGGCGAGTTCCACGTAACCTTAGGTCGCTCTAACCGGACGACACAAAGCGGGTACGGCTCCATCTAACCCGTGCTCACTTCGCAACGACAATTTAAGTCATTTGCGCGGGTCAAACTTTCACCGAGTCCCATTCTATCGCAAGTCACATAACTCAGTTATGTTCGAGTTGGCTCTCAGGCCTCCAAGTTGTCAAGATCTCGTATCCGCCCAGTTTTCCGGGTGCACCTTTGGGTTAGTCCCCAAGGCTCCCTGCTGCAATCTACCGCGTAGAAAACCCGAAAACAACCAATAGCACGGAGTCTTCTCCGGCCTTATGCAATGCAACATCACCGATCCGGACTAACATGTCCGGGTAGGCTTCAACCAAAATGCCTATGTCCGTTCTCGCATACGGACTCTAAACAACGGGGACTTTACATATCTACCCGAAGGAACGCCTCCAACTCTCCGCAAACTCGCGAGAGCGGGCTTCCTATGCTAAGAAAAGGAGCGATTCAAGCTCAAGATGAGGATCGTTACCCTTGAGTTCCTCTTTGGCGCCATCGAAAAGTAATCGGATAGAAATCACCGCACTTGCGTTGCCTCCGTGGATCCGGAGTCGGCTTGCGATTCGGAGCTCTGAAGCTCCTCCAATGACGGATCTAGCTCTTCTTCCTCCAATGGCTTTCCTCTTTCTCCAAGGGTTTTGGAGAGATGATCAAGTGAAGAAACAATGATGGATTTCAAGTCAACTCCCGGGTATATCCTCTCAGGAACAACCCCCAGCCGTTGGATCGTCAATCAAGGAAACGAACGGCTTCGATTCGGGGCTGAAATGCCCAATCTGGACCGAACACGGCCTGGCACACGCCCGTGTCCAGGGCTGTGTGCCGCATTCGCCGTCAAAATCGAATCTCCTGGACCCTCACACGGGTATCGAACACGCCCATGTTCGAGCTGACACGCCAGTGTTCCAGCTGACACGGCCGTGTAGCCGGCCGTGTACCCCATGATTTTCCCCCGTTTCCAACCCGAGCACTGCACGGGTTCTAGGACACGCCCGTGTCCTTGCCCGTGTCACCTTGACACGCCTGGGCCCCAGGCCGTGTACAAGGTCTCGACATTTCGTCGCGTGCAGTTCGACGACTGGATGACACGGCCTTGGACACGCCCGTATCCTAGGCCGTGTGCCTTGTCTCGACGATCGTCGAGTGAATCTCGACGACTCCCCGGGACGATCGTCGACACGGGTCGACACGCCCTGCGACACGCCCGTGTCGCAGGCCGTGTGCCCATTCTCGACGAATCGTCGAGTATATCTCGACGATTTCACGGCTAAGTGTCGACACGGGTCGACACGCCCTGCGACACGCCCGTGTCGCAGGCCGTGTGCCCATTCTCGACGAATCGTCGAGTATAACTCGACGACTTCGCGACTAAGTGTCGGCACACGCTTGACACGCCCTGGGACACGCCCGTGTCCCAGGCCGTGTACCTTCAGCCAGAAACCAAAACTGGCCCAAAACGTCCCCCTTCGCTCCTTTGAGTTTCGGGGCGTTACAAAGAGCTTGTGCAAGGACTTGGAATTACGGGGACCTACCACTCGAGGACTTGAACATTGCTGGAGTCGACAGCTCTCAGGAGCCTTGCTCAACTGGAGTGGTGTAGGTCGACTCGGGGAGGCAAGTAGTCGGTCTGCAGGAGAGGAGCTCATACAGAGATCTCAGACTACGACATCGCTCGAGCGATGATATTGATCTCACTCGAGGAGGTCTGTTGCCAATATGCATTGGAAGAGCCCGTGCAGGGACTTGGACTTACGGGGACCTACCACTCGAGGACTTGAACATTGCTGGAGTCGACAGCTCTCAGGAGCCTTGCTCAACTGGAGTGGTGTAGGTTGACTCGGGGAGGCAAGTAGTCGGTCTGCAGGAGAGGAGCTCGTACAGAGATCTCGGACTACGGCATCACTCCAGCGAGGATCTTGATCTCACTCGAGGAGGTCTGTGGCCAATATGCAGGGGAAGAGCTTGTGCAGGGACTTAGACTTACGGGGACCTACCACTCGAGGACTTGAACATTGCTGGAGTCGACAGCTCTCAGGAGCCATGCTCAACTGGTGTGGTGTAGGTCGACTCGGGGAGGCAAGTAGTCGGTCTGCAGGAGAGGAGCTCGTACAGAGATTTCGGACTACGACATCACTCCAGCGAGGATCTTTATCTCACTCGAGGAGGTCTGTGGCCAATATTCAGGGGAAGAGCCCGTGCAGGGACTTGGACTTACGGGGACCTACCACTCGAGGACTTGAATATTGCTGGAGTCGACAGGTCTCAGGAGCCTCGCTCAACTGGAGTGGTGTAGGTCGACTTGGGGAGGCAAGTAGTCGGTCTGCAGGAGAGGAGCTCGTACAGAGATCTCGGACTACGGCATCACTCCAGCGAGAATCTTGATCTCACTCGAGGAGGTCTGTGGCCAATATGCAGGAGAAGAGCTCATGCAGGGACTTGGTCTTACGGGGACCTACCACTTGAGGACTTGAGCGTTGCTGGAGTCGACAGCTCTCAGGAGCCTTGCTCAACTGGAGTGGTGTAGGTCGACTCGGGGAGGCAAGTAGTCGGTCTGCAGGAGAGGAGCTCGTACAGAGATCTCAGACTACGGCATCACTCCAGCGAGGATCTTGATCTCACTCGAGGAGGTCTGTGGCCAATATGTAGGGGAAGAGCCCGTGCAGGGACTTGGACTTACAGGGACCTACCACTCGAGGACTTGAACATTGCTGGAGTCGACAGCTCTCAAGAGCCTTGCTCAACTGGAGTGGTGTAGGTCGACTCGGGGAGGCAAGTAGTTGGTCTGCAGGAGAGGAGCTCGTACAGAGATCTCGGACTACGACATCACTCCAGCGAGGATCTTGATCTCACTCGAGGAGGTCTGTGGCCAATATGCAGGGGAAGAGCTTGTGCAGGGACTTGGACTTACGGGGACCTACCACTCGAGGACTTGAACATTTATTCCTGCTGCTCCAAGAATTTGAAAATGGATTAAGCGCATCGATATCTTTGAGGAAGAAGAAAACAGAAATCAAACGACGATCTTGTCGACGTCGAGTTGGGAGGTTGGCGTCCAACCCTGTTCCTGATAGTTCCTCCAATCGGAGGAGAGATGCGATCGGGGGTAGCTAGGCCGACATGCAAGGGGGGAGCTGATCTCGGCCGTCAATGCAGGGGTCCAGTCTTACAAGGGCGCTTATATCCCGAGGCACCGTCCCATCGTCCGAACTGGGCTATCCACGAGAAACAGGTCGAAGGTGTTGAGTTTCTCTATAAGGATGGCACAACGCTTGTGCACGCAGTGGAAAAAAAAACATCAAGAAAAACCCAAAGAGATGTGGATCGGGCTATGAACGTTGAATCAAGAAGTTAGCAAAACTAGGCAAAAATTACCTCAGTGGCGTTGAGTCACAACTCAACGGAGATGCTCCAAACTTTGTCTTCTTGCTAGTGGCGAGTTCTACGTGGAATAATATCCACGTCTCTGCAGAAATTCACACGAGCGGGAGAACGTCGAGCTTTCCGTCGCACAGAAGATCGGGAAGGATGAAAGGACCGCACCTTGCTTTCCACGGACTGCTAGGTACGCGCCAGGAAAAGCAACACCAGCGACGATCGCCGGAAATGAAGAGGTCAGCGGAGCGAACACGGCGGCGGCGGAACCCTTCCGTCGGCGGCGGGATTCGGGATCGGCGGAACGATCGCGGAACGGAACTCTTCCGTCGCGGGTTTCGATCTGCTACAGGAGAAAATCGCGAGCCTTGAACCCGAAAACCCTAAGTGTTGTATTTATACCAAAGGTATAAATAAACCTAGGCTTATCGCTATCCGCAGACCACCCAAGAATAAGGTTCAGAATCGGCGAGAGTCGGCGAGAATCGATCAGCGAGCATCACCATGGATCGGCGAGAATCAGAGTACAATACTCGACGATTCTCGCCGATCGTCGAGCCTAACTTGATGATACACGACGAATCTCGTCGATCGTCGAGCCGCGGTCGACGATACATGTCGAAGTCGTCGATCGTCGAGAATCAACATATTGATTCTCGACGATTCTCGTCGATCGGCGAGAATCAGAGAGACGATTCTCGCCGATCAGCGGGAATCAGAAGACGATTCTCGACGAATGTTATCGACCCTCGGACGACAATCCTTACCAGCCCTCCAAGGCAACATTTGCCCAACCCGACGATCCTTTAAGGCAAAACTTTGCCCACAACCCCATTCAGGTCGGTGATTGGCAACCTTTACCAACACAGTCAATTATCCAACTTCTCCACATCTCTTATGTACGACCCTGCAGGCTCATATCGCATTGGCAGTGAGATTACATGTTTGATCACTTCCAGATCACAATGGTAACTCCAACAGAAGGCACGTTTCCCAATCCAACCGTTGCGATCGTTCTTAGCTCTTGCAACTGGCTACGAGCGCAAATGCAAGAGCGAGGGGTTATGTCTTTCCGAGGGTCCTCCAGGACTCACTCGTGACTATCGCACCCCCTTAGGCCCACCCTTGCTCCCTGGCTACCAGAGGGAAAGCCTGGCCAGGTTGATTCTTCCTCAAATCCGAGAGGTTGGGGTCTAGACCTATTCCCGCTAGTTCCTCCAGTCGGAGGAGAGATGCAGTCGGGGGTAGCTAGGCCGACATGCAAGGGGGAGCTGATCTCGGCCGTCAATGCAGGGGTCCGGTCTTACAAGGACGCTTATATCCCGAGACATTGTTCCATTGTACAAACTAGGCTATCCAGGGGGAACGAGTTGACTGCCAGCTTCTCGGATCGATCTTGAAGTAAAACCTTGAGTTCCCAGAAAACTTGCAATAAAAAACAAGATGAACAGAAGAAGAATAGTTGCCATTGCATATATGTAAAAGTATGTACCAACAAAATACATCATTGGCCGCTAAGGATAGAACCTTTTCAGGTCATCCCCGCTCCAAGTACCTCCCAGCTGCTCTCCAACCTGATCCTGGAGATAATAGCCTCCGGTGGCTAAGGCTTCCTGGACAATGAAGGGACCTTCCCAATTCGGATGCAGCTTGCCCACTGCTACTCCCCTTCCTGCGGCGTCCACCTTCTTCATAACCAGATCTTCGGCAAGAAAATGCTTTAGGCGGACATTTTTGTCGAAGTGCTTTGCCATGCGCCGCTTGACCTCCTCTTGGCGGATGGAGGCCAAGTTACGAAGCTCTTCTACGAAATCCAGTGAGAGTCTTTGGGCGTCATCATTCTCCAAGCGCCATTCTTCGCCACTATCTCCAGCTGCTATAACTATGGGGCTCCGAACCTCGAATTCTACTGGGATGAGTGCCTCAGACCCGTGGGATAACTTGAAAGGAGTTTCCCCAGTGGCCGAGTTTGGAGTTGTCCTCAAAGCCCAGAGAACCGAGGGGAGCTGCTCTGCCCAGTTGCCCTTCAGGTTGGTGACTTTCTTCTTCAAAAGGTTGATAATCAACTTGTTGGCGGCTTCCACCTGTCCGTTGCTGCGAGGATGATGTACAGAGGCGAATCGAAGATCCGTCCCTAGCTGCTTGCAGAAGTCCTCTAACTCCAAACTGGCGAACAGCGGCCCGTTGTCGGTGACGATGGCCAGAGGAATCCCGAACCTGCATGCTATTTCTTCCCAAATGAAATTCTTCACGATCTGTGACGTGGTCTTGGCTAGGGCCTTTGCCTCGATCCACTTGGAGAAGTAGTCGATCATAACTAGCACGAACTTCCTCTGTCCGCTGGCCTGAGGAAAGGGACCGATCAAGTCCATTCCCCAGATGGCGAAGGGCCATGGAGCAGTGATCAAGAGAAGGTGTTGAGCTAGTTGTAGTTGAAGAGGCGCGAAGAGCTGGCACTGGGGGCACTTTTTAGAGAAGGTCTCTACATCCTTCCTAATGGTGGGCCAGAAGTACCCATGCCTTAGAATTCTTTGTTCAAGGGTCTGAGTTCCCGAGTGACTGCCGCACTCTCCTGAGTGAATCTCTTCTAGGACACGAGGTATTTCAATCTCTGATAGGCACCGAGCTAGAGGACCTGAGATGGTTTTGCGGTAGAGTTCTCCTTCTTGAAGCAAATAGTAAGCGGCTTTGTAGCGAAACTTCCTCTGGTCTCCTTCGCTAGCAGGTATCTGTCCCGTCGTTAGAAAAGAAACGAACGGATCCCTCGAAGATGCCATCTGCTCGATCTCCATCATCTCCCCTTCCTCGATAGACGGTCGGAAAAGCTCAGTCACGATCCCCCCAGCCTGGGGACCGTTTTTGGCAAGATAATCAGCTTCTGAATTCTCCTCTCGGGGCACGTGCTCGACGAAGAAAGATTGAAACCCCCTGATCAGACCTTTTACCTTGATCAAGTACCGCTGCAAAATCAGATCATTCACCTCGAACTCGCCTCTGATCTGGGAAGCAACTACCATTGAGTCGGTGAAGGCCCTGATATCTTGAATCCCCAACTCCTTGGCGAGACGCAAGCCGGCCACCATAGCTTCGTACTCCGCCTGATTGTTGGTAACTGGAAAGTGGATCTCAACTGCCTGCTCGATCCTGGTTCCCTGAGGGCTGACGAGCATGACTCCGGCTCCCACAGAGTATCTGCCTGAATCCCCATCCACAAACACCTTCCAGGACACTGTGCTAGAAGAGCCTTCCTCTACTTCCACTTCGGCCGAGAAGTCAGCAAGGAAATCTGCCACCGCCTGCGCCTTGATCGCTACCCTTGGAGAGTAAGAAATATCGAACTCGTTAAGCTCCACTGCCCAATTTGCCAGCCTGCCAGAGTGCTCCACTCCATCCAGGATACTCCTTAGAGGATGATCGGAGACGACCCTGATGGAGTGAGCTTGAAAATATGGGCGGAGCCTTCGAGCCGAGACCACTAAAGCGAACACCAGCTTCTCCAGAATACGGTACCTCGTCTCCGCCTGCCGCAGCACTCTGCTAACATAGTAGATAGGAAGTTGTCTCTTGCCTTCCTCCCGAACCAGCACCAAACTAACCGCTTCTGCCCCGACTCCTAGGTAGAGGAAGAGATCTTCATTACCTCGCGGCCCCTGGAGGAGAGGAGCTTGGGTTAGTTGTTGCTTGATCTTTCTGAAAGCCTCCTCGCACTCCGATGTCCACTCGAACTTCTGACTTCCCCGAAGGGTCTTGAAGAACGGAGAGCACTTCTCCCCTGCCTTGGACAAAAAACGGCTGAGGCATGCCAGCCTTCCCGTCAGCCTTTGGACTTCCTTAGGATCTCGCGGCGACGCCATCTCCAGAATGGCCTTCACCTTGTCTGGATTAGGTTCCACCCCTCTGGGAGTAAGGAGGTGACCTAGAAACTTCCCTCTTCTCGCACCGAAGACACACTTGGCCAGATTGAGTCTCATCTTGTATTTCCTCAGGGTGGCAAAGGTCTCCACCAGATCCGCTATGTGCTCCGCGACGCTCTTGCTCTTGACGAGGAGGTCATCCACATAAACCTCCAAGTTCCGCCCCTTCTGCCCCTTGAAGATCTGATCCATCATCCTCTGGTAAGTGGCGCCTGCATTCTTGAGCCCGAAGGGCATCATCTTGTAGTTATAGCAGCCATCGCTGGTTATGAAGGAGACGTCCCGACAGTCGGGGGGATGCATCCGGATTTGGTGGTATCCTGAAAAGGCATCAAGAAAACTCATCACAGGAAACCCGACGGCGGAATCAACCAGCGCGTCGATTTGAGGCAAGGGGTAGCAATCCTTCGGGCAAGCTTTATTCAACATTGAAAAATCAATACATAAATGCCAGCCCCCTCCAGGCTTTTTCACCATTACAACATTGGAGACCCAGCCTGGATACTGGATCTCCGAGACAAACCCTGCCTTCAGCAGCTTCTCCACCTCTTCCCTGATCGGCTCAGCTAAAATGGCGGCGCTCTTCCTCTGCTTTTGTCTAACTGGGGCCGCCGCGGGATCCAGGTTGAGGCGATGACAAGCAACATCGGCGTCCACCCCCGGCATCTCGGCGGCGCTCCATGCAAAGACATCAACATTGTCCTGCAGGCAAGCATCCATCTCCATCTTCCCCCCAAGCGGCAAGGATCCTCCCACCTTCAGCAGTCCCGACTCTCCTCCTCGAGAGATTACTTCTATCTCCTCCACTTCCTCGGCAGCACACAACCCTCTTTCCTTCTCCAGCAACTCCTCCAGATTCTCCGCGTCACCCATCCAGCTGATTGTGCTGACGGCATTCAAGTAGCACTCCCTGGACGCCTTAGGATCTCCCTTGATCTTGATCTGCACATCTCCGCGGTAGTACTTCAGGCACTGGTGGTAAGACGACGGAACGGCCCTGAAGTAGTTGATAAGAGGCCGCCCGAAGATGGCGTTATACCCACTCGGTGCGTCGACGATGATAAAGCGGCATCGGATCGACTTCCCCCCAAGCGTAACCAGTAGTTCCACTGCTCCCTCCACCTCTTTCTTCTCTCCTGAGAAGCCAAAGAGCGGTCCATCTGCAGCTTGGACTCTGGACGCTTCTACCTGAAGCCCGACGAAGGTTCTTTTGAAGATGACATTCACCGAACTCCCGTTATCCGCGAGGATTCGGTCGACGATGAAGTCCTCGATGGCAGCTTGAATCACCAAGGCGTCATGGAAGGGGTTCTCATTCCCCAGCATATCTTCCTCTGAGAAGGTGATCTCCTCCAATGGCGGCGGGGTCTGCGGCGTCGAAGCGACGTTTTTCCGATAGATTTGGTGGAGACTCCCCTTGGGGGAAGCTCCGAGCCCGACCCCTCCATTGATCACACCTACATGCCCACCTCCTGGGCCATGTATCACTTCCCCACGAGTCCCCAGATCGACTCGGTCCTCATTCCTCATTCTTGCCGGAGCTTGAAATGCTACCTGCCCCACCGGGGCCTCCTGCCTCTGTTGCTCTCTTTCCGCTGCTCCTGCCTCCAGCCTCCTCCTTGCTTCCCAAAACTCTGGGCAAGCCAAGGTCTCGTGCCCCTCTACCCGATGAATATCGCAGTAAAGGGGAATTGCCGCCTCCTGGCGCATCGCTCGCTGCTCCCTCTGACGTCGCTTGCTGTCTTGGAGAGCGATGGCCATTGTCTCCCTTCTTCCTCCTCCTCGACCTCCCTCCTGTCGATTTCTGTTTCTCCTCTCTTCCTGATACTGTTGTCTCGCTGGTCTCCATTGGGGGCGATTCTTTGGATACTGGAATCGCCTTTCCTCCCTTCCTTCTTCCCGAGCTTCCGACGGCCTTCTCTCTTCCTGCCTTCGAGGCCTCTCCTGCCTCCTTTCTTCAACCCTCCTGGGTTCCTCTCTCTTCCTTCTTTCTTGTCTCCTTGGCTCTTCCTTCTTCCTTTCTTCTTTCCTCTCCTCCTTCCTTTCTGGTGTCCTCCTCGACTTCGACCCCGAAGGTCTTGTCCCCCTTCTCTCCGTCGCTATCTCCCATCCAGCCTCGCTAAGAAGTCTTTATTATTCTCCTCCCCTCGAACAAAGGTGTTCGCCTTCTCTATCATTTCTTCAAAAGATCTCGGGGGATTGGACCCCATCTCCAGACTGAAGAGTCCCTGCTTCAACCCAAACTTGAGAGCCACCATCAAAGTAAAACTGTCCACCTCCTCCACCTCCAAAATCTCCTCTTGAAAACGGTCGATGTAGTGCCCCAAACTCTCGTGTCGCCCTTGGACGATTTTGAGGAGGGCTGTCGCTTCCTTCTTCCTCTTTTTCGAAGTCGCGAACCATGCCATAAGGCCCCGACGCAAATCTGAGAAGTAGTACACGGACCCTGCCGGTAGTTGATGGAACCAGTCCCAAGCATTCCCCTTGAGGGTGATGGAGAAGAACCTGCACTTGAAGGCATCGGACATGTTATGAATGGAGACGATGTCCTCAAACCACTGGAGGTGTCTGATAGGATCGTCTCTACCGGAGTAGTAAGTAAGAACGGGTTCCCGGAACCCTTCTAAAACTGGGGCGGCGAGGATCTCGTCACAGAAGGGGCTCCTCCCTCCCTGGCGGTGACGAGTTTCATCCTCGCTGGAAACGTCATACTCGTTGTATTGACGAGTATCTCTGAATCTCGCCGGCGACATTGGATCTCGAAAACGGACCCCCTGGCTGCTCGCCGGATAAAGCCGCGACTGCATTGGTCGCTCTTCCCTTGCCCAAGCGAGCTCCTTTCCAGCTCGCCTCGGCGGTGCTTCCTCTTCTAGCGGCGTCAGGCGACGATGGGAAGTCGCCGTGACCTCTGGGCGCTGAGCGAAACCGATGAGAATGGTTTGCTATATCTTCCTTGCGAACTCTTCAAACGCGGCCACTGTTACAAACTCGCCACCTCGCGCGGCGTCTCCTCCCACTGCCGAGTTGCCGACCAACTCTCCTTGCTCGCCACCTATGGCCATCTCCCTCAACTTCCAAACTGTCCTCCTTGGCTGCGTCCACGCTCACCGCACCAAGTGTTGAAGCCAGGAAATTCCTAACCTCAGAATTCGGACCAAAGCCGCCTAAGGTTACCGACTCAGAAGCAAGATCGGACGGCTAGGGTGACCAGAAAGAAGGAACAGGTCAAACAGGACCCCAGGCGTTGCGGCAGGAAGGACCCACCACGTACCCGGATGCTCGAAAGGAGCAGCCCCTTCTCAACCAAAAAAGGCCGAACTGGGTACGAGGGAAGCTAGCTGGCAAAGTCGCAAAGTCGTCAGTTGCTCTAAGGAAAAGGAATCCGAAGACTTAGCTAGTACCCTGAAGCTCGTGAGTATCCTGCTGAGGATTTCAAGTCCCTCAACTCGTACCCCTGGGGTCCTATTTATAGACAAATGCAAAGGGAGGGGGGGTCATATTTATACCCCACCCACCGGCGACTAGGCGACTTCCAGAGGAACTCGCATGGGCTTGGCGAGTATCTCGCCTAGTCGCCTACCTGGCGAGTATGCGAGGGGAGCTCGCCTATACTCGCCAAGCCTTCCGCGATTTTGAATGCTGACTTTGACTCCTGCCTTGACTTGTTGACGTTGACTTCTGCTGACTTGGCAGTGGTAGGACCCACTCTCAACGAATACGGGTTGTACACCGGGCTGTTGCTGTTTGGTGTTCCAGCAGTCTGGCGGCTTGTCTCAGACGGCTTGGAGACCTGGCGGTCTAGCGGTCTCCTGTGGCGGCTTGTTCTCTGTGGCACTTATTCTCTCCTCTTGTTGTTGTCAGGCAGTTAGCCGGCTTGTCTAACCGCACGAACTATCCGGTTTGTCTTTTTGTAAAGCCGCATATACTTGTAAATTTTTTAGTCCCACATTTCTTAATTGTAATCTCTCTCACCTCCTCCATTCTATAAAAGGGAGGCTATACCATTGTAATTGATACCTTTTTTGGATAATAAAATTTGCATTACTCCAAATTTTCGGTCTGCTTTTTCTTGTTCGCACATGGTATCGGAGCCCTCGATCTTTTCCTCCTGATTCTGTGAGCTTCCTCATTCCGCGCGACCTGTCCGCGCGGCTTGCTTCTTTTTATCGCACCCTGTTTGCGACTTGTTTCTTCTGCCTATTTGCGCCTTGTCTGCGCGCCTTGCTTCTTCTTCTCGCAACCTGTTTGCGACCTGTTCTCGCGATCTATTTCTTCTCTTGTCGCACCTGTTCATGCGGTTTCTTTCTCCTCTTGGTCCCTGCCCTTTGTGTGCGCGGCCTATCTCTTTTTTTTCCTCCGCGACCTGTTTTCGCGGTTGCTCTGCCTCCTCTCTCACCGCGGTCTCTTTCTTCGCGCGGCTAGTTTCTATTCGTGCGGTTTGTTTTCTGTTCGCACGAACTGTTTGACTTTCTAATGCACTCCTCCCAGTTTGCTCGGTCTTCTCTCTCTCCTGTTCGCACGGTTTAAGCTCTAGCCGTTCGACTTCTTTCCCTCTGCTTTGCTCTCTTCTTGCTGCGGCCATCCTAGTCGCATGCCCTGCTTGCTGGTCGCTCGGCTTGGTCTTTCTGCCCTTATCGCCGCGCCTTCTTTCTCTTCACTTCCTGCTATTCTCGCGTGGTCTCCTTGTTGCTCGCACGGTCTTTCTTCTATGGCCTCCACACAATCCTCCTCGGTGGTCACATCTTCTGGTACTGCCCACGTTGTTACTCACGGCAGATGGTTGATCGACTCTGGTGCTACAAATCATATGACAGACAATCCTCAGTATTTTTCTCTTCTAGAAACACATGATTTGTTGCCCCCAGTCTTTGTTGCAGATGGCTCTTCCTCTCCGGTCAATGGGACGGGAGTGGTTCAAGTCACTCTGTCTCTTCGCCTGACAGATACCCTCTATGTGCCCAAGTTCCCTTGCAATTTATTATCAGTTACTTCTCTATGCAAGCAATTACGGTGTTCCGTCACATTCACTCTTACTTCTTGTTCTTTTCAGGATCCGGACTCCCAACAGACAATTGCTACTGGGATTGAGATCGGCGGCCTCTACTTCCTCGACAACGTTTTTGCTCTATCTGCCTTCTCCTCCTCCTCTACAGATCTTCTCCAATGGCATCTTCGCCTTGGTCATGCTCCTCCCCGGCTTCTTCGCCAACTTCTACCCCACCTCCCTCCACATCATCCACCTCTCAACTGTGAAGCATGTCAGCTTGGCAAGCATCACCGCTCCTCCTTCCCACCAACACAAAGTTGCGGCTCTTCCCGTCCATTCGATCTCGTTCACTCTGACGTATGGGGGCCTACTCCTACCCTCACCATCGGTCGGGGTAGTTCATATTTTGTCACATTTACTGATGACTTCTCTAGGTGTACGTGTGTATATCTTTTAAAAGATCACTCTGAACTCTTCTCTGTCTGGACATCGTTTTATTACATGATTAAGACTCAATTTGATACCTCCATTAAACTCCTTCGTTCTGACAATGCTAAGGAATATCTTAGCCATGATTTCTCCTCTTTCTGTATGCAACATGGTGTTATTCATCAAACTAGCTGTCTCTACACCTCACAGCAAAATGGGGTGGCGGAACACAAAAACCCTCACCTCCTTGATGTCGCTTGCACTCTGCTGACCCACATGCACGTTCCTCGCTCCTATTGGGGCTATGCTGTCCTCTTCTCCTGCTATCTCATCAATCGCATTCCCTCCACAGTTCTCAACGGTGCCACCCCATTCTCCATTCTTTATCCGAACCAGAATCCATTTCCTCTTACTCTGCGCATCTTTGGGTGCACCGTCTTTGTGCACTCTCCTGCTGCCACCCGTGACAAACTCTCACCACGGGCCACTAAATGTGTCTTTCTGGGGTACTCTACCACTCATAAAGGTTATTATTGTTTTGACCCTGTTACCCGCAAGCAGTTCGTCTCTGCGGATGTCACCTTCTTTTAAAATGCATCTTACTTCTCTCCTGTGTCCTCCTCTCCTCCTAATGATCCTACTCCTCATATCAACCCATCCACAAAAAGGAACTGCAAGCAAAGAGACTGAAAAGCCAAAGGATGCTGAGGAATCACAGAGGACTGAGAAGGAGTTACCTCCTAGTCCTAAAGAAAGAGTGGATATTGCAAGCACATCTGCTTCAGAGGATGAAGAGGCTGTTAGGGCCAAGAAGAGGAAGTTCCAGGTCTTCAAAAGAAGGAGCCAGAACTATAAGAAAGCCCTACAGACAGTTGCTCCACAGCCTGCCCCATCTACTGATTTCAGTTCACTGATGGTGGCTTTACAAATTAAGCTGGATGAGCAAAGACAAGCTCTGGAAAAATATGTAGATGAAGGGCATAAGTCTCTGCAGTTTGATCTTGCACAAGACATCAAATCTATCAGATTTGAAGTGAATCTAAACAAAAAGGAAATGACTGATTGTTTCCATAAGGGAGGCAATGCAGTAGTCTATCTGGCCACACATCAAGAGAAACTAAAAACAAAACTTGATGAGCTAGAAGTGAAGCAAGGCTATGTACTGGAGAATCAGATAAGGATGAATGATAATCTCACTGCTTCACATAATGCTATTATAACTGAAATGAAGAATATAGCTACTGGTCAGACTACAGCAAGTGCTACTGCCAAGGCTGAATTTGACAAACAATTGCAAGAGAGCCTAACTGCTGTTAAAACTGCTATTGAAGACTCTCAGAAGGCTATAACTGAAAAGCTCCAAAGGTTGAAACCTTTCTATAAGGATGGAGTAAACTATCTGAATGCACAGATAAGGTTCCAGAAAGATGATCTGAGGGATCACATTGAGAGAGAAGTCATAAAGGGGGAGAGGGTATTAGTCAAGGCAGGCTCTGATCATGACAAATGGATTTCAAATTCCATCAGAGCCACTCTTGGATATCCACCCTTATGTGATGATGACAATGTTGCAGAGTCTGGAATCAATCCTGCATATCTTGGAGGGGAGCAAGCTGAAGTAGCTCAGGTGATATACCCTCCACCAGACTTTGATATGATACATCAAGAAATACAATCTATGTATAGTCCTCCTGAGGGCAATCAGAATGTCATCATAGAGAAAGTTGTTCAGCCTGTGCCAGAGGCAATACTGAAAGAACAAGAGGCCTTCTTAAAGGAACAATTAAAGGAACAAGAGGCTCAATTGTCTAAGAAAAGATTCAGAGAGCAAGCTGAACTTAGGCTTGATTTTGAACAATGGAGCCCCACTTCCAGGAATATCATTTTGACTGCATGGAAAGCTGCTAAAGATAATATTCTGGATAGAGGCAAATGGTTCTCTGAATAAGAGTGGAGGAAACATGAGAACAGGCAAGAGGCTATTGTTCAATATAAAGAAAGACTAAGATAGGAAAGCTACCTCCTACTGCACAGGAGCCTAGCAAGTCTTCCCAAAGCCTTATCATTATTTTGAAAGGCAGAAGATCAAGGCTGAAGAGCAGAAAAAGAAAGATCTTAAAGGGAAGAAGCCTGCTGATGACAAAGATGCTCAAGTTCAAGCAAAGATTCAATCTGGAAAGGGCATAGTTATCAAGGAGCCTGAACTGCCTTAGGATAGAAATTTTTCTTAAGTTTACTATATGTAATCAGTTGCATTCAACTTTCTGTAAACTTTTGAATAATGAAAATGTTGAAGTTGTTAGAACAATGTGATATGTGTTAAATCTATTACATTACTGTTCTGAGATATTTGTGTATACATGTTTTGTTTATACATGTTTATGTACTTACCCTGTCATTTAATATTGTTTTACATCATACTGTGAATTTGTTATGTATGGTGTATATCATTGACTAAGGGTTATGACTTCTCCAAATAGGGGGAGATTGTTGGGTACATTGGATTAAATGTACCAGATTTGAAGAAGCCTCACCCTACTCAATGATATACATCATGGTGTATTTGATGTGTTTTTGAGTTGATGTGTGCAGGTTAAGTAATTGCAGGGAAAGCTTAAAAGTTTCTAAGTCCATGTGTCGACACCTAGAAGAAAAGTGTCGACACTTAAGAAGACTTGTGTCGACACCCAGAGAAGCTGTGTCGACACTTGGAGTAATTGTGTCGACACCAGGAAGGCAGAGTCGACACCAAAAGCAAAGTGTCGACACATACAGGCAGTGTCGACACTCAGTGAAGAATTCTCAACAATATCTGTGTCGACACTTAGAAGCAGTGTCGACACCCAGAAGAACTTTGTCGACATCAAAAGTGTCGACACTAGGAGGCTGTGTCGACACTCAGCAAACTTCAACAAAAGTTCAAGTACAAGTGTCGACACTAGGAGCTGTGTCGACACTCAGCAAAAGTCTCAACACAGAAGGCATGTGTCGACACAAAGAAGATGTGTCGACACTTAACAAGTCTCAACACATGAAGAATGTGTCGACACAAAGGAGATGTGTCGACACTCAGCAAAAGTCTCAACACATGAAGCATGTGTCGACACAAAGGAGATGTGTCGACACTCAACAAAGTTCAACGCAAGAAGGCTTGTGTCAACACAAAGGAGTTGTGTCGACACTCAGCAGAAATCAGATAAAGTATTAAAGAAGTACTTGTGTCGACACCTTCAATCAGTGTCGACACATTCAACAGAAGGCTTGTGTCGACACACAGAATCAGTGTCGACACATTCAGAAGAAGCTGTGTCGAGATACAGATACAACAACACAAGGAGTTGTGTCGACACCATGAAGGCTAGTGTCGACACTTAGTCTACTTGTGTCGACACTTAGTCTATCAGTGTCGACACTTAAAGACTGACTGTCTCGACACTTTCAGACAGTTACAGAAAATTCAAGAAGTGACTGGATGACTTGACAGCTGCCATTCCAGCCGTTCTACTGCAACTGTCAGAGCTGTCAGAAAGTTGTTAGAAACCGGAACAGCCGGTTACCTTGGAGAAAGTCTATATAAAGACCCTTCTCCTTCGACAGAATTGATTTTAGAAATTGAAGATTGAGTATTGGATTCATTGAAGATCTAACAACACTAAAAGAAGAAGACCTTCAAGTGAAGATCTAAGAAGTTGGAGAGAGAGAGCTCCTTCCAAGAAGACAGCTGTTGAACCAGGCTGTGAAGAAAGTTTCAGATTGAGATCTGATTCTTAAGTCAGCAGTGATTGAAGATCATCTGCATAGAGTTTCAACCCTACTGTGTTCTAATTCAAGAAGCTTTGAAGAAAGCCAAGGGAGGTTGATCTCAGCAAAGTTCTTCCAAGAACTCATCAAGAAACCAGTCAACTCTTCTCTCTCATTCTGAGTTGTGGTTATATACTTTGTAATTTTAATTTCTTGTAGGATCCTAAGGGATCTGAGTTGTAAGCCTGAAATTATAAAGGCTGAGTGGTAGGGCCTGTGTGCCTGAGTGTAGGAGATTCATTTCTCTGAGTGTAGGCCTTGTTGAGGGCTGAGTGTAGGCCTTGTTGAAGGCTGAGTGTAGGTCTTTGTGAAGACTGAGTGGTAGGGTTGTGTGCCTGAGTTGTAGGAGTGGGATCACTCTGAGTTGTAGGAACCTGTTTGGGGTTCTGAGCTGTAAGATCTGAGGATCTGAGGAGTAGTGGAGAAGTTTGGCCGAATCTAGTACACTACTAGATAGGCGAAGGGGGAGGATTGTCAATGAGTTGATGTCTTATGGAAGAGAATTCAGCAACTATGAATTGAATGATAAGTTCTTGAGATCCCTGACTAAGGACTGGGATACCAAGATTTGTGTCATAAGGGAAATGACCAAATTAGCAGACATTCCTCCTCCAACATTGTTTGAAAAACTGTTATCATATGAGATGCAGTTAATGGTAAGAAAGGAGGAAGAGAAGACTAGCAGAGTTGAGCACAAAGAAAGAGCTGTGGCTTTCAAGATAGAAGCCACTAGGAAATATAAAAGTAAGTCTCCATCTCCACCTCCAAAAGTTGCTGAGACTGAGACAGATGAGTCAGAAAGCAAGAATTCTGAAAGCAATGAGAGTGATGAAGATTTTGCAGCTTTCACTAGACATTTTCAGAAGTTTCTTAAGAAGAAATAGTGGAGGTCTAAGCCATCCACTTCTCAGAAGTCATCAAAGAATGAAAGAAGAAAGTCCAGGCAAAGTAAAACTACATCCTCAAAGATAGTTTGCTATTGTTGTAACAGACAGGGACATGTGGTTGTTGACTGTCCAGAGAAGAGGAAAGAGTCAACTGATAAGAAGAAGACTCAAATCAAGGGCAAAAAGGAAAGGTCTTTTGTTGCTAAGAAGGACAAAAGTCTGTCTGATATGTCATCTTCAGAATCAGATTCAGAAGCTGAAGCTTATATTGGACTGTTTGCTGAAGAAGAGGAAGATGAGTTCATACAATTAATGAACTCAATATATGAGCATGAGGGCACTCAGTGCCAGGGACTGATGACCTTATCAGAAGGAGACAAAATCCAGGATCAGCCTGGACCAAGTCAGGTACAAAATTGTTCTGTTAGTTCAATTTCTAGTACTGAGTCAGATTCAGATACATCAGCACAAGTGATGTTAGTGGATCTGAATCTGAAGGAGATATTCATCAGTTGATTGATGAATATAGAGTAGTGTTGCAGGCTTTGAAGAAAAGCAAACTCTTGGCCAAAACTCAGGCTAAGGAGATTGCCAGTCTTAAAGTTGCTGCAACAGATTTTGACAAGTTGCTTGATCAGAAATTAAATGAAATAGCCAGACTGAAGCACATTACTGTTATTCAGATGGGGACTATAACATTTAAAAATGATCAAATCAGAAATCTGGAGATTAGTCTTCAGAAAGAGAGAGATATAGTAGCAAGTTTTTCTAAACCAAAGTCTGTTCTACCTTTGATAGATGAGTTTGCACCTCACAAGGGTAAAACTGGATTGGGGTTTACAAAACCTGCTTGGACAGTCAAGTACAAATCTAAGGGCAAAGCCCCAGTACTCAATAAGAAGCCTGTTGTAGACAAAACAGCCAGGGTTGTACCTAAACAAAGGTACAATAGATTTGAGTGCTGGTGTTGTGGCAAGGTAGGCCACTTTGCCATAGATTGTTGTCACAATTCCAGTGCCAAGATGGGTAGCAAACTGCCTGCTACAAAAGGTACATGTAGTTTTGTCAAGATCTAGACTAACTTGCACCAAGGACCCAAGAATTTTTTGGGTTCTAAGGAGTTAGAACCCGCCAACCCATTAGTTCATCTCAAAACCCAGGTGTTGAGATGAAGGGTGGCGGGGTACATGAACACAAAGGGGAGAAGTCTGCAGGCGGTGTGGGATTAACCCCAACCACATGACCGCGGGGATATTCCGCCACACAAGGGGGCCCACCGGGGTCAACACCCAGACCTGGAACGCGATGGGGAAAGCCCAAACATGCGGTCCCACACACATGTGTCATGCTGGCTAATATAATCTCAACACACCCCCGCAGCATGACAACCTCCTCTGATACCAAGTTAGAACCCGCCAACCCATTAGTTCATCTCAAAACCCAGGTGTTGAGATGAAGGGTGGCGGGGTACATGAACACAAAGGGGAGAAGTCTGCAGGCGGTGTGGGATTAACCCCAACCACATGACCGCGGGGATATTCCGCCACACAAGGGGGCCCACCGGGGTCAACACCCAGACCTGGAACGCGATGG
The DNA here is from genome assembly GCA_039583875.1 of Platanthera guangdongensis. NCBI lineage: Eukaryota > Viridiplantae > Streptophyta > Magnoliopsida > Asparagales > Orchidaceae > Platanthera > Platanthera guangdongensis. The sequence continues at coordinate 13,139,222 of CM077157.1, read as the reverse complement.
GGAAAGCCCAAACATGCGGTCCCACACACATGTGTCATGCTGGCTAATATAATCTCAACATAAGGTAAAGTAATCTGTTTTGCAGGTGAGTCCAAGTGGTCATGCCCCAATATGGTACTTGGACAGTGGATGTTCCAGGCACATGACTGAAACTAGGGGATTGCTGAAGGACTATACACCAATCAAGGATGGTCCTAAAGTCACCTTTGGTGGTTCTGAAAAAGGAATCATCAAAGGTTTTGGTAACATTTCTAGCAACCTTACTACAATTACTCAAGTGGCTTATGTAAAGGGTTTGAAACATAACCTCTTTAGCATAAGTCAGCTGAGTGATTTAGGATATGACATCTCATTTGTCAAAGATGGTTGTCATATCAGTAGGTCTAGTGATCAAAAGATCATTCTGACAGGTTATAGGAAGAGAAATGTCTATTGTTTAGACATTATGTGTGAGAACATAGTTTCTCCTATTTGTCTTATAGCTGATGAGAAAGTCTCACATTGTGTTAAATGACACAAGAGGCTGGCTCATCTTTACTACAAGACAATTGGCCAACTCTTTAGCAAAGAGTTAGTGAGGAATGGTCCTCTGGTTAAGTGTATAAAGGATGAGATATGCTCAGCTTGTCAAAAGGGCAAGCAGACAAAATACATCTTTAATAGCATTGAGAACAAAGATGCTGTGAGGTGCCTATACCTCTTGCATATGGATCTTTTTGGTCCTATGCCAGTTCACAGCCTAGGTAGGAAGGTCTACACATTTGTGGTTGTAGATGATTATTCAAGGTTTTTCTGGGTATTCTTCTTAAGGCAAAAATCTGAAACACCTAATATCTTTTATACTTTTGTCAAACAAATTCAGAATGAGTTAGACAGTACAGTGGTCAAAATAAGAAGTGACCATGGTACTGAATTCCAGTCTGATAGTATGACAAAGCTATGTGAAGAGTTTGGGATATTTCAGGAATTTTCCTCACCTAGAACACCTCAGCAAAATGGTATTGCTGAAAGGAAAAATAGGACCTTGATAGAGGCTGGTAGAACCCTATTAAGTGACACATCTCTCCCTGAGTATTTCTGGGCTGAGGCAGTAAACACTGCATGTCATGTAATTAATAGGACTACTATCACCAAGAGCCACAATAAGACCCCCTATGAGATTGTGAAAGGCAGAAAACCAAATCTATCCTATTTCAGGATCTTTGGTTGTAAATATTATATACTTAACAATGGTAAGTCTTACTTAACCAAGTTTGCTGCCAAATCCCAAGAGGGGATCTTTGTTGGGTACAACAACAACAGTAAGACTTATAGGGTCTATAACTTGACTACTCAAGTTGTAGAAGAGTCTGTTCATGTAGTTTTTGATGAAGCCAGACTCATTAACAATGAATTGTCTAGAAGTATTTGCAGCTCCATAGGTGTGACTGAGAAGATGGACAAACTTACTATTGAAGAAGGTTCTACTGTAAGTCAGCAAGTGGATGATAGTGGCTGTTGTCCAGGGGAGTACTAGATACACCTGATGCAGAAAAAGACCAAGGGGTGCAGCAAGTTGAAGAGAATGAAGGTGTACAACCTGAAGACAGGCTGCCTCCAGCAAATAGACATCTAAAAGATCATCCAGCCAATCAAATTATTGGTGATCTCAGACAAGGGGTACAAATAAGGAGCATGAATCTAAGTTTAGTTCTCTACTCCAGCTTTCTATCCCAAGTAGAGCCAAAGAAATTTGAAGAAGCAATCCTAGACCCTCATTGGATTAAGGCTATGCAAGAGGAGCTGAACCAGTTCAAAAGATGCAATGTCTGGGAGATAGTTCCTAAACCCAAGGCCACAACATTATAGGAACTAAGTGGATCTTCAGGAACAAGATGGATGAACATGGAGTTATTGTGAAGAACAAAGCTAGACTAGTTGCTTAGTGATATAGGCAGGAAGAAGGTATTGACTTTGATCAAACCTATGCTCCAGTAGCCAGACTGGAGGCCATAAGGATGTTCCTTGCCTATGCAACATTCCAAGGGTTCAAGGTATACCAAATGGATGTTAAGTCAGCCTTTCTGACTGGAAATCTGAAGGAAGAAGTCTATGTAGAACAGCCATCAGGTTTTGTTGATTCTACTAAACCTAATTATGTTTATAGACTTAGGAAGGCTTTGTATGGGTTAAAACAAGCCCCTAGGGCTTGGTATGAAACCCTGTCTAGTTTACTCATTGAGAACAAATTCTCAAGGGGGAAAATAGACAAGACTCTATTACTTAGGGAATCCAGAGGCAAGATCATGTTAGTCCAAATATATGTAGATGACATCATATTTGGGTCTACAGAAAGTAGTCTTTGCAGGAATTTTGCAAAACTAATGCAAGGACAATTTGAAATGAGCAGTATGAGGGAACTTAAGTTCTTCTTGGGTCTCCAAGTTAGACAGACTTAGGATGGTTTATCCATATGCCAGTCTAAGTTCACCCTAGAGTTGATAAGGAAGTATAGTATGGAATCATCCAGTACCATGAAAACTCCTATGGGGTCAAGCATGTCTCTAAGCAAAGATGATGCAGGGAAACCTGTAGATGAGACTTTGTATAGAGGGATAGTTGGCTCCCTACTATATTTGACTACAAGTAGACCAGATATCATGTATGCTACATGTGTCTGTGCTAGGTACCAAGCTTGCCCTAAAGAATCTCATTTGACAGCAGTCAAAAGAATTTTGAGATATCTTAAGGGCACTCCTTATCTAGGCCTTTGGTACCCTAGGAATGGAGATTTTGAACTGACAGGTTATTCAGATGCAGATTTTGCAGGCTGCAAGGAAGATAGGAAAAGTACAACAGGTACCTGCCAATTCCTAGGTGGAAGGCTGATATCATGGAGTAGCAAGAAACAAATAAGTGTGGCTATCTCCACAGCAGAATCAGAGTATGTTGCTGCAGGAAGTTGCTGTGCTCAACTTCTATGGATTCAACATCAGCTAGAAGACTATGGTATTCAAGTAAGTAGAACACCTTTATTTTGTGATTCTACTAGTGCTATTTTTATTGCAAACAATCCTGTCTCCCATAGTAGGACTAAGCACATAGAAATAAAATACCATTTTCTAAGAGAACATGTGGAAAAAGGAGATATTTTACTAGAATATATTAATACAGATAATCAGCTAGCTGACATGTATACTAAGCCCTTAGATGAAACCAAATTCAATAAATTTAAAATTGAATTAGGGATGATAAACTTAGAATAGTTTACAAAAATTGGCTAAGTAAAAAGGTGTCGACACACAGAGTTGTCTGTGTCGACACATAGCATTGGTGTCGACATTTCAGAGAAATGGTGTCGACACATCTAGGAAGTCTGTGTCGACACTTCAGAGAATTTGTGTCGACACATGCAGTGTTGGTGTCGACACATCCAAGGTGGTGTCGACTGTTGAAGTATTAGACCGGGCGGCTTAGCGGTCTGTTCCAGCGGTTTGTTGACCGAGCGGTCTGGCGGTCTCTCTGGTGCCTGGAGACCGGGCGGTCTATCGGTCTACCTCTGCGGCCTGTTCTATCCTGCTGGAGTTGCCGAGCGGTTAGCCCATCTGTCTAACCGCGCGGCCTATGCGGTCTCCGTTGTTCTAGCCGCTCAGTACTGTAAATGTTTAGTCCCACATTGTTTGTATACTCTCTTTCTTATCTCCTCCATTCTATATAAGGGAGGCCATACCTTTGTAAATGATATCTTTTTTTGGATAATAAATTTCAGTTATTCAAAAGTTTATTTGGCTTGTTCTCTACTTTTCGCTTCTTTTCTCTACTTTCTAACATGGTATCAGAGCCCACGGTCATTTCCTTCTGATTCTGTGCGCTCTCTGTTGTTCGCGGCTTGTTTTTCGCTTCTGCGACTTGCTTCGCGACTTGGCTTCTCTCTGTCCGCGCGGCTTGTTTCTATCCGCGCGGCTTGTTTCTGTCCGCTGCCCTGTTCGCGCGGCTTGATTCTTCTTCTTCTCTTCTCCTACTGCTCTTTATCGCAGCGACCTGTTTCCTTGTCGCCGCGCTCCTTGTTCTTTCCTCCCGCTCCGACTTCCTAGTCGTTGCGGTCTGTCCCTATCCGCGTGTGTTGTCTCTCTTCTCGCGGCTTGCTGCTGTGATCTGCCTGACCGTGCGGGTTGTTCCTTTCTCCCCGCATCTTGGTCGCGGTCACCAGCTCTTCTCCTCCCTTCTGTTCGCTCGGCCTTTTTAGTCCGCGCGACCTCTTCCCAGCTGTGCCTTTGACCGCCTTCTCGCAGCTGCTCTGATCTGCCTGACCGTGCGGGTTATTCCTTTCTTACCCGCATCTTGGTCGCGGTCACCTGCTCTTCTCCTCTCTGCTGTTCGCTCGGCCTTTTTAGTCCGCGCGACCTCTTCCCCACTGAGCCTTTGCCTCTTTCAAGCCGCTACTGTTCGCGCGGCTTCGTCTGTTTTCTAACCGCTTCTGTTCACGCGGCTTCTTCTGCTTGCTGGGTTCTATGACTACCTCCGGTCTCACCACTACTCCTATAGCTCCTTCGGCCTCCGCCTCTTCTAGGCCGTCTGCCTCTGTGGCCACGACGTCTGGTAGTGCCCACGTCGTTACCCAGGGTAAATGGCTGATTGACTCTGGTGCCACCAATCATATGACGGGCAACCCTCATTGCTTTTCCCGTCTTGAGACCCATGACCGCTTACCCCCAGTTCATGTGGCGGATGGTTCCCCGTCTCCGGTTCATGGGACGGACATGGTTCAACTCACTCCTTCGCTTTGCTTGGAGGATACCCTCTATGTCCCGAAGTTCCCGTGCAATTTGTTATCAGTTACTACTTTATGCCGGCAACTTCAGTGCTCCGTTTTATTCACTCCCACTACTTGTTCTTTTCAGGACCCGAGGACCCAGCGGACGATTGCTACTGGGACTGAGAGCGGCGGCCTCTACTTCCTCGACGATGTCTCAGCTCTTTCTGCCTACTCCTCCTCCACCGATCTCCTTCAGTGGCATCTTCGTCTTGGACATCCTCCTCCTCGGCTTATTCGTCAGCTTCTGCCCCACTTACCTCCCACCAGTTCTCCGCTCAACTGTGATGCGTGTCAGCTTGGCAAACATCATCGCTCCTCCTTCCCACCAAAGCAAGGTCGTGGCTCCTCTCGCATTTTTGATCTTATTCATTCTGATGTATGGGGTCCTGCTCCTACCCTCACCGTTGGTCGGGGCAGTTCCTATTTTGTCACTTTCATCGATGATTTTACTCGATGTACCTGGGTGTATCTATTAAAGGATCGCTCTGAACTATTTTCTGTTTGGCAATCTTTTTACTTTATGATTAAGACTCAATTTGCTATCTCTATTAAAGTCTTACGTTCTGATAATGCCCAGGAATATCTGTCTCATGAGTTCTCCGCGTTCTTTCACCAACACGGCATCATTCATCAAACGACTTGTGTTTACACCTCCCAACAGAATGGGGTGGCGGAGCGTAAAAACCGTCACCTGCTTGATGTTGCGCGTACTCTCATGACGCAGATGCACGTCCCTTGCTCCTATTGGGGCTACGCTGTGCTCCTCGCTTGCTATCTCATCAATCGCATTCCCTCCACAGTCCTCCACGGCCAGACTCCCTTCTCCCTTCTCTACCCCCACCAGGAACCTTTTCCTCTTCCTCTCCGTGTATTTGGCTGTACGGCCTTTGTTCACGCTCCCTCCGCTACCCGCGACAAGCTTTCCCCCGTTCCACCAAGTGTGTCTTTTTGGGGTACTCTACCACTCAAAAAGGCTATTGCTGCTTTGACCCCCTTCTCCGCAAGCAGTTTGTCTCCGCAGATGTGACTTTTTTTGAAAATGCTTCCTATTTCTCTCCTTCCTCTTCTCTTCCTTCTCTTCCTTCTGATATCTCCGTTCCTTCCACACCTCTCCACGTTTTCCCACCTTCGTCTCCTCCTCCACCCACTCCTTCCCAATCCGTCTCCCCACCCACCCCTCCACCCTCCTCTCCGCTGCCGTCTCTCTCTAGTCCCGGGCCAGCCTTCTCCGCCACGGACGCTCCGGTCGCTGACGCTCCTGTCGCCGACGCTCCCGATGATCTGGATGTTCCCATTGCCCTTCGCAAAGGGGTGCGGGCGTGTACTCAACACCCGCTCACGGCTGTTGTTTCTTATGATCAGCTGTCTCCTTCTCGCAGGTCTTTTGCCTTGGCTATCTCTGCTACTTCTACTCCCCGTACCTATCAGGAGTCTCTCGCTCTCCCTCATTGGAAGTCTGCTATGGATGAGGAGATGGCTACTCTTACTGAACGGGGTACCTGGACTCTGGTTCCTCCTCCCGTGGGCACTGATGTGGTTGGCTGTCGCTGGGTCTTTATTGTGAAGTTTCGCCCCGATGGCACTGTGGATCGCTACAAAGCCCGGCTGGTGGCCAAGGGCTTTACTCAGACTTATGGTGTTGATTACTTTGATACCTTCTCTCCGGTTGCTCGCCTCAGCACCATCCGGGTTCTCTTTTCTGTGGCTGTTAACCGGGCTTGGGCTATTTCCCAGCTTGATGTGAAGAATGCCTTTATCTATGGCGATCTTCAGGAGGACGTCTATATGGAGCAACCTCCTGGGTATGTTGCTCAGGGGGAGACACGTGTCTGTCATTTGAAGAAGGCCATTTATGGCCTAAAGCAGAGCCCTCGGGCATGGTTCGAAAAATTCAGTGGTATTGTGGCAACCATCGGCTTTCAAAGGAGTTCGGCCGATCACTCCTTGTTCATTCGCAAAACGGCCTCGGGACTGGTGGTTTTGGCCGTATATGTGGATGATATTCTCCTTACTGGTGATGACGAGATGGGGTGGACTTGACGAAGAAGCACCTTCGTCAGCACTTGGTCACGAAGGATATGGGCTCCCCAAAATACTTTTTGGGGATAGAAATCTCTCGGAAACCTGACTCCTTAGTTCTCTCTCAACGGAAGTATGCCCTTGATCTTCTTCGCGAAGCAGGCTTGACAGGTGCCAAACCAGCTCATCTTCCCATGGCTGTTGGAGAAGACAAAACGTGGACGGATGAATCGCCTCCTCTATCTGATGTCACACGGTACAGACGTTTGGTGGGCAAACTCATCTATCTCACGGTGACTAGACCCGACATCGCCTACGCTGTAGGAAAAGTCAGTCAGTTTATGCAAGCTCCCAGGGAGTGTCATCTTCAGTCAGCCCTGAAGATTTTAGAGTATATCAAAGCAGCACCGGGCAGAGGGTTACTCTTCCAGAAGAATGGTCATCTGAGGGTTGAGGCCTACTCAGATTCAAGTTACGCAGATGACAAAGGCGATCGTAAATCCACGTCAGGTTTTTGTACCTTTGTTGGAGGTAATCTCGTGAGTTGGAAGAGCAAGAAACAGTCTGTTGTTTCCAGATCCAGTGCCGAAGCAGAATACCGGAGTATGGCGTCAACTACGTGTGAGTTAAAGTGGTTGCGGGCTCTCATGCTTGACCTGGGCGAGGTATATGATTGTCCTCTCCCTATGTTCTATGACAACAAGGCCGCTATACACATATCCAGGAATCGGTCTTCCATGAGAGAACGAAGCATATAGAGGTTGACTGTCACTTCATTCGGGAGGAGATTTTGAAGAAACAGATTTGTACTCCTTTTGTCAACTCTGACAAGGAGTTGGCAGATATCTTCACCAAGCCGGTTTCTACTTCCTTCTTCCGCATTTGTGACAAGCTGGGCATGATTGATATCTATGCTCCAGCTTGAGGGGGAGTGTTGAAGTATTAGACCGGGCGGCTTAGCGGTCTGTTCTAGCGGTTTGTTGACCGAGCGGTCTGGCGGTCTCTCTGGTGCCTGGAGACCGGGCGTTCTATCGGTCTACCTCTGCGGCCTGTTCTATCCTGCTGGAGTTGCCGAGCGGTTAGCCCATCTGTCTAACCGCGCGGCCTATGCGGTCTCCGTTGTTCTAGCCGCTCAGTACTGTAAATGTTTAGTCCCACATTGTTTGTATACTCTCTTTCTTATCTCCTCCATTCTATATAAGGGAGGCCATACCTTTGTAAATGATATCTTTTTTTGGATAATAAATTTCAGTTATTCAAAAGTTTATTCGGCTTGTTCTCTACTTTTCGCTTCTTTTCTCTACTTTCTAACATCGACACTTAAGCTTTACTCAGAATTAGTCTAGTAAAGTCTCGACTAAGTGTCGAGTTAAGTGGTGTCGACACATAAACAAGTGTCGACACATATATTCTGTCGACTATACTTGTGTCGACACATAGTTGTCGAGACATTATAAGTGAGTGTCGACACTTTTCAACAGTGTCGACACAATTTAAGTATTTTGACGCGTCCTTTCACCTTCGATTCTAGAAAGGTATAAATAGGTTTTTGCCATTGTCTGTCGACACGCTCACCAACGTTTCGAGACCAAACTTGCGTGTCGACATCTCTCTTCTCTAAATTCAAATTTCTTCAAACCCTAATGGCGCCCAAGCTAGAAGAGAATGTTAATGAAGGATATGAACTCGTGCGACACGCATTTGATGAAGCGGAACCTGAAATCAAAGGAGTGGTAACCCTAATAGCAGAGACTGGGTTAGAATTTCTTGTTTCAGAACCGATCAAGATCTGGAAGAAGGAGGTCCTGGAGTTTCTGAATGCAGCAACACTAGATGAATCAGGATTCAACATTAAGTCAAGAGTTTACGGGGAAAAGGTGAAGGTATCTCCTAAAAGTCTAAGAAAGGTACTTCAACTACCAAGAACTAAGGAAGAAGAAGATGTTTCTGCTTCTAAGACTAGAGAAGCATTGACATGGTGTGGTTTGGACTCAAACCTGAAGATAGAATCTGTGTTCAATAGAAAGGGAATGAATATACAAGGCAAGTTTCTATCTGAGATTGTGGGCAAGGTCATACTGAGCAAGCCTAGTGGGCATGACAGAATTTCAGCTCACATGTTCAGTATAATGACAAGGATAATCTTCCAACTTAATACTGATTGGTCTACAGTTGTGTTTGAGAAGATAAAAGAGAGTATGAAGAAGCCCAATTTGGGCAGAATTCTGAGTTTATACCTAGCTGGAAGTATTCCAGAGGTGATGAATCAAGCAGTTGGATCTAAGATTAACCACATGAGGAGAATGGATTTGAGAATCTTCTCTAGGTGGGATAGAGTACTGACCAAAGAACTGCCATCTCCAGTAAAGGACACACCACTGAAGAAGAAGAAGAAGAAGACAGCCATTGTGGCTCAAGAATCTTCTAGCAGCTCTGAAGAGCAAGTAGTTTTTACTCCTGATGAGGAAGAGACAGGAAATGTTGGACAGTCTCCAGCTAGACATGAGGATGCACAAAGGCAGGGGGAGCTACCCTCAGCTAGCCCAATTCACCTGGATTCAACCCAGGGGGAGCCTCTACTTGTGGAAGAGCCAACTCCACTAGAGAGTGAACAAGCTACTCAAATCATACTAGAGCAAACTCAAATACTCCCTCAACCCCAAGATGTTGTCATGGAGGACACATCTGTTGCTGATCAAGTGGTTGATGAGACCAGAGATTCACCAACCCATACTCAACAGGAATTTACATTAGAAGAACTGTTCCCTGATCTTCTACAAACTGATTTTGAGAAAGAGCAAGCTGCTGCTGAGGGGGAGAAGATCCATATTGAGGGGGAGCAAGTGAAGATTATAGAAGAAACTACAAGCAAAGATACTGAAAAGCCAAAGGATGCTGAGGAATCATAGAGGACTAAGAAGGAGTTACCTCCTAGTACTAAAGAAAGAGTGGATATTGCAAGCATATCTGCTTCAGAGGATGAAGAGGCTGTTAGGGCCAAGAAGAGGAAGTTCCAGGTCTTCAAAAGAAGGAGCCAGAACTATAAGAAAGCCCTACAGACAGTTGCTCCAGAGCCTGCCCCATCTAATGATTTCAGTTCACTGATGGTGGCTTTACAAATTAAGCTGGATGAGCAAAGACAAGCTCTGGAAAAATATATAGATGAAGGGAATAAGTCTCTGCAGTTTGATCTTGCACAAGACATCAAATCTATAGGATTTGAAGTGAATCTAAACAAAAAGGAAATGACTGATTGTTTCCATAAGGGAGGCAATGCAGTAGTCTATCTGGCCACACATCAAGAGAAACTAAAAACAAAACTTGATGAGCTAGAAGTGAAGCAAGACTATGTACTGGAGAATCAGATAAGGATGAATGATAATCTCACTGCTTTACATAATGCTATTATAACTGAAATGAAGAATATAGCTACTGGTCAGACTACAGCAAGTGCTACTGCCAAGGCTGAATTTGACAAACAATTGCAAGAGAGCCTAACTGCTGATAAAACTGCTATTGAAGACTCTCAGAAGGCTATAACTGAAAAGCTCCAAAGGTTGAAACCTTTCTATAAGGATGGAGTAAACTATCTGAATGCACAGATAAGGTTCCAGAAAGATGATCTGAGGGATCACATTGAGAGAGAAGTCATAAAGAGGGAGAGGGTATTAGTCAAGGCAGGCTCTGATCATGCTAAATGGATTTCAAATTCCATCAGAGCCACTCTTGGATATCCACCCTTATGTGATGATGACAATGTTGCAGAGTCTGGAATCAATCCTGCATATCTTGGAGGGGAGCAAGCTGAAGTAGCTCAGGTGATATACCCTCCACCAGACTTTGATATGATACATCAAGAAATACAATCTATGTATAGTCCTCCTGAGAGCAATCAGAATGTCATCATAGAGAAAGTTGTTCAGCCTGTGCCAGAGGGAATACTGAAAGAACAAGAGGCCTTCTTAAAGGAACAATTAAAGGAACAAGAGGCTCAATTGTCTAAGAAAAGATTCAGAGAGCAAGCTGAACTTAGGCCTGATTTTGAACAATGGAGCCCCACTTCCAGGAATATCATTTTGACTGCATGGAAAGCTGCTAAAGATAATATTCTGGATAGAGGCAAATGATACTCTGAACAAGAGTGGAGGAAACATGAGAACAGACAAGAGGCTATTGTTCAATATAGAAGAAAGACTAAGATGGGAAAGCTACCTCCTACTGCACAAGAGCCTAGCAAGTACTTCCCAAAGCCTTATCATTATTTTGAAAAGCAGAAGATCAAGGCTGAAGAGCAGAAAAAGATAGATCTTAAAGGGAAGAAGCCTGCTGATGACAAAGATGCTCAAGTTCAAGCAAAGATTCAATCTGGAAAGGACATAGTTATCAAGGAGCCTGAGCTGCCTTAGGATAGAAATTTTTCTTAAGTTTACTATGTGTAATCAGTTGCATTCAACTTTCTGTAAACTTTTGAATAATGAAAATGTTGAAGTTGTTAGAACAATGTGATATGTGTTAAATCTATTGCATTACTGTTCTGAGATATTTGTGTATACATGTTTTGTTTATACATGTTTATGTACTTACCCTGTCATTTAATATTGTTTTACATCATACTGTGAATTTATTATGTATGGTGTATATCATTGACTAAGGGTTATGACTTCTCCAAATAGGAGGAGATTGTTGGGTAAATTGGATTAAATGTACCAGATTTGAAGAAGCCTCACCCTACTCAATGATATACATCATGGTGTATTTGATGTGTTTTTGAGTTGATGTGTGCAGGTTAAGTAATTGCAGGGAAAGCTTAAAAGTTTCTAAGTCCATGTGTCGACACCTAGAAGAAAAGTGTCGATACTTAAGAAGACTTGCGTCGACACCCAGAGAAGCTGTGTCGACACTTAGAGTAATTGTGTCGACACCAGGAAGGCAGAGTCGACACCAAAAGCAAAGTGTCGACACATGCAGGCAGTGTCGACACTCAGTGAAGAATTCTCAACAATATCTGTGTCGACACTTAGAAGCAGTGTCGACACCCAGAAGAACTTTGTCGACATCAAAAGTGTCGACACTAGAAGGCTGTGTCGACACTCAGCAAACTTCAACAAAAGTTCAAGTACAAGTGTCGACACTAGGAGTTGTGTCTACACTCAGCAAAAGTCTCAACACAGAAGGCATGTGTCGACACAAAGAAGATGTGTCGACACTTAACAAGTCTCAACACATGAAGAATGTGTCGACACAAAGGAGATGTGTCGACACTCAGCAAAAGTCTCAACACATGAAGCATGTGTCGACACAAAGGAGATGTGTCGACACTCAACAAAGTTCAACGCAAGAAGGCTTGTGTCAACACAAAGGAGTTGTGTCGACACTCAGCAGAAATCAGATAAAGTATTGAAGAAGTACTTGTGTCGACACCTTCAATCAGTGTCGACACATTCAACAGAAGGCTTGTGTCGACACACAGAATCAGTGTCAACACATTCAGAAGAAGCTGTGTCGAGATACAGATACAACAACACAAGGAGTTGTGTCGGCACCATGAAGGCTAGTGTTGACATTTAGTCTACTTGTGTCGACACTTAGTCTATCAGTGTCGATACTTAAAGACTGACTGTCTCGACACTTTCAGACAGTTACAGAAAATTCAAGAAGTGACTGGATGACTTGACAGCTGCCATTCCAGCCAGTCTACTGCAACTGTCAGAGCTGTCAGAAAGTTGTTAGAAACCGGAACAGCCGGTTACCTTGGATAAAGTCTATATAAAGACCCTTCTCCTTCGACAGAATTGATTTTAGAAATTAAAGATTGAGTATTGGATTCATTGAAGATCTAACAACACTAAAAGAAGAAGACCTTCAAGTGAAGATCTAAGAAGTTGGAGAGAGAGAGCTCCTTCCAAGACGACAGCTGTTGAACCAGGCTGTGAAGAAAGTTTCAGATTGAGATCTGATTCTTAAGTCAGCAGTGATTGAAGATCATCTGCATAGAGTTTCAACCCTACTGTGTTCTAATTCAAGAAGCTTTGAAGAAAGCCAAGGGAGGTTGATCTCAACAAAGTTCTTCCAAGAACTCATCAAGAAACCAGTCAACTCTTCTCTCTCATTCTGAGTTGTGGTTATATACTTTGTAATTTTAATTTCTTGTAGGATCCTAAGGGATCTGAGTTGTAAGCCTGAAATTATAAAGGCTGAGTGGTAGGGCATGTGTGCCTGAGTGTAGGAGATTCATTTCTCTGAGTGTAGGCCTTGTTGAGGGCTGAGTGTAGGCCTTGTTGAAGGCTGAGTGTAGGTCTTTGTGAAGACTGAGTGGTAGGGCTGTGTGCCTGAGTTGTAGGAGTGGGATCACTCTGAGTTGTAGGAACCTGTTTGGGATTCTGAGCTGTAAGATCTGAGGATCTGAGGAGTAGTGGAGAAGTTTGGCCGAATCTAGTACACTACTAGATAGGCGAAGGGGGAAAGTGGATGTACCCAGACCTTGGGGAACCACTATAAAATCTATGTGTTCTCTGTGTGTGCTTTATTTTGTGATTGCTGTGGTTTATGTGTTGTATTACTGTGAAGAATTGCATATAATTCTGTGTTTCTGCCATCAAAGTTCAAAAAGATTAAGTGCACCTATTCACCCCCCCCTCTAGGTGTTTAGGCACTAGTTCTTTCAATGGCCTCAAGCAGAGCCCTCGTGCCTGATTTGACAAGTTTAGCGGCATTATTGCGGTCATTGGTTTTGCAAGAAGTTCAGTCGATCACTCCTTATTCGTTCGGAAAACCGCCTCTTGTCTGGTAGTTCTTGCAGTTTATGTTTATGATATTCTTCTTACTGGCGATGACTAGGATGAGGTAACTCTGACAAAGAAACACCTCCGTCAACACCTGGTCACAAAGGATATGGGCTCCCCGAAATACTTTCTGGGGATTGAAATCTCTAGGAAGCCAAACTCCATGGTTCTTTCCCAACGGAAGTATGCTCTTGATCTTCTAAAGGAGGCAGGATTGACTGGTGCTAAACCTACCCGTTGTCCCATGGCTGCTGGATAAGACAAAACTTGGACAGATAACTCTCCTCTTCTATCCGATCTTACGAGGTATCGGCGTCTAGTTGGTAGACTCATTTATCTCACGGTAACCAGACCCGACATCTCTTATATTGTTGGCAAGGTGAGTCAGTTCATGCAAGCTCCTAGGGAGTGTCATCTACAATCTGCCCTGAGGATATTGGAGTATATTAAAGCAGCACTTGAGAAAGAACTCCTTTTTCAAAAAAATGGTCACTTAAGGGTTGAAGCATACTCAGATTCGAGCTATGCTGATGACAAAGGTGACCGCAAGTCAACATCAGGTTTCTACATATTTGTTGGATGCAATCTTGTGAGTTGGAAGAGCAAGAAACAGTCTGTGGTCTTCAGGTCTAGTGCAGAAGCGGAATATCGCGGTATGGCGTTGACCACGTGTGAGTTGAAATGGTTACGAGCTCTCATGCTTGACTTAGGAGAGGACTACAACTATCCTCTTCATATGTTCTGTGACAATAAGTCCGCGATATACATCTCCAAAAATCCGGACTTTCATGAGAGAACAAAACACATAAAAGTTGACTGTCATTTTATTCGGGAAGAGATCTTGAAGAAACAGATTTGTACTCCGTTCGTCACTTCCGACAATGAGTTGGCGGACATCTTCACCAAGCCGGTGTCCGCTTTCTTTTTCCACATTTGCGACAAGCTGGGCCTGATTGATATCTAGGCTCCAGCTTGAGGGGGAGTGTTGAAGTATGGAGGTCAGGCGGTTTGTTGCTATTCGGAGACCGGGTGGTCTGGTGGTTTAACTAGTCGGCCTGTCTGCCGGGCTGTTGCTATTTGGTGTTCCAGCGGTCTGGCGGCTTGTCTCAGACGGCTTGGAGACCGGGCGGTCTAGCGGTCTCCTGTGGCGGCTTGTTCTCTATGGCGCTTATTCTCTCCTCTTGTTGTTGTTGGGCGGTTAGCCGGCTTCTCTAACCGCACGACCTGTCCGGTTTGTCTTTTTGTAAAGCCGCATATACTTGTAAATTTTTTTGTCCCACATTGCTTAATTGTAATCTCTCTCACCTCCTCCATTCTATAAAATGGAGGTTATACCATTGTAATTGATACCTTTTTTGGATAATAAAATTTGCATTACTCCAATTTTTTGGTCTGCTTTTTCTTGTTTACACAGAGTGACATCAAGAAGGTGACGGTTTTTACGTTCCTCCACTCCATTTTGTTAGGAGGTGTAAATGCAACTGATTTGATGAACAATCCCATGTTGCGTACAAAAAGAGGAAAAAGCTTGACTAAGATACTCTTTTGCATTATCAAAGAGTAAGATTTTAATGGAAACATCAAATTGAGTTTTAATGGAATGATAAAACGATGTCCATACATCAAAAAGTTCAGAGCGGTCTCGTAAGAGATACATCCAAGTATAGCGAGAAAAGTCATCAATGAAAGTAACAAAATAAGAACTACCCCGACCAACAGTAAGGGTAGGAGCAGGACCCCAGATGTCGGAGTGAACAAGATCAAACAGACGGGTAGAACCACGAACTTGCTTTGGTGGGAAGGAGGAGGGGTGATGTTTGCCAAGTTGACATGCATCACAGTTAAGAGGAGGATGATGCGGAGGGAGGTGGGACAGAAGCTGGCGAAGAAGTAGGGGAGGAGCATGACCAAGGCGAAGATGCCATTGGAGAAGATCAGTAGAGGAGGAGGAGAAGGCGGATAGAGCAGAAGCGTTATCGAGGAAGTAGAGGCCGCAGCTCTCAGTCCTAGTAGAAATCGTTCGTTGGGAATTCGAATCTTGAAAAGAACAAGAGGTAGGAGTGAATGTGACGGAGCACCGTAGTTGCTTGCATAAAGAAGTAACTGATAATTAATTACAAGGAAACTTGGGCACATAGAGGGTATCTGCCAGGCAGAGAGATGGAGTGACTTGAACCATGCTCGTTCCATTGACCATCAGAGGAACCATCAGAGGATGACACTAAGCCGCCATAGAGACCGCCAGACCGCCCGGACACCAAGTCGCCAGGGAGAGATTGGCAGACTGCCCGGACTGCAATCCGCCAGAACCAAACCGCCAGACCGCCCGGTCTCTATTCTGCAACACATGTATGGTCTGAACTAAGTTGTGTAGTTCTAGCGGTTAAGCCTGGTTTTGATTAGTTGTTCGTTATATTTGTAGGATGCCGCCTAAGCGTATTGCGATGAGTGCGACTCCCCAGTCTGAGGGCGGGTCGTCTGATGTGCAGAGTGAGGCTGTGATTGAGGGACTGCTGCAGATCAATAAGGCTCTATCGAGGCAGATGGTGGAGATGCAGTGGAAGATCCAGACGCTGTTGACTATCATTTCAGGACAGCAACCGAGAGTACAGGGCCCTGCTGTGGGTCAAGCTATTCCAGTTCCTCCCACTCCTTTGCTGCTTCTAGTCCTGATGCCACCAGAGATGAACATTATCTCGTATTTTTAGCGACTGGGACCTCTTACCTATTATGGTAGAGTCGATTTCATGGCATTGGACGATTGGATAATTGTAATAGAGGTGATGTTCTCGTACTCCAGAATTTCTACAGACTAGAGAGTGATGGTCGCTGCATAAAAGCTTAAGGGTCTCACAAAGAGCTGGTGGTTGAGAGAGAAGGAGAACCTTAAGGACGGATGTTCGTGGGAGTCCTTCAAGGAGTTGTTGCTAAGGATGTTTCTGCCATCAGTCGATCAAGACCTCTTAAGCAAAGACAACCCACAGTTAGTGAATATGAGAATGAGTTCAACAAGTTGAGCCGGTTTTCCCCAGATTTGGTATCCTCTGAAACTAATAGAGTTAAGCGCTTTCTGGGTGGTCTTAGGATTGACATCTAATAGTTGGCTAGTGCCTATGGATCTGAGAGTTATATGGAGGAAGTTGAAGCTGATCTTAAGGTTGAAGCTATTGATAATGCTAAGAATAGAGGCATGCAACTGAGGAAGGATAAGAGGAAGTCCGATGAGGGTAAGAACTCTCGAGAGTTTGGATATGCTTCGAAGAAAAGAAACAAGGAGGCATGCAGTTTCTGTGACCGGCCAGGCCATCTGTTTGATAGATGTTTCAAGAGATTGGGAGCTCAGAAGCAGGAGAAAATTCATATGATTCAGAGCGTTCCCAATGGAGACTTGGTTTGTATCGTGTGTAAGAAGAAGGGGCATGATGCTGCCCATTGTTGGAAAAAGGATAGGGCCTGTTTCTAGTGCGGTCAGAAGGGACATTTCAAGTCAAGTTGCGGGCAGGTTCAACCCACGCTGCAGCCAGTTCCACTTCAAGCACTGCTGTCGCCGCAACATTTGGATAAATGGAAGGGCAAGCTGAATTTGATGACGATGGAGGAAGCGCAAACGTCTACCCAAGTGATTTCAGGTTAGATTCTAATCTAGTTCTAGCTTTTAGCTCGTAGATGTAACTTCAATGTTTGTTCGTCTAGTTACGTATGCAATTTTATAGGGAAGTTTAATGTCAAGAACCGTTGGGCGCGAGTTATTTTCGATTTTGGTGCTACCCACTCATTTGTGGCTAGGGATTTCGTAGAACGTCACCATCTGACCCTCGATAAAATTTGTGAACCGTTTCACGTTAAGTTTCCTTCCGGTGATTCAGTGGTGTCAGACCAAGGTATCCGGAATTGTCCGATCCTTTTAGGAGATTTCCTAGCTTTTCCTGGTTTGAAGGTGTTGGACCTGGAGGACTTTGATGTGATCATGGGCTGGTTTTCCAGAAATGATGCGATTATCCAATGCAAGGTTAAGCATTTGGACTTCAAGATGGACAACGGCCACCCCATGAGTGTTTATGGATTTTTGCGCCAGGATTCACCGATTATTTCTGCGGTACGTGATCGGAAACTTTTGAATTTTGGCTGCTTTGCTTGTTTGGTTTCTATTTTGGAAACCATTGGTAGTTTGCCGCATGTCGAGGATGTTCTTGTGGTGCGAGAGTTTCCAAATGTCTTCGCAGATAGTCTTCATGGTCTTCCGCCTGAGAGAGATGTGGAGTTTGTTATAGATTTGGAGTCGGGTACTCGCTCTATTGCTAAGGCACCGTACCGTATGGCCGCGCGTGAGCTGGAAGAGTTGCGTACCCAGATGGATGAGTTGTTGCAGTGTGGATTCATTAGGCTAAGTTCTTCTCCTTGGGGTGCTCCCGTGTTGTTTGTGAAGAAGAAGGATGGATTTATGAGGCTATGCATCGATTATAGGGAATTAAACAAGGTAACTAACAAAAACAGATATCCCTTACCGTATATAGATGATTTGTTTGATCAGTTGCGTGGTAGTGCAGTGTTTTCGAAGATTGACCTTCGTTCGGGCTACCATTAGTTGAGAATTAATGAGTCGGATGTTCCACAGACCGCTTTTTATTCTCGACATGGACATTTTGAGTTATTGGTAATGTCCTTTGGTTTGACGAATGCACCCTCAGCCGTCATGGATATGATGAACAAAGTGTTCAAAGACTTTCTAGACCATTTTTGGTGGTGTTTATAGATGATGTTTTGGTTTATTCCCGAAGTGCTGAGGAGCATGCCCAACACTTGCGGCTAGTTCTATCTGTCTTGAGAGAGCATAAGTTGTATGCAAAGCTGAGTAAATGCAAGTTTTTGTTAACTCCGGTTTTCTTTTTGGGTCATGTGGTGAATAAGGACGGAATTTTTGTTGACCCTGAAAATATAGTTTCCGTAATGGATTGGAAAAAACCTACTACACCCAAAGAGATAAGAAGCTTCCTAGGGTTGACAGACTATTATAGAAGGTTTGTGGAAGGATTTTCTACATTGTCTATGTCGCTGACTAGGTTTATGCAGAAGAATGCAGCGTTCGTGTGAAGCGATAAGTGTGAGGAAGCTTTTCAGGAATTGAAAAGGAGATTGTGCACTGCTCGAGTCTTGACTTTGCCTATCGAAGGATTTGAGTATGTCGTTTATGTAGACGCATCACACGTCGGGCTTGGATGCATTTTGATGCAAGAAGGAAAGGTAATTATGTATGAGTCGAGGTAGTTAAAGATACATGAAAAGAACTACCCTACCATGACTTAGAGTTTGCGGAAGTAGTTTATGCCTTGAAGTTGTGGAGACATCTTTTGTATGACGTACTGTGCAAGATTTACACGGACCATAAGAGTTTGAAGTACGTCTTCACTCAGAAGGAATTAAATTTGCGCCAGCGTAGATGGTTAGAATATGTTGAGGATTACGATGTCGAGATCCAATATCATCCGGGCAAAGCTAATATGGTATTTGATTCCTTGAGTAGAAAGACCGCGCAGATCTTTGGAATTTCGGTGGAATCCTTGGTGGAGGAGGTTCTGTTGATCGGTATCTCGGTCGGAAGTAATGACCCGGCAAGTAGCTTGGAAGTAGAAGAGTCATCATGGATTACGCTTACAAGGCTACATCAAAAGGACGATCCTGATTTGCAGCACCTTCGTAGCAGAACTGAGAAAGGAGAATTACCAGACTTTGCAATCGATGATGCAAGTATCTTGAAGTATCGCAGTAGATATTGTATCACCGCAGTTGAGGATATTCGAGTTAAGTTATGCAATGAGTCGCATGGTTCTAGTGTTGCCTACCACCCAAATTCTACTAAGATATACATAGATTTGAAACAGATCGTCTGGTGGTATGGAATGAAGAATAATATAGCTAAGTTTTTGTCTGAATGTTTCACCTACAAACATGCTAAGGCAGATCATGGACGACCTGGTGGTAAGCTGACGCCTTTGGAGATTCCAGTTGGAAGTGTGAGAGTATTTTTATGGACTTTATTACCGGTCTGCCGAGATCTCCCCGAGGATATGATTCAATTTGGGGTATAGTGGATAGACAAATGAAGTGTGCTCACTTCATGTCGTTTAAGATTGATTACTGCATGAAGAAAATAGCAGAGTTATATTTGAATGAGGTCATCAGACTACATGGAGTACCTGCTAGTATTGTGTCGGATCGAGATTCCGGGTTTACGTCTCATTTTTGGAAACGTTTACAGGAAGGGTTGGGTACTGACCTCATGTATTCAACCGCTTATCATCTGCAAACCAATGGTCAGATAGAGAGAGTTAATCAGATTGTGGAGGACATGATAAGATGTTACATTTTGGACCACGGAGGAGCGTGGGATGAGCGACTGAGATTGATGGAATTCGGCTACAATAATAGTTATCAGGAGAGCTTGCAGATGTCCCCATTTGATGCTTTGTATGAGAGACATTGCAGAACTCCCTTATTTTGTGCCGAAGTTGGTGAAGGGTCGTTGTTGGCTCCAGAAGCTTTGGAGGATATGAATACTTCGGTGACACATATTCGAGAGATGCTTCAAATAGCTCAGGAGCATTATGAGAAAAATGCTAATCAGAGATGGATTGATCTGGAATTTGAAGTTGGAGACATGGTGTTTCTCAAGATTTCTTCGATGTCTAGTGTTAAGAGGTTTGGAAAGAACCATAAATTGGATCTCAGGTATGTGGGACCATCCAAGTGGTTGAACGCAATGTAGTGTCAGCTTATTGGCTGGATTTGCCCGCAAATTTTCCTGGTGTGCATGATGTGTTTCATGTGAATCAGTTGCGAAAATGTCTGCTTAGTGACCGACAGGTTCTTGATTCGGTGCCTCAGTTGCAGCCTAACCTTTCTTATGTGTAGATGCATGTTCGCATTCTAGATACTCAAGATCGGGTGTTGCGAAGGAAGACAATACCCATGGTTAAAATTTTGTGGCAAAACCAAGACGTGGAAAGCGCGACTTTGGGAGTTGGAGTCAGCTATGAGGGAGGCTCATACTCATCTGTTCTCCTAGTTTCTTCTGGGTAAGTGTTCTATTCTATAACCCTTGATTATTTTCCTTCTTTAGAAGATTCTACTGTGTATCAAGTTTCGGAACGAAACTTCCTTTTAGGGGGAGTGGTTGTAATGCCCCTGGTTTTTCGACATTCATTTTAATTTCTTTAGTGAGGTATTTTTGACGTCAGGACATTACGTTGACGCATAGTTGATAAATACCGTTGCTGAAGCGTGACTGTTGGTCATTTGGTATCTAAGATTTTGACTTAGAATATTAGCTTGGCTAATTTTTAGTGTATTTTTGAGATATCCCTTGCGAGCCGATTTGTTTTGGAACGTGGTGGAATCTTTTTGGGATAGTTGGTGTTTTGGATATCGGGGAGTTTTTACCCGAATTTGGTTTGTCAGATTTTGATTTTGACTTTGTCGTTGGATTTGTAGTGTCGCTATTTAGCTACGGTGCAAATTTCGTAGGATTCCGAGTTGGTTTGAGTTTCGAGTCATTTGGACGTTTATTTAGTAATTAATTATAATGCAATATTATATTACTTATATAAGTATAAATAGCCTTCGATTTGACGGAACCCTATTCATCATCTTCTACCCGAGCCGACAGTATGTTTCGAGAAAGGAGGAAGGGCGGTATTGTCGTGAGCTTTCAGCCGCCGATCGTGGGGTTCCGGTGGACGGAATCGTAGTTGAAGAGTATATTCGGAAAGCTCTCGCCAAGATTTACGCGTGAGTGGTAAGTATTTTCCGTTTCTTGGATTTTTTTGGTGTTAGGTTATGCGATTTTGACTTTCTTTTCCCCGAAAAATTTAGTAATCGTTGCCTAGGAGACCTTGCGGCCGATCCTTGTCGCGGAACGCTCGGAGTGTAGGATTTTCGGAGCTTTGAGGCAAGTGGTGAAACTTCCCCTTGTTATGTTTCTTGCTGTTCTTTTCACTCCTTTCTTTTATCCTTAGAATGTAGTAGTGTAGGGTGCGACCATGTAGGATCCATAGTCGTAGTGTATGTTTTCGGCCAGATTTCGCCGAATGTAGGTCCGATTAGCCCAAGGAAAATTCGTTGATTATGGGGTACAGTTGAGTCAAAATTCATCGAGTAGAAGTTTTCTTGTAGAATGTTAAGTACTTGCTAGCTGTTAAATCTGTTTCTTTGTGAATGGTTGGTTTTACTTGCTCTCTGGGAAGGTTTTATGCTAGGATTGCATGTTAGTTATTTTCAAAGTATAAAAGCATTTTTAACTATCTCATGCATAACATCACTTTAAATCAAAGTCACTATATTTTAACTAACCTAAAAGCTATTTTTAGACTTATATTAAATCTTGTGATATACAAAACATGAGTTGCCCTGTCTGGATGTTTATGCTCATGCAGGATGTTAAACCATATAAACAAAGTATTTTTCGCAGCATATATTCATATTTATACTTGTGGACTAGTTGATCCACTGAGACGAGGGATACGAGCATTAAAACTTAACTTAAATTACAACTTCATAATAAACTTGAGGATTTCATATAAAGTGTTAGGTTCGAGTTCTTGCCTGAGCGTCTACAGTTATCCCTTGCATGACGTGACATCACGACACGTGTTTTCTCTTACTCTGTTATATTAATTAAATGCGGAGAAAATTCGGGTTATGACAGCCACCGCAGTGCTAAACGGAGCCATAGTCCACCGAAAAACAGATAACTACGCATGCAGAGATGAAAATAAAAAAGGTCAGCATAAGTAAAAGATCGATCAATCGACTTCACTTGAGTCCAAAGGAAGCGCTCACTAGCATGATTTGGGTATGCAAATCCAATACTATAAATATAATGTTGGGTCTTTCCGTTCAAAATATTCTACAAGTAACCATCCAAGTTTGGAATGACCCCTTATATAGTACATCAAGCATAATTTAAGTCTTGCCCTAAGTAGACACGTAACCCACGAGTCACTATCGAGTCGGACTAGTCGGTCCCGACATGTACAGACATGCCTAATGAAACATTCAACATATAATACATCGCAAATCATTGTGATAAGTCTTTGGTGATGATGAATGAACTATCCCATACATTATTATCTATATTTCTTATATTAAGAAAATGTTTGGGCTTGAGTCTTGGTCCTATATTAAGAGAATCAGACCATATTTTAGACCGCTCCTTCTTCAAAACTCCCTTCATGAGCATTGCAAAAAAAACATCAATTATGTTGTTCCAAAAATATGAAATCTAACAAAAATAAAAAAAATAATGACAGTAAAAAAACCAAATCTAAGTGATTCATCTCAAGATGGGTCATGTCTACGGGCATCATTATGTAAAACATTGTTACTTCACTCTCCAAAATCACGTGTGTAGGGGAGGAGTGATCGCCACCCGGCTTATACACTCGGGACAAACTAGCACATTAGGCGGTGTGGGACTAAACAGCCCATTTTAGCGAGTCACAATACACGCTCGGACATCACCGTCCATTCCACGTGGTGCACTCAACACCCCGTCTCGCCATGTGCCCCATCCTCTGATACCATGTAAAATATTGTGATGTCACTCCCCAAAATAGCGTGGTTTTGGAGCCTCTGATACCATGTAGAGCATTGTGATGTCCTCTGATACCAGGTAAAGTATTGTGACGTCCTCCGGTACCATGTAAAGCATTGATACTAATGCAGCACAAATGAGTGATGAGAGCTGTTTCGAGAGCCTCTTATCAAGGTCGGGGGTTCGAGGCTCGGCTAGAACAACCCGTCATTATGAGAATATTAATCGAGAGGGGTTGGGCTGATTGGGCTGCAGCCCTCTAAGAGAGTTTAAGGAAGTATATCTTGCGAGGTGGGTTGATCTGCCGCACGCCCCTTCTAACATAATGACTGATAGAATAAAATTTGGGGTATACAGATAACCCTAAATTTGTGAAAATGGAGCAACTTATTAGAGACACTCTGACACACGACGACGTTGTATTCATGCCATCCATTGGTGACAAGTTCAATTGAATCTAGCTAGAAGGTCCATTGATAATTTATAATTCGATTACCATGATGTGATCAATAATTTAAAATAAATAATATCTAAAACTTTTTATTTATATGCATGCATGAGTGATCGTGCACGACCCCCTATATATGTCTCACGTGATAGTATCACGATCACAGCATTGTCATGTCTTGACGGCGCTCCCCTGCTCGCGAACCCTTGAACGATATACTCCTCCCATCACTCAATTTTGTCGTGTGCATGGGTTTATGAGCAGCGAGAATGTTGAAGCCAAAACTTGGTCTCAACGAGAGTTCAGACTCAAGGGGGTAGCTCGCACTTACTTCTCCCAGACTTGAGCTCACCAGTCACTCGGAACTAGAAAACTTACCCTGGGCTGTAGCGTGGAGGTCCCACCACACACCCAGAAGATGTCTAGAGCGCTTCCCCTCGCAAGACAAAAACTGAGCTCGATACCTTGGAGGTCTTTCACTGCCAAACCAAACAACCCAAGAAGGAAGAAGCCAAAAGAACTTGATCCCCTCCAAAGGTGCACACAAGATCTATTTATAGAATTCCAAGTCTGGTTTGCAAACAACGTAGCTCCATTGTTCAGAATTACTATACACAACCCAAAACGGTCTTCCAACAGCGTAAATTCATTATTCTGAAAGGCTACTCACAAGCCAACATGGACAATCTGGTAAAAGACACTGCTGAGCGAGTGGTTCATGAAAATACCACTCGTCTGGGGCGGCGAGTGCTCGATCGGGCTGACACTTGCCTCCAACCCATGGCCTCGGGCGAGTGCGGGTTCAACTACCCCACTTGCCCACCCTTCGCCACGGGCCCAGGGCGGGTGCAAGCTCATACGCTCCACTGGCCTCCTACTCAATTGTAACCCTGAGCGAGTGCTTATTTACGATCACACTCGCCGGCTGCGCGCGAGCCTCAAGCCTCGAGGCGAGTGCGGGCCCGACTGCCCCACTCGCCTTCTCGACCATTCCGGACTATGGAGCACTCTAGCACCTGGGACTCTCTGAGGGGCTCACTCAGCGAACACGAAATTGTACAAAGGAGATCACTTTTTTTAATTGCAAATGAAGACATTGCTTATATGAGAGCACATTTTTAAAATTGAAAAAAAATCAATAAAAATAAAGAAATTGAAATTTTATGTAATAGGAAAACATAAAATAGAAAAGTTAAATGTTTCACAGAGATTTAGAGAGAGAGGCAAAAAATTGAAAAGTCAGATGTTTCACACAGCTTCAGCAAAGGTGTCGACATAGTTGAAGTGTTTCGACACTTTTGTACTTCGTCATTTTCTATCCTGTAATTTGCTGAATGTAGACTATGCTGACTTCATTCAGTACTTTGCTGACTCCACTCGACGCTTTTGGTACTTAGACAATTTTTCTTCAAAATTTAGTCAGCCTCCTGTGTCCACCTGTCCAATCAATATGAAATAGACAACCTGCAAACATAAACTTAAATATATATCAAATACAAATATGTGTATATCATTGAGTTGAAAGAGTTTCTTCAAATCAAGTATATTGTATTCAATGTACCAAATAGAGAGGTAGAAAGAGCTTTGAATCTGCATTCAACGCATTTGATCATTCATGCATCTGGACCGATTGGTTCATCTTCCAATAACGGGTTCATTTGAATATAGCTAGAAGGTCCATTGATAATTTATAATTCGATTACCACGATGTGATCAATAATTTAAAATAAATAATATCTAAAACTTTTTATTTATATGCATGCATGAGTGATCGTGCAGGACACCCTTATGTCCCACATGATAGTATCACGATCACTGCATTGTCATGATGCGGCGGCGCTCCCCCGCTCGCAAACCCTTGAACGATATACTCCTCCCATCACTCAATTTTGTTGTATGCATGGGTTTACGAGCAGCGGGGATGTTGAAGCCAAAACTTGGTCTCAATGATAGTTCAGACCTAAGGGGGTAGCTCGCACTTACTTCTCCAAGACTTGAGTTCCCGACCAGTCACTCGGAATTAGAAAACTGACATTGGGCTGTAGCATGGATGTCCCACCACACACCAAGAGGATCTTTAAAGAACTTCCCCTCTCAAGCCAAAAGCTGAGTTGGGCACCTTGGAGGTCTTTCGCAGCCAAACCAAAACAACTCAAGGAGGAAGAAGCCAAAATAACTGGATATCCTCTAAAGGTGCACACAAAGTCTATTTATATAATTCCAAGTCTGGTCTGCAAACAGCGTAACTCCGCTGTTTAGAATTACTATAGACAACCTAAAACGGTCTGCCAACAACGTAACTTTGTTGTTCTGAAAGGCTATTGACAAGCCAAAAAGGACAATCTGGTAAAAGACACTATTGAGCAAGTGGTTCATGAAAATACCACTCGTCTGGGGCGGCGACTGCTCGATGGGGCTGGCACTCGCCGCCAACCCGGGGCCTAGGGCGAGTGCGGGTTCAAGTACCCCACTCGCCCACCCTTCGCCATGGGCCCAGAGTGGGTGCGAGCCTATACGCTACACTCGCCTGAGCGAGTGCTCATTTATGATCGCACTCGTCGGCTGCGCGCGGGCCTCAAGCCTCGAGGCGAGTGCGGGCCCAACTGCCCCACTCGCCTGCCTCCCTCGCCTTCTCGACCATGCCGGGCTACGAAGCCCTCTAGCCCCTGGGACTCTCTGAGGGGCCCACTCAACGAACACGAAATTGTACAAGTGAGATCACTTTTTTTAATTGCAAATGAAGACATTGCTTATAATAGAGCACATTTTTAAAATTGAAAAGTAAATCAATAAAATTAAAGAAATTGAAATTTTATGTAATAGAAAAACATAAAATTGAAATGTTAAATGTTTCACAGAGATTTAGAGAGAGAGGCAAAAAAATTGATGTAGCGCCCTAATAATTTCATTGCCAAGGATACATAATGAATTGGCACTAAAATTGATGAATGATATCTATTAAAATTCAATCTTATATATTGACATGGAATTGAAAACAAATTCTTAAAAATAAATATTTTGAAACGAACTGGCCCTAATAGAATTATCGGTTATATTTAAGCTTTTAAATTTGAATTAATAATTGTTTCAAAGATGACCTAACTTCTGTTGAATGACAATAATGCTCTGCTGTTCATCAGAGTTTTTCCCGTAGACAAACATAGCAAACTATTTCAGCTGCATAATTAGATCAACTTGGCAAGACTAAGTGTTACAATTATTGTATTAGGGCTCTGTTCAGGGTAGTGAAGGTGACAAGTTCTATCCTCAGTTTCTCACTGTCATCGTTGTTTTGGAGGTATTTGATTTCTTAATAATGCATAAAGAGCTCGTCTAAAAAAAGACGCGTAAAAAGAGTCATTATACTGGTGCATGCTTAAAAGGGGGAAAATAGGTGACTGAAATAGTGAAATATAAGTAGGAATGTGCTCAAAACAATTTGGGTGATGAGTTTTTTTTATTTATCGGAATGTGTTAATGATTTTTTTTGAGGATTAGACTGTCGATAGTCAGCTATATGCTTTGTTTGGAGGGACTTATTTTCACTGGTCAAGCGGTTACGGCCAATAGTTCTGCACGGTTTAGTGGGGCCAGCAGTGTTCCGCGGACCCCATAATAATGCACTAACGACTATTTGCCCGGGACACACAAAAAAGCTGAATGAAGTTGTTGAAAAATATTTTTAGTTTAAACATTATTTGTGTTGCCCTAGGGTTCATTTAGCATGTCGGTGGCGAGCGTGAAGGCCGTGGTTATGAACTGCGGTCCTTCATGAACACCCGACCTTACCTAAGGAAAGCCATCCGCTTTTATGTTCAAAACTATTGTTCTTTTCTCGATGTTGATCTTAACCATTGTAGTCCCAAACATATACATTCTTACCCTATTTTGTGGGATGAGATAGGATAGGATGGATGGATGGGATCAATAAAGACTGAAAAATAGGAGGTCAAGATTTGGGAAAAAATTTCGGCCTGGGCCCATCTCCAGATTTGGAGACGCGTCATAGCGATGTTATCATGTGACAATAAATATATCATTTTAACGCAGAAACATGTTGATTGTCAAGATATCTGCGTTAATTTATGTGTGTCTGGATATCATAAACGATGTACATGATATCATAAACAATATTCAGATAATCAATTTTGTGTGATTATTGCCACGTGACAGCAACACAAGTTAAAGTCGTTTCGTCCCGGATCAACGAAATGCAAGCATTCGGCAGGGCCCACAAATGCCGGCGGCATACGGTAAATATGTGCACCGTAAACCCCACATTTTCCTTAAAATTGCTCCATTGCAAGAGCCCCTCTCCAAATCTGAAGACGGGACCAACCGAAAATGTTTCCCAAGATTTGAAGGTATTGTAGGAAGACGATGTTTTTCGAAGACGAAAGCGGGCCCCATCACTAATGCATGATTTGCTTGAAAATTTGTATTGATTTTTGGGTAGATGAGAAATTAGGTGTAATTTGTCGGGGGCAGTCTGGACTTATTAATTATATGCTTGGGAAGTCTTTAAACGATTTGATTAAGCGGAGATTAGTTATGGGGCACGGGCAGGTCTTTAGGAGTCAACGGTTGTTGATACCCGATCGTCAACAAGTTGATTCGCACCGTAATTATTTGCATACTTTTATGTTGATTTATTTTACACACGTTAGCCGCCGGTGCATGATGTACGGCCGCGGCGGCCTCAATTTTGCTGGTCATCCCTAGGGCTGATATCGAGTCGAGTTCGAGCGATTTTGGCTCGGCTCGAAATCGAAATTTTCGACTCGAACTCGGCTCGAAATCGACTCGAAATCAAAATTGATTTCGATTCGAGTCGGCTCGACTCGAAATGACTCGATTCCGAGTCGGCTCGAAATCGAATCGAGTCGGCTCGAAATCGGATCGGATTGGCTCGAAACCAAATCAAATCGGCTCGAAATTGAGCAATTTTTCGTTTTATTTCTAATTTGCTCAAAATTAAATTGGGAATACTATAAATTTAGCAAATGAAACACTTAAAGTCTTCATTTTTTTATTTAGATTTAAATTTTGTTATTTTTAATCTTAAAATATGAACATATTAATAAATACATAATTTTTTTAATTAATTCGAGTTGATTCGAATCATATTTCGAGCGATTCAGGGCTGGCTCGAAATCGACTCGAAATCAGATTCGTGTCAAATTGATTCGACTCAAATTGAGTCGAATCAATTTTAACCGATTTCGATTCGGCTCAATTTTCGAACGATTTTCGAGCGACTTTCGAGTTTCGAATAATATGCTCAGCCCTAGTCATCCTGGGTGACAGAATATTTAAAAATATAATCATACTTGAAATGTTTCATATTAATTTTGGGGTGCACATAACTGACGTGCGCTTGTGAATAGCCAAATATAATCTATGAATAGTGACGTTTTGATCCGTTTATAATAAATCATAAAAATGGGATGCCAGTGTCCCTTTTGCTCTCCTATAACGTTGAGTTTGGTTCGAATCCAAATCCAATACGGATCTGTTTTTTTTGGAAATGCTGGACAAGGAAGATTATCTTTCTAGATTGAGAGAGAATGAGATTCCGATTAGAAACCTCAAGAAAGAAAAAGTATTGTCATATTATATATATATACACACGCGTGCGCGCGCGCGCACGAGTGACAGTGCATGGGGGATCATCGTGTCCCACGCGATAGTACCTGATCCATGACGTGCTTCACTTGCCCCCGTGCTCCGCGCGACCATAGAGTGTTTCAAGTGAATAGGTTCTAATAATTATTATTAAATATTATTTCATTAAATAATTTTAGTTATTATTATTTTAATAATGACAGACATTATTAATCACTGTCATGATTATTTTAATATTTTAAAAAAATCAATAAAAATTATTAAATAAATCTGGCGGAGCCTCCGGCAGAGAAATTTTTTGGGGTTCGGGGGAGGTAAAGTGCAGGAAATCGGACGGACGAGATCCGTTGTACTTTCCTGTAAAGTGCGATCTAATGGATGCGAGTACGCTGAGATGCATGCATATCTCAGCGCACATATCTTAAAACAGTTCGCGAGAGATCAAAGCGTGCACGCATCTCCGCGCGAGCTAAGATGCACTCGCACCCGTTAGATCTCGTGCACTGCACGGTGCAGTGCATTTCCTGCACTGCACCACCCCCGGACCCAATTTTTTGGGTCCGCCGAGCAGACCTTTCTTAAGATCCGCTCGGCCAGTAAAAAGATGGGAGCAGGTGGGGCCACTGTGCACAATTTTACTGTGCATTACGGACCCCACAAAATTTGAACATCATCCTCCTTCTCATTGGTGGAGACCTAAAGGAAGATCCGCTGACTAGACCCAATTTTTTCTCGGGAGGCAGTGAGGGATTCTTTTATTAAATAATTCTTTTATGCACGTGCCCCGATAGAGGCATCCTCCCGTGAACAGTGAACACTTGGTTTGTCCCACATCGTGGAATTGATGAGGATTTAATTATAATCTAGGCCTGGTATTTTTCAATTTATCACGGGCCTTGGTTTGTACTAAATCGTGGATTACTATTTGTAAGTGATTATTGGCAAGGGCTAGACCCTTCTCTTTTATGCAGAACAGGCAGAACTAGCTGGGATTGTGTAGGGTAGGTGTTTTGTCAAATCTATAGGTTTAGGACGTCTTACTATTATAAATTTAGGACACCTTATGAATAAATAGACGGATGGTACAGATTCATACCCTTCTCTTTTATGCTGAACAGGCGGAACTGCGGTCCAGATTCATACCCTTCTCTTATGTAGAACAGGTGGAACTACTCGGGCCTTTTTTCAGAATTTTGGGGGTTAAAATAGTATTTTTACAGATTGTGTAGGGTAGATGTTCTGTCAAATCTATAGGTTTAGGACGTCATACTACTATAAGTTTAGGCACCCTATGAAAAAGTAGACAGACGGTGTAGATTCATTGTATGGTATGCATGATCGAACGGATGCGATGTTGGGTGGGTGGTTATAGACCGTTTCTTAAATGCAGAACGGGCGGAGCTTGTTCGGGCCTTTTTTTCAGAATCTTGGGAGTACAATAGTATTTTTTACAGATTGTGTAGGGTAGGTGTTGTGACAACCCAAAATTCACAAAACAAATATTTATATTTGCCCCGATGATGAGATAAGGCAGTACGAATTTTTTCGAGATTTTTCGCGCATTTTATTTCATGATGTCACTCTTGCTTTTATTTATTATGTGTCAATAGTAATTTTAAGTGGGCTTGTGTAAATTTATGGACTGGCTTTAATGGTGGGCTGGCTGAATTTCAGTTAGCATGCTGGTTGGATTATGTGTTGACTGGTTTTGACACTTGGCTAGCTAAATGTTGGTTATTATGTGATTTGGGGCTGATTTGGGGACACCTCTAAGAGGTGCAATAACTATCTTAATTGGCTTGTTTGTCTTATGACCTCTTATCTCTCTCATTTCTTCACTCCCTCCTCTCTTCCTCTGTTGCCTTTGTGTGGTTGTGTTGTCCCCAATTTGTTGCTTCCTGCTGCCCCAAACTGTTGTTGTCATGCGGCCCCAAACTGCTGCTGTCATGCTGCCCCAAGCTGCTGCTCCCTGCTGCCCCGAGCTGTTGCTCCCTGATGTCCTAGCTGCTGCTTTGTTGTTACTCTACCGCTGGTTTAGGAGTAAGCCCTGTTTACTGATTTCTGTTTTGACAAATTGTGGGGTTGTTTTATGCCGATTTCTATAGCTGTTTAGTGGTTGTTTAGTAGTTGTTTAAGGATTGTTTTCTTACGAATTTTGGGATGCATTTCCGCTGGTTTTTCAACGATATTTTGCTGCACTGTTGTGCTATTCTGGTAGCTATTTAGAGCCCTTTTAGCATTGTTTATGGGCTGTTTACGAAAGCTTTACAGGACAACACTTTAAGGGGACGGGAAGTCCATTTGGGGGCTGGTTTTAGCCCATTTCCAGACATATTCATAGTTGTCCAGCAAAGTGCATGAGCTGGAGTTGTTTTCTACGATCATTTCCAAGTATTTTGAGTTTTTCGATGTATTATTTGGCTTTCCGACTTTTCGTAAATATCTTATGTATTATAAAAGAAGCAACCCAAATAAAAATGCATATTATTACAGTAATTTCCGCGGCCAAGAATTAATCAAAGAAGGATGACTTCACAGGATAATATGAATAAGGGCAAAGCTGCTGTGAGTATTTTATTTCTTGAATTAATTTTATTCACGTAATTTCCTATTCTTGTTTATTGTTTAATACATGATGCCTGTGCACATGAGTTTAACTCATTAAGATATCGCTTTGGAATAAAATGTGGGTAAAGGAAAAAACATAAAAGTGATATATATATTTCTGAGGGGATCAGTTTTATTCAAAACATATGTTTATACGACAAGATAAAATTTATTTAAAACTCTGCATAGGGAAATGTGATGATTTTGAATCCGATGATGTAGAGGCATCTACTGATGGATTCACCAGTATGGGTGAGCCTACAATTACGCTTTTCTGGGCGGGGCCCAATTCAATTTTGCATCACCGGAGCATTTCTCATTTGATGTAACTAAAATTAAGGGGTAATTTAAGGATTAGTATTGAGAATAATCAAGTGATTGATTTTCTTGTACTGTATGCATATT
Organism: Platanthera guangdongensis; assembly: GCA_039583875.1. Taxonomy (NCBI): domain Eukaryota; kingdom Viridiplantae; phylum Streptophyta; class Magnoliopsida; order Asparagales; family Orchidaceae; genus Platanthera; species Platanthera guangdongensis. The sequence goes on along the minus strand of CM077157.1, from coordinate 13,106,952 downwards.
GGTATCATCCCCCTTGTTTGCATGTATAACTATTTTACGAAATCCTATTCTCACATAGTCATAATTTTTATGACTAACCCAAAGTGAACATAATTCTTTAGGCAGCATGACCAACCCCAAGCAGAACACACATGATCTTGGCAGCTGAACTGGTAAATGCAATAATTGAAGCCCGGGACTGGCATAGAGCTCGATGTATCGGTTCCACGTGTATTTATTGTAAAAAGTGTCAATTTGTCTGTAATGATCATGTAACGAATAAAGTAATAAATGAAATAAAAAGCTTGGTGTATATTCTTTGTACTTTACATTTCTGGTGAACTGTGACCCTTTTTATTCAAAACTGTTGTCCAATCCTTGATTCAGCTAAAGAGCCCAGGATTTGGGTCTCTACAAATTGGTATCGAGTTTGAATCATCAAAGGGAGGTTGTGGCCACCAACAACCCGCCAGAGTGCTGGAGAGGGGTTGGGGTGCTTGGGATGCAGCCCGGTAGCGTTGCCTAGAGCGGAGCCGTGACATTGTCATGTTGGATCGGCTAGGGGCATTACAGGTGTTGTGTCAAATCTATAGGTTTAGGACGTCATACTATTATAAGTTTAGGATTCCTATGAAAAAGTAGACGGACGGTCCAGATTCATTATATGATATGTTGGATGGTATGCATGATTGAACGGCTGCGATGTTATGACCGAACCAGATTGGACGGTCCGGATTAATTGGATGTATATAGCGTGTGTGTGTGTGTGTGTGTCTAAATATATGTGTGTGTGTGTGTGTGTGTGTTGCGGCCAACTCAACGCTCCTGATAGACCGGACTAAACTAGAATACCTTACCCTGTGGAGCTGTCGAGCGTGCAAACATTCAGAGTAATGAGACAACTGGCAAGAAGGATTTTTTTACTTGGAAAATTACAAAAAGGGATGAAAACCACGTGGTCAGGACTGTGCCGACAAAACTTCCACTATCAGGTTGGTGTTGTACAGAGTTTTTTGAGAATGTGAGGGTGACATGTCCCGCCTCGTTATAACTTGTGGAGAGAGAGAAGTGCGTTCGGAGGGTGACATGTCACTGCTCATGAAACTAAGTATTTGTCTTTGCCCGCGGTGGAGAATGACGTGTTCTGGAGACTTGGTGGTCTTCTGCTTGTGCTCGGAGGTTGGAGCGGCTTGTTATATGCGCCTTCGTATGAGCGACTTCTCTACCGTTGTTCGCAGCGATGTCTGGAGTGGCGGGAACTTGCAGTTGCCTTGGGCATACTGAGCGCTGAGAGTGTTGTGTGCGGGATGCTTTTTTTGGTGGGAGGCGTGCACACAGAGCAGAACGCTCTGCGAGCGCATGAAGGTGGACGAAGACGGATGAAGATCTTTGTGGAGCAAAGGGGATTTTCGGTGGAGCTCTCATGCGTGTTGGAGGAGAAGCCGTGGAGGAAAAGGTAGAAAAGAAGGAGAGACCAGAGTCCTATTTATAAGCACATGTGGTGGATATGATGGTTATGCGGTTATCCGCAGACCATAACCGACCTTTTTACTATTTACAGGCCAATTTAGTATAGTTTGGGCCACACATTTTTATAATATTTTTATTATGCGGAGATCGATAAAATTTTGGATATTTGCACCCACCCATATTGGGTGGTTATGTCGGATGGTTATGCGGGTGGTTACCTGTACATCATACGGTGGAGATATTTTTGGAGATGATCGGACGACGGAAGATTGGCTGACAATGGAAAGGGGTTGGCCGGCGTAGGCGGTCAGCAGCGAGCCCCCCGTGGCGGGAGGTTGTCCAGGGAGGGGAGAGCAGCGGTCGACAGGAGGCTGGTCGCGGGCACTTCGGCCGGGATGTCGACCATGCCTCGCTGTCGCGAGTGCGCAGCCGCGAGGCACAACCCAGATCGGCCGGGAGGCCGGCCGCAGGCACACCGATCGGGGAGACTGACCACGAGTGTTGATGTTGACAGCTTGGAGTAGCTCTGCCTTTATTGTACCTTTGCACATTTGCATTATGTACTTGTGTTTGTACTTTGTTCCTTTGTACCTCGTGGTTGCTTTGTACATTGTTGTAGCGTTTTAGATGTTTTTTCCACTTTATATTGTTGTTAATGGATTACTTTCATGGATCGCTCTGGCTTGGAGCGCTGCTTGTGTAGAAACAAATTTGACTCTTGTGGCGTTGGCGCTATTGTTTTATACTTGACTTTGCTTTGTCTTTTAGATGCTGATGTCGTGGGGACGAGACCCTGACGATGGCGCAACCTATTACGTGGGCGAAAGGAGGATGCTTCGAGTCGGTGTTGTGAGAGGTCGAGGCCATCATGTTGTGGGATGTCCTTGGTTGGGGGCAAAAGGCAAAACTTCGAGCTGCGATAATGAGGTGAGGGGATGAGACCTTGACAATGTCGCAACCTATTACACGGGCAAAGGTAGGACACTTTGAGTCAGGGAAGTGAGAGGTTGAATCCATTGTGCTGTGGTTGTCCTGGAATGTGGCGGTGAAGGGAGAACCTTCGAACCCGGGCGACCGTGAAGGGGGCAGGCTCTAGCAATTATGGAGGGCCCAAGTAGCGTAGGAGAGAGGTGCCCTACATCGTTGGAGCGAGGTGCTTTGCAATGCGGGAGCGCGTGCTATGCAGCATAGGGGCATGATGCCCTATAGTACGGGAGAGAGTACTATGTAGTGCGGGTGTTGAAACCGAAAAAAGGTCTCCTGTGGAGTTCACCCTTGGGGAAGGGGTGATCGCGCACCTTCTTCACTCCTGCAAGCAAAACAACAAAAGAAACAAGAGAGAACTGACACAAGGGCTCGGCGGGGAGGACCCACAACACACCCGGAAGATCTTTTGAGCGCTTCCCCTCCTTAGCCAAAGGTCGGGCTAAAGTATCCTCAGAAAGCACTTGAAAGGTGAAGCTAGAGAGCACAGGAAGCCTGCTTTCTGAGGTACCCCTTGGGTCCTATTTATAGATTTCATAATTTGAACTGCCAATAACTAAACTGAACTGGCCTGAAGTTGCCAAAATACCCTTGGTTGGGTCTGCCAACAGCCAAACTCCGCTGTTTCGAAGAGATATGGGCAGACCAGCGGGGGCAAAACAGTAAAAAGTACCTCGTAGATCTGTGTGAGCTGGGGAACTCGGCCACCCCTGAAGATCTGGCTCGTCTGCTGTTATCGAGCTCCTTTGCGTGAGTGCGAGCTGGGATGGCGAGCTCGCCCATCGGTTGGCTATCAGTAGTCGATCTCGGTTCCATGAAACCTGGAATGAGCTCGATGAATGTCGAGCTTGGGGTTGGCGGGTGCCGAGCTCGGGCTTCTGATTTCCCTGCCGAGCTCGCTTGGCCTCTGAGCGATCTGCACCGCTCGGTCTGATTCCTGATTCACCCCACTCGCCGGATACGGGGTTGTACATAATCCCCGCTCTTTTTGAGCTTGGCAAAGCTCGGAAAGAAACATCCAACACCAAGTGTTCGGCGAGTGCGGGGTGAGCCAGAGGGAATCTTCGGGTAGGGTCCACCTGCGGCTATATAAATAAACCTGCATACCTGCCTGACTCTTGTCATTCCCCTTGTCATAGCCCTGCCGAGATGCCGATCCCCAAGGAGATCTAAGAGCGCCTTAACCGAGCTCTCCAGGCCTCAGCTGCTCGCATAGCTGCCCTGACTGGAGTTCCGCCCGCTGTCCCACAGGGAGGCTCTGTCGTGCCCAGCTCCAAGAAGGTGAAGCCGTTTCCTCAAGCGGCCGAACCAATTTACGATGATCTGAGAACCACCTTGGAGCACGTGACCGGCACCTCCACTTTGCCTGCCCCAGAAAAGGGCAAGAATATTGTCGAAATCTGCGACGGCCCGGATAGCCAGCTTGATGGCATGGGGGGCGCCGCGTCGCGAGACACCACCCCGCGAGCCAAGACCACCTTTTGGGACTCGCGATTCATGACTCCGGAGAACCGTACTCGGGACCCGTCCCCTCCCTTCGGGACCTTGGGGTTGAACTCGCAGAAGCCGAACTCGTCGGTGCGCGCCCCCTCCCCTCAGTGAGCTGTTGTGACCACGGGGGAGGGCGTGGAGACCATCCCCTTCCCGGGATTCGAGCTCCTCTCATCGGGAACGCGCGGTCCAGGGTGCGGGAAGGACCTGAGGTTTATCCCTCCCCGCACCTCCTTCGAGCTGCCGAGCTCGTCAGGTAAATTTGGCCTTGCATTCTTGTCACGCAATTCTCCAGCACACCTCCCCTTGCTGATGTTTTTGTTCACACAGCTCCCCCCAGCCAATTCGCTACTGAGGAATCTTCGCGGGCAGCCCATTACTCTCCCCTCCCCTCCCCGAGCTCGCTGTACTCTTACCTAGGCCCTGAAGTGGAGAACGATGAGCTGACAAGGAGGGGGATCAAGCTCTTCAAGAAGCTCGTACGCGGGGTCCGCGAGGTGCAGGAGGTCAACGAGGCGCTTCAACGCGACTATGCGCGTCTCTCTGACAAGGTGCGAAGTGGCCAGTCTGGCGAGATGACGTCTCCTTTCCGGCTCCTAGATGAGATAGACGACGGCCTCTTGGTGGCACAGAGGAATTCGGGGAGGATTCGCAAGCTGCTCCGCGCGCGGCAGCCTGGGGGATGGGGGATGCGAGGCCGGGGTTGATAAGAGGTGGCTCCCTTGCCGAGCCGACCGGTACTCGCCTCCTAGTTTCCCCTGTCCGCGCGCCGTGCTTTTTATTCCTTACTTGATTCCTGTAATAATCTGCGAGCACTTTTAGGATGGTACCTTATATTGGAATAATAATAAATATGTTTCCTTATATTTAGCCCGACGTGGGGTGGGACGCGTCAGAAGTCGGTGAGCTGGGGTGGCGAACCGGGGTGGCGAGCTGGGCCGATTAGACGGCTTGCCCTCAGACTTATTTTTCTATAAATAGCCCCCCCTCACCAACCCCGTACGCCGTATTAACTGCTCATCTTCTCTCTTTTCCTGCGCTTTTCTCTTTCTTACTCGCGCTCCACCCCTTCTTCTGCGAGCATGGGCAAGACCAACCCTGACGCCGACGGCCGCTCCAAGTGCACCCATCACTTCACTGACTACTGCTTCTTTGAGGGGCACACAAGTGAGGCCGAGCTCGCTGAATTTGTTGGCGACCATGTGCCGCCAGCCTTCGAGGCGCACCGGCCAAGGCAGGGGGAGGCCATCAACAATTTTTATGATGACGAGCTCGCCTTCCCCATCTCGCACTTTGAGGTGTGGCTGTGCCTCCCCCTCTGGCCGGAGATCCGCCAGATTCTGAAATACTATGGCGTAGTGCCCGCGCAGCTGAATTCAAACGCCATCGTCATGATGGTGGCGTACGCAAGCTACCTCCGTTGAGAGAGTATTGAGTTCAACCTGACGGTGTTCAGGAAGCTTTTCTCCTACAAGGCGACGCCGGATGGTGTCGCCTACTTTATGGACTCACTGATCAAGGTTCGCGAGATCGCGAACAAGCACCAAAATTGGATGACCAAGATCGCCTTCATCAAGGGCGACCTCGGCAACATCCCTTACTCCCCCCAGCAGAAGGGCGAGGAGGTTTACTGCCCCCGGCCGTGTCTGGCAATGATGCCGACCTCCACAAGTACTTCGAGGTCGCCTTCCTACGAAGGGGCCTCGACGCGCTCCGCCCCGTCCTGGCCGGCGAAGGTACTGTCTACTCTGCTGCACAGCTCGCCATATTTTCCAGCGAAACCTTTCCAAGTTTTCCAAGTTTTTTCTTACAGGGGAGCAGCTAATCCCCGTGAACCCGCCATTTGCAGACCCGGGATTGTACCCGGACCCTCTCGCTCGCAAGAAGGCAGCGCCGGCGGCCTGCCGAGACGAGGCGGCCTTCTCCAAATCCTCCTCCAGCAAGAGACGGCCTGGGGATGCGGGGTCGAGCCTGCCCCATCGCCAACAACTACCGAAAAAGATGAGGAAAGTCGTGTCGGCTTCGCGGGGGAAACAACATCAACAACATCAATCCAGCCCCAAATACATGAGCTCGCTTGAAGTCATCCCCGACGCGTCGCCGGAGAGCCCGCTGAGGGAAATCACCAGCAAGGGGCGGAAGGGTGGCGAGACCTCTGTTCCCCCTGCGGCGAGCTCTCCCCCTCCTTCGGCGAAGAGGACGGCTCGCGAGCTCGGCGTACCGAAAGAACATCCCCTCTTCAGCTTTGGGGGGTGGTGGAAAGACTCGGCGGGCGAGCCCATGGTACAGTGGGACGAGCTGGCCCACCAGGTTTCCATCTCCACCCTTCACCCCTCCTGGCATGACCGTGAGCCCGCCACCGGTCATGCTTACGCCCTCGGCTTCGGCCTCAATGGCCAAGGCCGCCGTGGAGTTGCGGGCTTGTAATGCCGAGCAGAGGGAGGAGATCGGCCAGCTGCGCGCCCGACTTGCCGAGCTGGAGGGGGTGAATGCGAGGCTGAAGGAGGAGAATCAGAACCTCAGCCGCGAGGTCCGCCGCCAGGCGGAGATCTTCTTCCCGGCCAGCGACGCCGATCCTACCCTCCCCTATAAGAGGCCGAGGATCTTTGGCGAGGCTGACCTCGCCGAGAGGATGCGGATCAACTCCATTCAGGCCGCCGAATGCACCCTCCAGATGATGAAGGACACTGGAGTGCTGGTGGAGGGGTGAGAGGAGATCTCAGTCCGGGACCTGATGCCGAGCTTGTTCCCGGCGACGCCGCCCAGCGAGAAGGAGGACATCCTGGATGCGCTCTTTGGGAAACGCTTTCAGGACCCTTTCGGCGGAGGGGAGGAGGATCGTCAGTCCGACGAGGGGGTAAAGGGTTGATATCATGCTTTTCTTCATTTTCTGTAACCTCGTCGAGGCGAGCCTCCCCTGTAACTATTGATATTTAAAGAAATATAAACTTTTGATATAACTTTTGTCCCCTCTGTTTCTCCTTTTTCTTTGCATGTCCCCGTTGTGCCCTGCTTGATCGTGAATGCTTCTTTGGGCGATCTCGCGTAGATGTATTTTGAGAGTAGGATATTTGTTAGAGCTCGTTTGTGAGAATACACTCTGAGAGCTCGTCGATTCTTGGGACTCGCCACAGCTCGCTTGTGAGCGGCCCATAACCTTATCAATATAAGACCAAATTCGCAGAATTTTCATAAGTAAAACAATGAGGGGGACGAGGTGCCCTCGCGGGATTTGCCTCCCTTCGGCGAGATCCAAGGGCCTGGCTTGCCACCCTTCTGCCGAGGCCGAGCTGAATTGGCGAGCCCGAACTCGCTTATGCCGAGCTCTCCTCTCTTATTCTTAGAGGGGCCAAGTTTGTTAGGCACTACCTAGGGAGTGTAGGAATTCCCTGAGTGACCACCCATGTCAGCTAGGTGAGAGCCTGACAGCGGGATCCGCTCGGGGTATAAGGATGACACCTAGTGACTTCCAGTCCTGCCAGCTTGGTGAGAGCCTGACAACGGGATCTGCTCGGGGTCTAAGGATGACACCGAGTGACTTCCAGCCCTGTTAGCTAGGTGAGAGCCTGACAACGGGATCTGCTCAGGGTCCAGGGGTTGACACCATCGAGTGACATCCAGCCCTGTTAGCTAGGTGAGAGCCTGACAATGGGATCTGCTTGGAGTCTAAGTATGACACCGAGTGACTTCCAGTCCTGCCAGCTAGGTGAGAGCCTTACAACGGGATCTGCTCGGGGTCCAGAGGTTGACACCATCGGGTGACATCCAGCCATGTCAGCTAGGTGAGAGCCTGACAGCGGGATCTGCTCGGGGTCTAAGGATGACACCGAGTGACTTCCAGCCCTTCCAGCTAGGTGAGAGCCTGACAGCGGGATCTCCTCGGGGTCTAAGGATGACACCGAGTGACTTCCAGTCCTGCCAGTTAGGTGAGAGCCTGACAGCGAGATCTGCTCGGGGTCCAGGGGTTGACACCATTGAGTGACATCCAGCCCTGTCAGCTAGGTGAGAGCCTGACAGCGAGATCTGCTTGGGGTGTAAGGATGACACCGAGTGACTTCCAGTCCTGCCAACTAGGTGAGAGCCTGATAGCGAGATCTGCTCGGGGTCCGGAGGTTGACACCATCAAGTGACATCCAGCCCTGTCAGCTAGGTGAGAGCCTGACAGCGGGATATGCTCGGGGTCTTAGGATAACACCGAGTGACTTCCAGCCCTACCAGCTAGGTGAGAGCCTGACAGCGGGATCTGCTCGGGGTTCGGATGTTGACACCATTGAGTGACATCTAGCCCTGTCAGCTAGGTGAGAGCCTGATAACGGGATCTGCTCGGGGTCTAAGGATGACACTGAGTGACTTCCAGTCCTTCCAGCTAGGTGAGAGCCTGATAGTGAGATCTTCTCGGGGTCCGGAGGTTGACAACATCGAGTGACATCCAGCTTTGTCAGCTAGGTGAGAGCCTGACAGCGGGATCTGCTCGGGGTCTAAGGATGACACTGAGTGACTTCCAGTCCTGCCAGCTAGGTGAGAGCCTGACAACGGGATCTGCTCAGGGTCTGGACGTTGACACCATCGAGTGACATCCAGCCCTATCAACTAGGTGAGATCCTGACAGCGGGATCTGCTCGGGGTCTAAGGATGACACCGAGTGACTTCCAGTTCCGCCAGCTAGGTGAGAGCCTGACAGTGGGATCTGCTCGGGGTCCGGAGGTTGACACCATCGATTGACATCCAGCCCTGTCAGCTAGGTGAGAGCCTGACAGCGGGATCTGCTCAGGGTCTAAGGATACTTCACTTCTTTACGCAAACTTATTGTAACAGCACTGATGTGTTGAAGAACTTTATTAAAGATCAAGGTACCACTTACATGTTTTAAGGAAAAAAGTGCTTCAAGTCATCACCACTCCAAGTGAGACTCAGGGTCTCGCCATCCACATTTTGGAGTCGATACCCTCCTGATTTCATTACCTCTTTTACAATGAATGGTCCTTCCCAGCCGGGGTTGAGCTTCCCCACGATTGCCGACCTCCCTGTTGCGTCCACCTTCTTCAGCACCAAGTCCCCATCCACAAATTGTTTAACTCTGACGTGCTTGTCAAAGTACTTAGTCATCCTCCTCTTTACCTCTTCCTATCGGATAGCAGAGAGGTCACGTAGCTCCTCCACCATGTCAAGGGAGAACCGCAGCTCTTCCTCGTTCTCAGCTTGCCATTCTTCCCTGCCTTCCCCGACCGCAACAACTCGAGGTGTTTGGACTTCAAATTCTATGGGGAGCACTGCCTCGCACCCAAGGGAGAGCTTGAAGGGGGTCTTTCCTGTAGTTGTGTTGGGGGTAGTCCTCAAGTCCCAGAGAACCGCAGGAAGCTGCTCCACCCAGCTCCCCTTCAGATTTTCCACTTTCTTCTTCAGGAGGTTAATGATGATCTTGTTTGCGGCCTCCACCTGCCCGTTGCTCCTGTGGTGATGGACCGAGGCAAACTTGAGGTCGATCCAAAGTTGCTCGCAGAAACTGGTAAACTCCGCACTGGCGAACTAGGGCCCATTGTCCGTGACAATGGCCTAGGGCAGCCCGTGGCAGCAGATGAACTCCCCACAAACGAAGTTCCTGATGACCTGGGAAGTCACCTTGTCCAGTGCCTTCACCTCCAACCACTTTGAGAAATAATTTATCATCACTAGTAGGAACCTTCTCTGCCCACTGGCCTGGGGGAACGGCCCAACCAAATCCATTCCCCAAATGGCAAAGGGCCAGGGGCTGTGATACTCTTGAGTCGCTGAGCCGGCTATAGCTGGAGGGGGGCAAATAGCTGACACTTGTGGCATCTTCTTGCGAACTCTGTCGCATCGAGGCCCAGGGTGGGCCAGAAATACCCTTGTCTGACGATCCTTCCTTCCAGGGTCCGACTCCTAGAGTGACTTCCACACTCCCCGGAGTGTACTTCCTCCAAGATTCTTTGTACCTCCCCCTCGGCCACGCAACGAGCCAACATCCCCAAGAGAGTCTTCCTGTACAACTGCCCGTCCTGGAGGAGGTAGTACGTCGACTTGTACCTGAGCTTCTTCTTGTCCACCCCCTCAAGATACTCTCCCGTGGAAAGGAACGTTGTGACTGAGTCCATCCACGAGGACCGCTGATCTATCTCCTTGAACTCTCCCTCTTCGATGGAAGGGCAGAATAGGCTGGTGATAGTCCCCCCACCCGGGGACCATGCTTTGCTAATTGATCGACTTGTTCATTTTCCTCCCGGGGCACGTATCTGATGGAGAAGGTTTGGAATGTGCCAATGACCGCCTTTACTTTGGCTAAGTATAGCTGCAGGGTAGGCTCTCTCACCTCGAACTCCTCGTTGACCTGGGAAGCTACCACCATAGAGTCAGTAAGGACCTCCACATCCAACACCCCAACTCCCTGGCCAGGCGCATCCCTGCTATCACGGCCTCATACTCGGCCTGATTATTGGTGATGGGAAAGTGCACCACCACCGTCTACTCAATTCTAGTCCCCTGGGGGCTCTCCAAGATCACCCCCACTCTTAGGGAATGCCTCCCCGAGGCGCCATCTACCTTCACCTTCCAAGGAGTCGTACGATTGAGCTCTTCCTCTGCCACCTCAATCACATAATTGGCCAGGAAGTCAGCCATCGCTTGAGCTTTGATCGAGAGGCGGGGGATGAAGCAGACGTCGAACTCGCTCAACTCCACCGACCACTTGGCAAGTCTGCCAGAATGCTCCACCCCCTCAAAGATGTTGCAGAGGGGATGGTCAGTCACCATTCAGATTGAGTGTGCCTGGAAATAGGGCCGCAGCCTTCGGGCTGAGATCACCAGAGCGAAGGCCAGCTTCTCCAAAATCGGATACCGGAGCTCGGCCTTCCTCAGGACCCTGCTCACGTAATATATAGGGAGCTGCTTCTTCCCTTCTTCTCGAACTAGGACAGAGCTTAAGGCCTCCACCCCGACTCCGAGATACAAAAACAGGTCCTCCCCCTCCTTTATCCCTTGGAGCAATGGGGCCCGAGTCAACTACATCTTGAGGGCCTGGAATGCCTCCTTGCACTCCTTGGTCCACTCGAATTTTTGACCCCCCCCCCTTAGTGTTTTGAAGAAGGGGGGCACTTCTCCCCAGCCCGGGAGAGGAACCTACTTAGCCCTGCCAGCTTCCCTGTCAGCCGCTGCACCTTCTTAGTATTCCGCGGCGACCCCAGCTCCATGATAGCCTTGACCTTATCAGAATTAGGCTCGACCCCTGCAGGGGTGAGGAGGTGCCCCAAGAACTTTCCCCTGCTAGCCCCGAAGACACACTTTAGGTGGTTCAACCGCATCTTGTACTTGCGCAGGGTAGCAAAGGTCTCCTTTAGGTCCTAGAGGTGAGAGTCCACATCCTGACTCTTGATCATGAGATCATCTACATACACCTCCAAGATCCTTCCCTTCTATTCTTTGAAGACCATATCCATCATTTTCTGGTAGGTTGCCCCTGCATTCTTTATCCCGAAGGACATCATTTTATAGCAGTAGTATCCATCCCCCGTGATGAACGAGACATCCTTGACGTCCGGGGGGGGTGCATCCTGATTTGATGATAACCTGAAAATGCATCTAGAAAACTCATTATAGAAAAACCAACGGCTGAGTCAACCAGCGCGTCGATCCGAGGCAAGGGATAACAGTCCTTAGGACAAGATTTATTAAGCAAAGAGAAGTCAATACACATATGCCACCGGCCATCTCCCTTTTTAACCATGACTACATTAGAGACCCAGTCGGGATACTGGATCTCGGATATGAAGCCGGCCTTGAGAAGCTTTGACACCTCCTCCCTGATGGGTTCGGCAAGCTTGTCCACCGTGGACAAGCTTGCCGAACGGGGCGTATGAAGCCGACCTTGAGAGTCCTTTGTTGAACGGGGCGTGCTCCCGGGTCCAAGCTGAGGCGGTGGCAAGCCACATCCGTGTCAACCCCAGCATCTCTGCGGTGCTCCATGCGAAGATGTCCACGTTCTTCTGGATGCATGCCAGCATCCTGCCTTGATCCTCCGGGGTCAGCCCTCCGCTGACACAGACCTTATCTACCCTGCCTTCACGGGTGAGGACCTCCAGCTCCACAACCTCTTCCGCAGCCTCCAACCTGGACTGCTCCCCCCATTCTTCAACATCCCTCTCCTCTGGGACGAGGACCTCTGCCTCCATCTCTTCTTCCACGGCCATCGCCTCGGCCGACTCCTCCCGATCTCCTCCTGCCACCTCAACCTCGGTGCAGCTCTTCTCTTTCAGCTCCTCCCTGCCAGCTTCCTGCTCCGCCTCCTCCATCCTTCTCTCAATCTCCTCGGCTCCCTCCTGCCAAGAGATGGAGTTCATGGTGGTGACGTAGCACTCTCGTGCCACCTTGGGGTCCCCCCTGACCCTGACCTGAATCCCCTCGACATTGAACTTCAAGCACTGATGGAATGATGAGGGGACGCAGCGGAAGGCGCTGATGAGGGGCCTCGCAAAGATGGCGTTGTAGCTGCCGACGGCATCCACGATGACGAACCTGTAGTTTCTGGACTGCCCCCCCCCCCCCCCCCCCCCCCGCTAGGGTAACATGGAGGCCTACACCTCCTTCAACCTCCTTCCTCTCCCCCGAAAATCCGAAGAAGGGCCCATTCGAGGCCAACACCCTCTTCGACTCCACCTTTATCGCGTCAAACGCCTTCTTAAAGATGATATTGACGGAGCTTCCATTGTCAACGAGGATCCGGGAGATGGTAAAATTTTTGATGGCTGTCTGGATGACCAGCGTATCGCAAAAAGGATCCTCATGATCCGCCATATCACTCCTCGAGAAGGTGATCCTCTCCTCTGGGGGCGGGGTTTGAGATGTGAAGCCAACGCTCCGGCGATACATGGTGTAGAGGCTCGCCTTCCGGGAAGCCTCAAACCCCCCACCCCCCACCCCCCCCCCCCCCCCAGATCACTCTGATCCCTCCTTGGGTCCCAACATCCACCCGGTCTTCACACCGGTCCTCCTCTGCCCGATGCAGGACCTCCTCTATCCGCACCTCCTAGCGCCCTTGCTGCTACTGTTGCTCCATGTTCCCTCTCATTTCGAGGAACTCCGGGCACATGGCTGTGGTGTGCCCCTCCTCCTGATGGAAGTCGCAGTAGGGCAACTCCACCCAGACTTCTCTCCTCCTCCTCCTTGCTACTCTCCTCCTCTCCATTATGTCTATGGACATAGCCTCTTCTTGATCGGGGAGTCGAGGCCTCTGAGCCTGCCTCCAGCCCGGGGGTGGAATTGATCTTTCCCCCCTCGGTGGTGGTCCATTCCTTGGCACCCTCTCTGCGGCCCCTGCCCTTGCCACTTGGGCCTCCAGCCCAACCGACGGTCGGGCTCCTGACGCCCCCACCTGGGCTATTGCTGCCCCTGGAGCTGCCTCTGCTCCCTCTGTCGGGGCTCGTCTCTCCTCTCCTCCTGCCGTCTTCCGCCTCTTGGCTCCTTCTCTTCCTCTGTGGCCCACCTGGCCAGCTTCCGGTCGAACTCCGGATTTGACGCCTCCCCGTCAACTTCTCTCGCCGCCCTCTCCATCAACTCCTCGTAGGAGAGGGGGGCACTCTCTTCAGCTCCATCCTGAAGAATCCCTGCTGCAGGCCCAGGGTGAAGGCCATCATCAGGATATGGCCTGACATCTCCTGGACCTGGGTGACCTCCTCCTGGAACCGGTCCACGTAGCTTCCCAGTGTTTCATTCACTCCCTGCTTGATGTGGAACAGGGACTCCAACTCCTTCTTCATCGTCTTCGAGGTAGTGAATCTCAGCATGAACCCCCGGCGTAGGTCCTCAAAGCAGTAGATGGAGCTGGCCGGCAGCTGATGAAACCACTCTCTCGTCTTCTCCTTGAGGGTGATGGTGAAGAGTCGGCACTTGAACTCATCTGACATCTGCCGGATCGAGACCACGTCCTCAAACCACTAGACGTGTTGGACCAGGTATCCCTTCCCGGTGTAGTAGGACATCTCGGGTTCCCTGAACCCCTCTGGAATTGGAGCTGAAGAGACGAACTCGTTGAAGGGGCTGTCTCCCCCTACTGGGTGAGCTGGCGGGTCTTGCAGGCTCAGCTCGCCGAGCCGGCCTCTTCCTGCCGAGCCGGGGAAGAGCTCGTGCCCGGGGAACTCACACCCCCGGCCCTCCTCGGCCACTTCCTTCCCAGCTCGCCTGTCGGGGGCGTCCTCGCCTAGAGAGTGGGCGGCTGCGATCTGGATTGCCAGAGTCGAGTACTCGGCCCGCGTGTTGAGTGCGAACTTGACGAGACCCAGTACCTCGTTCCTGAAATCTTCAAACATCCCCACCATGGCCAGAGGTGGGGGGCGGCAAGTCCGACCTGTCAGTTCCATGTCCTCCTGTCATCGAGCTCGCTGAAGCTTTTCTGTACTGACCACGCTCCACGCTCACCGCACCAAAATGTTGTAACCGAAAAATGGTCTCCTGTGGAGTTCACCCTTGGGGAAGGGGTGATCGCACACCTACTTCACTCCTACAAGCAAAACAACAAAAGAAACAAGGGAGAACTGACCCAAGGGCTCGGCGAGGAGGACCCACAACACACCCGGAAGATCTTTTGAGCGCTTCCCCTCCTTAGCCAAAGGCCGGGCTAAGGTATCCTCAGAAAACACTTGAGAGGTGAAGCTAGAGAGCACAGGAAGGCTGCTTTCTGAGGTACCCCTTGGGTCCTATTTATAGATTTCAGAATTTGAACTGCCAATAACCAAACTGAACTGGCCTGAAGTTGACAAAATACCCTTGGCTGGGTCTGCCAACAGACAAACTCCGCTGTTTTGAAGTGATATGGTCAAACCAGCGGGGGCAAAATAGTAAAAAGTACCTTATAGATCTAGGCGAGCTGGGGAGCTCGGCCACCACTGAAGATCTGGCTCGCCTGCTATTGTCGAGCTCCTTTGCATGAGTGCGAGCTGGGACGGCGAGCTGGGACGGCGAGCTCTCCCATCGGTCGGCTATCAGTAGTCGATCTCGGTTCGACGAAACCTGTAATGAGCTCGACGAATGCCAAGCTTAAGGTTGGCGGGTGCCAAGCTCGGGCTTCTGATTTCCCTGTCGAGCTCTCCTGGCCTCTAAGCGATCTGCACCGCTGGGTCTGGTTCCTGGTTCACCCCACTTGCCGGATACAGGGTTGTACAACGGGAGCGGGTGATCTACAGTGCGAGATCGGGTGATCTACATCGTGGAGTGGGGTGCCCTATAATGTGGTAGCGGGGTGCTCTGTAATGCGGGAGCGGGTGCTCTACAGCGTTGGGGCATGATGCCCTGCACCGCGGGAGTGGGTGCTTAGAAATTTTGGAGCACAATGCTCTGCAATGCGGGAAAGGATGTTTTGCAATGTGAGAGAGGGTGCCCTACAACATGGGAGTCGGGTTCCCTGCAGCATGGAAGCGAGGTGCTCTGCAATGCGGAAGCGGGTGCTCTGTTGTACGGCAGCATGATGCCATGCAATGCGGGAGTTGGATGCCCTACAGTGCTGGAGTGTGATTCCTTGCAACACGAGAGTTATGTTCCTTGTTGCTTGGTAGCAGGGTGCTCTGCAATGTGGGAGCACGTGTTTTGCTTTATAGATGAGTCGTGCTTCCTAAAGTTGGAGAGTCTGTTGCCTAGTGTTGAAAATCGGGTCTGTATTTTTATCCATCAGAGTTTTACTTCGGGAGATTGCTTCTTTTAGCAAAGTTTGAAGCAGTTGTTGTAGTGTAGGTAATTTAAACGCATATGCATGTGTCAATAGTTTGCTTCACCAAAGCAAAGAGCAATTATAATAAAAGGTGAGGCTACGGGTAAATGAGGCACAAGCTTTATGCGATCAATTAGAGGAGATCCCCGTTGCATAGGGTCTTCATCTTATTCATGTTAGGGTATAACATTGTCCTCTATGGAGTTATCAACCTAGGGCACGCACTGGTTCGGGTCCTGGTTCAACAAGAATCTTTCTAGAAGGCCATGTTGGACGAGGCACACGGTCTCCATATTTAGTATATGGCAGCCTTCTGTTTTATGGTCGTGTCCTCGATGGAAGTCACAGTATTGTGGCTGATTTTCGCTTTTTGGTGCAAACGGCCCATCCCTATGAAGGGATTTTTTATCATGGATGGCGAGGAGCATGTTGGTTTGAGTTACATTGGGGTAAGTGTAATATGGTGTTGATGTGTGACTCGATCTCAACGGGGGTTGTTATGGTATGTGTCGCTCTTCTTGTAAACCAGTGACAGTGATGAGTACTCCTATTCTCTCTATCTCTTCATATCCCTCTCAAACTGTTGGTGATACGCTTAAATTGCTTCATTAGCTACAATTTGGGTCTCGATTCGATGAGAAAGATCGGAATAGCTTGGCACAGTCTCCCACATTAGTGTGGAGTAGAAGTTACCAGTGTAGAGACCTCATAGAAAGAACCCTTGTAGGAGCTGTGGGTCTACCCATGGTATATGTCACGCCTTTGCAGTGAATCAGCGGAAGAAATCCTTGAGGGCCTCTCCTTACCCTGTTGTATTCCCGAAAGGTAAGAAAGGTTCTAGGTGATTCTGCGGTTGGCAATAAAATGAACTGTGAATTGCTGGGGTATTTCTGCAAAGTTCTTAATTTTCCCTTTCTTCAAAGAATGGAACCATGTGTGAGCTTCTCCATTCAGAGTTGTCGGGAAAACTTGACATAAGAGATGGTTTGGAGCGTTGTAGATGTGTATGATGATTGCAAAGTACCCGACGTGCTCCAGAGGGCCATCCCACCCATCAAATGTCTAGATTTTGGAGAGCTTGAAGCAATGTAGGACTGGATGTGCTAGGACCACATATGTCGATGGTGAACTATCAAGGAGAGGTCCGCGAGCCAAAGTGGCATATTATATTGCTTTTTTATTCTCTTTGGCAATCATGTCATGAATTTCTTCAAGAGTGGGGCCTTTTACTACATTGAGCCTGTCCCCTAGCCAGCCTCACGGTTGTTCGCCCATGACTGCGAGGGCCCACAGCCATGAACCCACGGCTATGTGGGCCCATAACCGCCTCCCGATCGGCAGCCACCCCTTCAGGAATCTCCTTCTCCTTTGAAGAGTCCTTCGAAGATCTTCGAGCACCTTGAAGATCCTTCGAAGGCCTTCATCCTCCTTCAAGCGCCCCTCCGCAAGCTCTCCTCCGTGAGCAAGGCATATTCCGCACACACCGTAGTAAGCATTCTGCACGCAGCTTACTTCGCGCTCACATTACCCTAAACTCAGCAGGAAGCCCTCTATTCGACAATAAGTCCATCACTCCGGATTCCTCTACGCATTCTTGGAGACAAGTCACAGGCTCCGAGATGCGCAGAGCGTGCCACTTTAGATTTTGAGCACCATCAGAAGACCTCAAAGCATCTAGATCACAATGCTCTCCACTTCAATAAAGAAAAGACAGCTCCGTATAATATCAAATCTCGCTAATAAGATATAATATTTGAGATGCATGATACAGTGCAAATACGAAATAATCTTTAAAAAGTCAAGTTTGGGTTACTTACGACTCCCCTTACAAACACGCTCCCCCTAATACATGCTCTACGCGCTCCCCCTAATACGTGCTCTGAGCGCTCCCCCTATCTACATGCACACAGTTCAACATGCTCCCCCTACATGTGATCTTCCCTAACTCATGACTCATGAACATGTTATTATCCCCCTTTTGATATTACCGAAAGGGGCGGGTAAGACCAAAAAAAACTATACGCATGTATGGGAAAAAATGTAGTCGAGATAAGCGTGAGAAATAGCTAACAACACATGTTAGAAAGTGAATCAAGAAGCAACACAATAAGGGTGACCAAACATAAATCAGAGAATATAATGTGTACGGTTCAAACATACGAGCGGAGTACACAGAAGCAAATCTTACTAGTTGTTAGAGTACAAAAAATGTTTGGACAGTACAAGTGAAACTAAGCACACATCGATTTGGAGTACAGTGTTAAGAGATTTATAGAGTTAACACGGTGTAATATTGTAAGAGTCAAGAATAGAAATCATGTACTAATACCTATGTGTTATTGACCTGTAATGCAGTTTCAGTCCAATTCTTATGCATGGAAGTGTTAGATAGAATAATGACATGTGTCTGTGTAGCATCAAAAGAAAACATCAGGTAAAAATAACCTTGAGGACATGTTTTATCTCAATAATTCAGTATGTTATCACAAGATAAATAGAGTGAAAAATCACGTCACGTTCCTATCTACTTCATACCAAGACTAGAACTAGGGGCACTAAACTTAAGTTTTTGTCTTTGCACAAGATCAAAATGATTTGTTTGACTGAGGTGCTCATCCTCATAATGCTCATGAAGACTTATCAGGAGTAGTGAGTAGTGCTTGGGGGGTATCCTTGACACATGATTTGATAGCATGTGATGTACACATTTTTATCATTCAGTCTTTTTGTTATCATTATTATAACAGTTATTTCAAGGTCTTCGAATCATTTGAAATCTACCCACATAGATAGATGCACTTTAACTTGTATACAAGGACTTATGCACTATAATTATGGCCCAAAGTTCTAAGCTTTATATAAAAAGTGAACACTGTGATATTGATTGTTCAAGACATTCCTAACGTGGTAGACACAATATCACGAATTATAACATGTAAGTATAGAATTTCTAAATGAGTGCTTTGTCTAGATATGTGTGAATAGTGTAATGTCATTACGCTACCTAAATCCTCACACATACCTAGAGGCATATTAATACAAATTATCATGTCTAGTCACACTCTGTAGCTAAGCACCTATAGATTCGACACATCATGACAAAATTAGACAATGTTTAAAAGGATTAACAACCTTAAATCAAACATTGCACGTAATTGTTATGCTTTAGATTCTAGTCATATGTGCCCTAATAAAGAACGATCCAATTTTTTTTTTATTTTGGGGTTATAGAATTGTTTTGTTTTTGTTTTTTAAAAAATGATTAAACAAATCAAGCAAAATAGACGAAAATGCAAAAATAAATCAGATATAGGATAATACGACAGAATATTATGCATGATATTGACGAACATGAGACACGAAATAATGTACGTGCTATGCATAAGAAAAATCATGAGAATGCTCAAGACACAATTGACCCAAGCAATATGTTGACACCCTAGCACCGTACTAAGTGACAGATGGGCATGAGGAGCTGCACAAGTGTCGTAGGGTGGGGTGTTAATCCCATATGCACACACAAGAACCCTCTCAACCTCCCCCCCAGCGCCACACAAAGACCTACTGGAACCCTCCATGGTTAAGGACATGGCGTGGTTTATAGGTTAGCGTTCCTAATGCACACAATCCTACACCCACGCTATTTTCAGACACATCACAATGGGTGAATGAACATGGTCAAGCTTATGTATTTGTTCCTAAGGAAAAATATATATATAACTATGATTTCTGGGTACAGTGAGCAACATGGTGTTTGATTTAGCATCTATAATATTGCATGTATTCGTAGAGGATTTAAAACAGCACATTCAAGCCCTTAATGCAATGTTGACTAATGGAAGTTAAATTATGCTTTTGACTTCTATGAATATAACATTTGAAATAAAAGATATTTTGTTACCCATGTTGTCCATACCAAGAATACGTCCTTTGCAGTCTACTCCAAAAAAACATAATGTCTCATATCTACTTCTCCAGGCTAAGGAACTTGTCTTTAAATACCATATTTTTCCTTATCCTTAGCCTGACAACACCCTCATCAGAAGGATGAGGGTAAAAATCTGGTTACCCAAGTTGTTCCACTCATAGTGTAGGTAGTCGACTTCGGCATCCAGACTTGAGCCATTTTATTCATTCCTCTCTTCAAGAAAGAGCTAGAGGTGTGACCAAACCTTTTACATTTGGCATACTTCACATAGGCGGTGGATATCGCCTTTTGCGTGGTAATCGGGCTCCTATTAGACGAAAGATGTGGGTTTTTCGATTTAACATGATTAACGTTATGTTTCATAAACCGTTTGGCTGGGTTTGCTAGAAACGGCCTATTGCCAACTATAGAGATACATACTACCGGGCGGTAGCTCACAGTGTTTGTATCCAAACCCGAATTTTCCAAATCCCTAACACTGATAACCCACTAGCATATCTAGAGATTTTTGGCATATTACAAACTTTTGGATGGCAAGGTTCAAGTCATGAATCTTCGTCTTTAACACGGTGTTTCCTATGACCAGCATCACATACTGTTTTGTGAATTTCTTCGTTTCATTCTCAATGTGGCTACAAGAAGTTTGAAGCTTCCTTTTCAAGTCCTTCGTCTCTTTAGTGAGAGTGTCAATTTTGGAGGAAGTCTCAGAGAGGTTCTCTTCTAATTCTTTTATTATGCACAAGGAGAGAGAGCACTCTTGGCACTCAACCTTCTCTTTTTCACATTTCACTAGTTCATTATTCACGCATTTCAACTCCTTTCTCAGTTTTTATTTTCAGATTTCAAAACACTATTCTTATTACCCACACCATTTAATTTATCACAAAGAGTTTCATATAATTCAAGGAGTTCTATATAAGTGGGAGGAGTTACCTCAGTGTCTCTATGGACACTAGATTCATCATCTGAGTCGTTGTGTTGTTCCCCCATTAGACAGAGATTCTCCTTATCTTCACTACTTAAGCCGGAGGAGCTCGACTTGTCAGAAATAGAATCGTCCCATGTCGAGTCTTTGAGCACTTTCCTCTTTCCTTTGTCTCTGTCTTGCATCCCTTTTTCTTCTTTTTGGAGCTTTGGTCAATCTCACTTCATGTGTATAGACTTGTGATAGTGGAAGCACTCAGGAATAGACTTTTCTTCATTGCTTTCTGACATCTTTGTCGATCTGGTCCACCTCCTCTTCTCTACTGCACCTTTCTTTAGAAAATTTTTGTACTTCTCTTGCCTCTTGGGATCCTTCAAGAATCTTCTAAATTTCCAAACATATAAGCTTTCTTCACCTTCATCATCAGACTCTTCTGTTTCAGTGCTAGAGCTTTCCTCTTTGGCTCCTTTGAGTATTCCTCTTTTTGTATCTTCAGCTCTAGTTCATCGGTCTTCAGATTCCCAATAAGGCTTTTGATTTCCAATGTGTTGATATTGTGTGACTCAGCAATGGCGGTCACTTTTGAATTGAACCATGGAGGAAGAGATCGCAAGATTTTTCACACCAAGTCTCCATTTGAGAATATCTTCCCTAGAGATTTAGAGGCATTGATGATCTTCGTGAAGCGTGTGTACATGTTATCAACCTCCTCGTCGATCTCCATCCGGAATTATTCATATTCAGTCTCCAGTCGAAACAGCTTTGAATCCTTTACCTGAGAAGTACCTTCATGTATTAGCTCTAGTAATCGTCATATATCAAACGCAGTTTCACAATTGCAAATTCGATTAAATTCAGTTTTGTCTAATGCACAGAAAAGAGAGTTCATAGCTTTTGCATTGTTAGTACATTTTAGTTTATCAGAGTCACTCCATTGGTCATGCGGTTTCTCCAAAACTTGATCACCTACAGTGATAGTGGGTATATTGTATTTCGTTTCGATCATGACCCCATACGTCCATGTTTTATGTCATCAAGAAAATTTTCATGCAAGTTATCCAATGGTTGTAGTCACTCCCCAAAAATAATGGAGGTCTACTCACACCTTGTCCCTCAGGGAAAGCGTGAATCGTGTTGGTCATCTTACTTCAGGATTTTAATCCCTTTTTGAAGTAACATAGCTCTGATACCACTTGTTGGATCTAGTGGCTAACCTTAGAGGGTGAGGGTGAATAAGGTTTTATGATTAAATTAAAAATACGAATAATTTTATCCAGGAAAACAAGTTCTAGAAGCTACTGCGGGGCGCTAGCTTGCTAGCGCGTTACAGTAGGTCACACACCTCGTTTACCTGAGCAAATTTCTCCTTGGAGATACACACCCTTCAGAGATCTACCGACAAACAACCACGACGTCACACGCAGAATTAAGAACAACAAATAATTTTATTCAAACAGAAACAAAAGTGTTTTATAATTACAAGCACTTGATCTCCATGACGCCGGAGATCGGAGGCGGTAAGAGTCAAATTTCTTTTCATTTTTTATACCGACCCACTACCCAGACTGGTTGGCTCTCTCCCTTTCTCTCTAAGAAAGGTCTTTGAGCCGGCTCTTCACCTTCACACAAGGAAGTGTCTTAGAGCCCCACTAGATCCCCTGATCTAGACGCCCCTTTCCAGGGATGATTTCTCAAGAAAGCCTTCCCAGATTTCGACGACCTTCACCGGTCGATTTTTCTCACCACAAATAAATAGAAAAGAGAAAAATACAAAAATAGTAAAGAAGATATAAAATTGATTCTCCCTCAAGACGATTCCTCCATTGAGTGGTGCATGACCGGTGCTAACGATCTTCATTTGGTTACAACCGATCAACTCCCCTTGGTCGTTATAGTCCTTTGCTCATCGGAGATCTTCATGTGCGAACGAGAGGGAGGAGGATTTCTCTTCCTTTGATGGAGACGGTGGAATGGTGCTCAGAGACGGCACACAAACCCTAAAATGAAGTTATGTCTCTCTTGATTCATATAGGGAACGAAAAAGCAAAACCCTTTTATATGTCTTTGAAAAATAGTCTACCGCCGGTAGTAAGACTAGCGCCCGGCGGTATGTCATTGTGCGTCATGGTGACAGTTTTCCCGCAAATTTGGAAAAATATTCGAAAAAGATATTTTTCGCTTTTTTGTGCTAGCGTGGCGCGGTAACCAGCTATCGCTTGGCGGTAGCTCAATCTTCTCGATGAACCCATCTCGCTGGTCATTGGGAGAGCTAGCACTACATGGTAGGAAGCTAGCGCTGCGTGGTAGGTCACCGAATGCATGTCCAGAATAAATCTTGAAGCTAGTGATGGCGGTATCTCTAGCACGATGTGGTAGGTCCCCGAGCGCCCATTCAAATTAAATCGAGGCTAGCGCTCAGCAGTAGCGCTAGCACGACGCAGTAGGTCACAGATTTGAGTTCTTTGCTTCTTTTGAACCTATAAACCTGCACACTATACCTAACACAAGTGTGATCAAATACAACATGGGAATTGATATTATCAAACTGAAGATATGTGAACCATAGGCTCCAACAATATATATATAGAGATACACATGAACAGAGTGAGGAACAATCACACAACGATCATTTCAACTCAGATCAGATCGTATTTTTGAGGATAGATTTTCGATAGAAAAAGATAGGAAGATTATCATATGAATTTGAAGTTCTTCCTTGGATTAGTCGATCATCATATTATTGTTGAATCTGCAGAGAAACAGTTCTTCTTCTCAAGAGCAAATCAATTATTCCATCAGATTCAGTGGAGATAAAAGAGAAATCTGGATTAAGGGCTTATAATTTTTGAGATTATCTTACTCAAAGATTCATCAGATTACAGATTCACTAAGTGTCAAATAGTCCTCAAGATTCAATTGAGAGGACTCATCAAGAAGATCATTATATCCTCAGATCTTCAACAATTTTTCTGATTTTTATTATCATTCTCAGTTTGAAAATAGAATTTTAAGAATCCATCTTCAAAGGATTCAGTAATAGGATTTGAGAATCTACTTGAGAAAAGATTTAGATTATATTTGTTCAAGATCTCCTTATCAAAAAATTTAATGTTTGGTTTTAAGAGTCTCCTGATCAAAAGACTCAGATTATATTACTCAAAGATTCATCAGATTATAGATTACATATTCACTAGGTGTCAAACAGTCCTCAACACTCAATTAAGAAGATCATTATATCCTCAGGTCTTCAACAATATTTCTGATTTTTATTATGACTCTTAGTTTAAAAATAAAATTTTGAGAATCCATCTTCAAAGGATTCAGTAAGAGGATCTGAGAGTCTACTTGAGAAAATACTCAGATTACATTTGTTCAAGGTCTCCTTATCAAAAAATTTAATGTTTGGTTCTAAGAGTCTTCTGATCAAAAGACTCTAGCACTGTGATAGTGAATTCCTACCAGAAAAATCTGAGGTATTTAGCATCTGTTCTCCCATTTCAAAAAATTTAAGAGGGGTAGCGGTCATCAAAAGAAACAACTTTCATGTCTAACATTCTCTCATCATATCCCTTTTTCAGCCTCAAAAAATAAAATTTTCCCTGGCCCAAGAAAATAATACACAACACACATATTGGAGCTTGATCTGCGGCTGTGATTGAGTCGAGGGTTCTATGAGTCAGCCCCACAACGTATCTAGAGCGGATCCGTTGTGGGGTCCTAATGATTATTTAGGGAAATTAAGGAGATCTAGGCTATCTGATCTCTTCCCTAAGATCGGACAACAATTGTGGATCACAGTACGACAAAGGCTTTTGGGCCTCAATCGTCGTCTAGTCATCGACCAGCTATGCTACCACCATCCCCCCCCCCCCCCCCCCGCCAACTCGTCAGGGGTCGACTCTCCCTCCGATGGTGTTTTGGTGGAATGTATTTACTAGTAGCTGTCGAAGAGGCCTTTAATAGATAAAAAAATACACTTGATGCTGACGGAGCTTCCACCTCCGACGGCACCACCGCCTTGGAGACTCCCAAAGGGGCCTTTGAGGTGCTTTATGGCGAGTAGACACTCCACAATAAGCCCAAAGGCGTTATGGAGCCTCACACTTACTCGACCACCTATGTGCTCTGTTAGAAACCAGGCCGGGGTAGACAACAGCACCCACCGGTCCATGGCCGACTGCAGTCGAATGGCAAACAAGCATCCCCAACCAAATCTCCCGGGGTCCCACATATCGGGTAAAGGCCGGGTAGGTTGTTGAGGCCCGGTGCTTGATCCCGGGACCTCCTTTATAAGAGGCGCCTTTGTCAACCTCTCATACCGGGATCAAGCCTCTTATAAAGGAGGTCCCGGGATCAAGCCCCGGGCCTCAACAACCTACCCGGCCTTTACCCAATATGTGGGACACTGGGAGATTTTGTTGGGGATGCTTGTTTGCCATTCGACTGCAGTCGGCCATGGACAGGTGGGTGTTATTGTCTACCTCGTCCTGATTTCTAACATGCTCACTCAAGCTTGGTGGTGGCCGCGGTGGCCGAAGCTCGCATACAAGTTGTCTAAAAATCAGAGAGGGAGGAAAGGAGGAGGTTCCACCTTCTAGAGGGGCCTCTGGGAGCTCTCTAGCTAATATACCATTAAATGTGGTAGAAGAGAGGATGGTTCGGGTAGGGGTCTTTGACAAGAGGGGGGCTCTTGCAGAGGGGAGCTAGGGTTCAATCAGAGCATGGGATGAGGTGTGAATTCTCCTGAGGGTGAGGGATCATATATCTAGGCTAGGATGAGCCCATCCACTTTCACCTCGAGGGTGTGGGATTATCTGTGCCTTTAGA
Organism: Platanthera guangdongensis; assembly: GCA_039583875.1. Classification (NCBI taxonomy): domain Eukaryota; kingdom Viridiplantae; phylum Streptophyta; class Magnoliopsida; order Asparagales; family Orchidaceae; genus Platanthera; species Platanthera guangdongensis. The sequence continues at coordinate 13,081,638 of CM077157.1, read as the reverse complement.
GGTGTTGGAACTCAGTTCGGGCGGTTAGCTATTCTAGCCGTTGCGGTCTGTCTGGTCAGCCTTATGGCGGTTTGGCACAGCGAGCTGTTGGGTTGGATGTCCAGCAGACTAGTTTGAGACCGCAGTTATTCCTTGGTTGATTACTCGCAGCGATCTGGGTGATAAGTCGCAGCAGTTTGGTGAAACCGCAGCAACATATATGAAGCTGCAGTAGTGATCTGCCAATGGTTGCAGCTATGGTTTAAGTGTTAGCCGTAACGGTCTTGTGAAGTCACAGCGGTCTGATTGTAGCCGCTACTGTGCGTGATGGTTTGCCACAACTGCGGTGTCAGGTGGCAGCCCGCAGTTTGTAGTCAGGAGGATTGCGGAAGCTTTAGTTTGATGGGTAGCCACACTGCGGTCTGGTGGCAACCCGCAGGTGCGGCCTGGCGACTTGTCTGGCGGTCTATCATAGATTATGGTGGTCTCCTGTAGTGGCCGCAAGATGTATTATGGTATTTTATGTAGTGTGTGGTTTGTGTATGTCAAACCGCACAAGCCGCCCAACTTAAGTTTAGTCTCGCATCGTGTATTGTACTCTCTCACCTCCCCCGTTTTCTATAAATAAGGGGGCATACTTATGTAATACTTACTTTTTTGGAGCAATAAAATTTACGGTTATTTACCTCTTGTCCATTTTTCTTCTCATTTTTCACTTGGTATCAGAGGAAAACCGGTCATTTGCTCCAAAATTGTTGCTCCGTGTTCATTGCGGTTTGTCCTTTGAGACCGCGCGGGTTGGGTTTTTGCCCTCCCTTCTTCCAGCTTCATCTGGCTTCTTCCCTCCCTTTCTTTCTTTCTGGTCGCGCTGTTTCCACCTTGTTCGTGTGCTCTCTTTCTCTTCTTTCCTTTCGAGCGGCTTCTCCTCCTTTGTGTCGAAGCTTTTTTCTACTACTGGTGTGTTCACACTGAGACCGGGCTGCTTGTTCTTCCTGTTTGCGCGGGTTCTTCTCTTGTTGTCTGTCCGCGTGGTTTTCGTCTTGACCGTGCGGCTTGCTTTATTTCTTCATGGACACTCTGTCGTCCTCTACTACTCTACTTCAGCGTCCTTTGCTTCCCTCTCCCTCTCCTGATATCATTGCTCATCATGCCCATCATGATAATTCTGGTGGTCGGGGTGGCCGTACTGGCGGTCGTGGTTATTCGAAATTTATCTGTTCTTATTGTGGCAAGACTGGCCACTTGACTGATTGTTGTTGGGTCAAACACCCTCATCTTCGTCCTGCTTCTGCTGATTCTGCTAAGAAGTCTACTACTTCACTTGCTACTTCTGGTGCTGCTCAGTTAGCTACCACGAGTAGGTGACTTATTGACTTCGGCGCTACCAATCATATGACAGGGAATTCTCGGCTTTTTTCTTCTCTTACTAAGAGTAACCAATTACCTCCTGTTCTTATTATTGATGGTTCTCCGTCCCCGATTCACGGGTCTGGCACTGTGCATGTTACTCCTTCTCTTCGCTTCGAGACACTCTCTATGTCCCCAACTTTCCATGCAATCTTCTTTCTATTACTGCTCTTTGTAAGCAGTTGGGCTGTGAAGCGATATTTACCGCGTCTACTTATGCTTTTCTGGTTCCTTAGTCCAAGGAGATGGTAGCTACTGGGACTGAGAGCGGCGGCTTGTTCTATCTTGAAACTTCTTCTACCTTTTCTTCCTCCTCTCCTTTGCTTCAGTGGCATCTACGGCTTGGACATCCTCCTCCTCGGATCCTTTATCAGCTTCTGCCTAATATACCTCGGGGAGATTATTCTCTTCATTGTGAAGCTTGTCAGTTTGGAAAACATCATCGTTCTACTTTTCCTGCACGCAATGGACGTAGTTCTTCTCGTCTGTTTAATATTGTCCATTATGATATATGGGGCCCTGCTCCTACTCAAACTGTTGGTAGGGGTAGCTTATATTTTGTGACATTTATTGATGATTTTTTCCATTATGCATGGTTATATTTATTGCACGAACATTCTGAACTTTATTCTATTTTCACTACTTTTATAATGAGATTCATACCAGTTTGATACTTCTATTAAAATCCTTAGATCTGATAATGCTAAGAAATATTTTAGTCATCAATTTACATCATTTTTATGAATCATGGTATTGTTCATCAAACCACTTGCCCGTATACATCACAACAAAATGATGTTGCTAAACGAAAGAATCACCATCTGCTAGATGTGGCTCGGAGTCTTCTTACTCATATGCATATTCCCAAGTCTTATTGGGGGCATGCAGTTCTTCTCTCCTGTTTTCTTATTAATTGTGTTTTGTCCTCTGTTATCGGTGGGAAGACTCCCTTTTCTATCTTGCATCCTGATGTGAACCCTTTTCCTTTGTCTCCTCGTGTCTTTGGGTGCACTATATTTGTTCATTCTCCTTCTTTTCGTCGTGACAAACTGTCACCATGCTCGATTAAATGTATCTTTTTAGGCTATTGTTTGACTCAAAAAGGATACATGTGTTATGATCCTGTTCTCTGCCGGCAGTATGTTTCTGTCGATGTCACTTTCTTTGAGAATGTTCCATTCTTCTCACCTTCCTCTATTCTTCATTCTTCTGATGATTCAGTTCTTTTTCCTCTTATTTCGGCACCTTGTCCTGAACCTACTATTTTTTCTTCTTCTTCTGACTCTCCTGCTCTTCCTGATTCCTCTGTTGAGTCGCTTCCCATGATTCTTAGTTTGCTTGCCTCTCCTTCAGATGGACCTAAGCAAGTAGACAGGGCTGATCTTGATCTTCCAATTGCTCTCAGGAAAGGTGTTCGTTCGTGCACTCAGCATCCTCTTGCTGGTGTGGTATCTTACACCAGACTGTCTCCTCGGGCGCAGAGTTTTGCTTTTGCCCACTTAGCCACTATTCTTCATGTGTCTTATCATGATGCTCTGATTATTCCACATTGGAAAGTTGTTATGGATGAGGAGATGAAAACTCTAACTGAACGGGGTACTTAGTCTCTTGTTCCCACTCCTCCTAGTGCTGATGTGGTTGGCTGTCGTTGGGTCTTTGTTATCAAGTATCTTCCTGATGGTACAGTTGATCGTTACAAAGCCTGTCTTGTGGCCAAAGTATTTATGCAAACTTATGGTGTGGATTTCTTTGATACTTTCTCTCTTGTTGCCCGGATTACTACGATCTGTGTTCTCTTTTCTGTGGCTGTGAACAGAGATTGAGAAATATCTCAGTTGGATGTCACGAATGTCTTTCTTTATGGGGATTTGAATGAGACAGTTTATATGGAGCAACCTCCTGGGTATGTTGCTCAGGGGGAGTCTCAGGTGTGTAAGTTGAAGAAAGCCATCTATGATCTTAAGCAGAGTCCAAGAGCCTAGTTCGAAAAGTTTGACGAGGTTATTTTGGTTGCTGGATTTGTTCGAAGCGCTACAGATCACTTTTTGTTTATTCGGAAGTCCTCATCTAGGCTGGTAATTCTTGCGGTGTATATGGATGATATCCTTCTTACTGGGGATGATAGGAAAAGCATTAATATAACAAAGCAGCATCTGCTCCGGCATTTTGTTACAAAGGATATGGGGTCTCCTAAGTACTTTTTGGGGATTGAGATATCTCAAAAACCTGTTCTATCGTTCTTTCACAGAGGAAGTATGCTCTGGATCTTTTACAAGAGACAGGTCTTCTTGGAGCTAAACCTGCTCGGTCTCCTATGGCTGTTGGAGATGATAAATGCTGGAGTAAGTCCTCTCCTCTCCTTGAAGATATCAACAGGTACAGACGTCTTGTTGGTAAACTCATCTATCTGACTATTACAAGACCAGACATTTGATATGCGGTTGGGAAAGTAAATAAGTTTATGCAAGCTCCCGGAGAGTGTCATATGCATTCAGCTCTAAAGATTCTCGAGTATGTGAAAGGTGCACCAGGGAAAGGGTTCTTATTCCTGAAAGGGGGACATTTAAAAGTAGAGGCTTATTCTGACGCAAGCTATGCAAATGACAAGGGCAACAGGAAGTCAACATCTGGTTTTTGCACCTTCGTTGGAGGAAATCTAGTCAGTTGGAAGAGCAAGAAGCAGGTTATAGTTGCCAGATCGAATGCAGAAGCAGAGTATAGAAGCATGGCTCTGACTGCTTGTGAGCTGAAGTGGCTTCGGACTCTCTTACTAGATCTGGGAGAGTTTTATGATCACCCCCTACCAATGTTCTGTGACAATAAAGCAGCTATATACATTTCGAAGAATCCGGTCTTTCATGAGAGAACGAAGCATATCGAGGTTGATTGCCACTTTATTAGAGAAGAGATTCTAAAGAATCAGATATGTACTCTGTTCATTACTTCTGATAAAGAGCTGGCGGATTTCTTCACGAAACCGGTTACTTCGTTCACAGAAGTTTGTAGCAAGCTGGGCATGGTTGACATATATGCTCTAGCTTGAGGGGGAGTGTTGGAACTCAGTTCGGGCTGTTAGCTGTTCTAGCCGCAGCAGTCTGTCTGGTCGGCCTTATGGCGATTTGGCACGGTGAGCTGTTGGATTGGATGTCCAACAGACTAGTTTGAGACCGTAGTTATTCCTTGGTTGATTACTCGCAGCGGTCTGGGTGATAAGTCACAGCGGTCTGGTGAAACTGTAGCAGCATATATAAAGCCGCAAGTGGTTGCAGCTATGGTTTAAGTGTTAGCCGCAGCGGTCTTGTGAAGTCGCAGCGGTCTGATTGTAGTCACTACTGTGTGTGATGGTTTGTCGCAACTGCGGTCAAGTGGCAGCCCACAGTTTGTAGTCAGGAGGATTGCAGAAGCTTCGGTTTGATGGGTAGCCGCACTACGGTCTGGTGGCAACCCGTAGGTGCGGTCTGAAGACTTATCTGGCGGTCTATCATAGATTATGGCGGTCTCCTCTAGTGGCCGCAAGATGTATTATTGTATTTTATGTAGTGTGTGGTTTGTGTATGTCAAACCGCACAAGCCGTCCGACTTAAGTTTAGTCTCACATCGTATATTGTACTCTCTCACCTCCCCCCATTTACTATAAATAATGGGGCAACTTATGTAATACTTATTTTTTTGGGAACAATAAAATTTATGATTATTTACCTCTTATCCGTTTTTCTTCTCATTTTCCACTAGAGGAATGTCATGACTCAAACTAGTTGGACAGGGACAAGTAGCCACCATCTGGGAGAGGTGGTACAACCAAGTGTAAGGATAAGGGGAATTGTCCTAGGTGGGTTTGGTCTTGGGCTTAGGGATGGAGAGAAAAGCGGGAGAGAGTGGCATCTTTATTTGGCCCACGGCCCACTCCTTTAATTGAGTATTCAGAGCCCATATAGGGCTATGGTCAGGCTAGAGTCTTGGTGAGCGGCTTAGGTAGATGTGTGGTAGAACCTTTTAATCTAATCCCAAATTGTGATTTTGAAGAGTTTGACCAAAGTCAATCCTAGGTTGTATCCTCCATGTGGGTCAAAGTCAAAGAAAGTTCAAGTCGTGGAGTGACGAGTCAATGTTAGGGTATTGGAGTAATATTGGTGTGTGCATGATTTTGGTGCACAAAAAGCTTTGTTTGACCAAGATGACCAAACAGAATCCGAATTGATCGTAACAAATTCGGTTGGTCTCATATTGATCATACGAGTTCAATGAAATTGATTGGGGTCAATTCTGAGTTCATATGCTCAATAAACTAAATTGACGCCGCCGTCACGCGCAACACTACTCAAAATGGTCATTTCTCCAAATGGCCTCGGATTAGTACGAAATGAGTTTTGTTGCACTCATATCGACTATACGAGTCTAATGCAACTAATAGAACTTAATTCGGAGCACATATGCTAAATATACTTAATTGTGTCGTCGTGACGCACAACGTTACTCAAAATAGTCACTTTCTCCAAATGATCTCAGATCAGAATGAAATGAGTTCTATTGCACTCGAATCGATTATGCGAGTCTAATGCAAATGACAGAACTCAATTTGTAGCACGTCTACTCAATATACCGAAAGGACACTTGACTGATTGCACCCAAGGGAGTGCTTTAGCTTGAAAAAATATTGCTTTAGCTTAAACCAAAAAATCTGAAATCACAATAATATTGCTTTAGCTTGAAAAAATCTGAACCAAAAGAAATATGGTCTTAAACAAATTTCTAAACTATAGGGGGGCGAAAAATCTAAAAGGGATGTGTAGGAGGAGAAATAGCTATTACCTTCAAAAAAAATATATGCTTGTTGGCGTCAAAACCCTAATGGAATGATCTCATTAGGTCCACCAAGAGATGGGGTGAAGTTGGGAGCGGGCGTTGGGGTGGCTGTGGCAAAGGGGTGGTGACGTTGAGGTGGCTGGGCGAGCAGAAAGACGGCGAGGAGGCTGGTTCGGCATTCGGAATCGCGGACGGCCAAATATCGTGAACAGTAGAGGCGAAGGGGAGGCATGTAGTCAGAGTGTGGTTAACGGTATTGGAAGAAAAAAAGACCTAAAATTAGAGTGCGGATAGCCAAAACTGTGTTGCGGTTAACAATCGCCTACTAAAAGGACGTCGTCGTGACGCAATAAGATACTCAAATGGTCATATTCTCCAAATGACCTCGGATCGGAACGAAACGAGCTCTGATGCACTCGTGTTGACTATACAATTCTAATGCAATTGACAGTACTCACTTCAGAGCGTGCATGCTCAGTATACAAAATTGGGGTTATCGTGACGCGCAACACTACTCAAAATGGTCATTTTCTCCAAATGACCTCGGATTGGAGCAAAATGAGTAATGTTATATTCGTACTGACTATATGAGTGTAAAGTAACTGACAGAACTCAATTAGGAGCGCGTAAGCTCAATATACTGAGGCTCTGTTTGGGGGGACTTATTTTCACCGGTCAAATGGTTACGACCGCATGAACCGGGTCATAATTAAGGTCTGGTTCATGCGGTCATAACCGCTTGACCGGTGAAAATAAGTCCTTCCAAACGAAGCCTAAATTGACGTCATCGTGATGCATAACGCTACTCAAAATGATCTTTTTCTCCTAATGACCTCGGATTGGAATGAAACGAGTTTTGTTGTACTTTTATTGACTATACGAGTCGAATACAACTAACAGAGCTCAATTCGGAGCACATATGTTCAACATGCAATTTTAGACCACCTCCTAGCTTCTAGTGTACCATACATGGGTTTGGGTTACTTTTATTGAGGCATTTAGGAACTTACTGGCACAATAAAAGTTAGGATGTTACAATGTTGTTCGGGTCTCGAATTCGACCCCCCCCCCCCCCCCCCCCCCCCTCGTCAGCCGACCCCCCTCCACCGTTGGATCGTCATCACACAATCTCCACCATCCGATCTACACGTAACCAACTCATAACGGCTCATTATGGGGGTGCGCATAGCCAAAATTAATAATTGGTGTGTGCATAATAATTGTCATAAAAATATGTACAGCATAAAATATAAGATTCCGGTGTGTGAATAGCACATAAGGTGGTTATGGTCTGCGAATAACAGCATAACCACCATAAATACCCCGGAATTCTATAAATAGGACTGTAGGGCCCTCTTTCATTCCATCTTCTTCTACCCCGTTTGATCTCCTACGTGCATAAGAACTTCTTTAGGGATTTCCTTCTGTAGAAACCGAACAGAAAACAAACCGAAATGGTTTTAACTGAAATTTTATTATCCGAAAAAGGTAACTATTACAAAGGTATGCCCTCCCTTATATAGAATGGAGGAGAGATGAGAGAATACAAATAAGAGATGTGGGACTAAAAATTTACAAGCTAAGCGGACTATACAAAGTAAACCGCACAAGCCGCGCGGTTAGACAGAAGGGCTAACCGCACGGCTACAACAAGAGAAGCAGAGAGGTCGCCTGTGAAGATCGCTAGACCGCCCGGTTTACAAGCCGGCGAGTCAAACCGCCAGACCGCGCGGTCTTCAACCCGCCAAGACAGACCGCCCGGTCACCAACTTCAACACTCCCCCTCAAGCTGGAGCATATATATCAATCATGCCCAGCTTGTCGCAAACATGCAGAAACGAGGCGGAAACTGGCTTGGTGAAGATGTCAGTCAGCTCTTTATCAGACGTGACAAACGGAGTGCAAATTTGTTCTTTTAAAATCTCTTCACGAATGAAATGACAGTCAACCTCAATGTGCTTTGTTCTTTCATGGAATACCGGATTTTTGGAGATGTATATGGCGGCCTTGTTATCACAGAACATAGGTAGAGGATGGTTGTACACCTCTCCTAAATCTAGCATGAGAGCCCGCAACCATTTCAACTCACAAGTGGTTGACGTCATACTGCGATACTCAGCTTCTGCACTGGACCTGGAGACAACAGACTGCTTCTTGCTCTTCCAGCTCACCAGATTTCCCCCAACAAAGGTGCAAAAACCTGAGGTTGACTTGCGATCCCCTTTGTCATCAGCATAACTTGCATCTGAGTAGGCTTCAATCCTCAGATGACCATTCTTCTGAAAAAGTAATCCTTTCTCAGGCGCTGCTTTGACATACTTCAAGATCCGCAAGGCGGACTGTAGATGACACTCCCTAGGCGCTTGCATGAATTGACTCACCTTGCCCACAGCATAGGAAATGTCGGGTCTGGTCACTGTGAGATATATGAGCTTACCAACCAGACGCATGTACCGCGAACTATCTGAAAGAGGAGGCGAATCATCTGTCCAGGTTTTGTCCTCCCCAGTAGCCATGGGGCATCGGGCAGGTTTTGCTCCAGTTAATCCTGCCTCTTTTAAAAGATCAAGGGCATACTTACGCTGAGAGAGAACTAAGGATTCGGGCTTCCGAGAGAGTTCAATCCCCAGAAAGTACTTTGGAGAGCTCATATCTTTAGTGATCAGATGTTGGCGAAGATGTCGCTTTGTCAGGGCCACCCCTTCCTGGTCATCGCCAGTGAGAAGAATATCATCGACGTACACAGCAAGAACAACCAGCCCAGAAGGAGTTTTGCGAATAAAGAGAGAGTGATCAGCAGAGCTTCGCACAAAACCAACAGCCGCCACAATGCCGCTGAACTTGTCAAACCAAGCTCGAGGACTCTGCTTGAGGCCATAAATTGCCTTCTGCAGCCGGCATACTCGTGTCTCCCCCTGAGCAACATACCCAGGAGGTTGCTCCATGTAAACGGCCTCGTGAAGATCACCATAAAGGAAGGCATTCTTGACGTCCAGCTGAGAAATCGGCCAATCCCGATTGACGGCCACAGAGAGAAGTGTTGAGAACCAAGGTCCAGCGGGATTGGGTGTGTGTGGGACCGCATATTTGGGCTTCCCCATCGCGTTCCAGGTCTGGGTGTTGACCCCGGTGGGCCCCCCGTGTGGCGGAATATCCCCGCCATCCGTGGATGGATTAGTCCCACATTGCCTGCAGCGGTTGGTCCTTGGTGTTTATGTACCCCCGTCCCCCCTTACCATTACCTCGGGGTTTTGGGAAGATGTGTGGTGACGGGTGGTTTCCACATGGTATCCAAAAGAAGAGAACAAGCCGAATAAACTTTTGAATAATCGAAATTTTATTATCCAAAAATGATAACTATTACAAAGGTATGCCCTCCCTTATATAGAATGGAGGAGAGAAGAGAGAATACAAATAAGAGATGTGGGACTAAAATTTACAAGCTAAGCGGACTGTACAAAGTAAACCGCACAGGCCGCGCGGTTAGACAGAAGCACTAACCGCACGGCTTACAATAAGAGATGCAGAGAGGTCGCCTGTGAAGATTGCTTAGACCGCCCGGTTTACAAGTCGCCGAGTCAAACCGCCAGACCGCGCGGTCTCTAACCCGCCAAGACAGACCGCCCGGTCTCCAACTTCAACACTCCCCCTCAAGCTGGAGCATATATATCAATCATGCCCAGCTTGTCGCAAACATGTAGAAACGAGGCGGAGACTGGCTTGGTGAAGATGTCGGCTAGCTCTTTATCAGATGTGACAAACGGAGTGCAAATCTGTTCTTTTAAAATCTCTTCACGAATGAAATGGCAGTCAACCTCAATGTGCTTTGTTCTTTCATGGAATACAGGATTTTTGGAGATGTATATGGCGGCCTTGTTATCACAGAACATAGGTAGAGGATGGTTGTACACCTCTCCTAAATCTAGCATGAGAGCCCGCAACCATTTCAACTCACAAGTGGTTGACGCCATACTGCGATACTCAGCTTCTGCACTGGACCTGGAGACAACAGACTGCTTTTTACTCTTCCAGCTCACCAGATTTCCCCCAACAAAGGTGCAAAAACCTGAGGTAGACTTGCGATCCCCTTTGTCATCAGCATAACTTGCATCTGAGTAGGCTTCAATCCTCAGATGACCATTCTTCTGAAACAGTAATCCTTTCCCAGGCGCTGCTTTGACATATTCCAAGATCCGCAAGGCGGACTGAAGATGACAATCCCTGGGCGCTTGCATGAATTGACTCACCTTGCCCACAGCATAAGAAATGTCGGGTCTGGTCACTGTGAGATATATGAGCTTACCAACCAGACGCCTGTATCGCGAACTATCTGAAAGAAGAGGCGAATCATCTGTCCAGGTTTTGTCCTCCCCAATAGCCATGGGACATCGGGCAGGTTTAGCTCCAGTCAATCCTGCCTCTTTTAAAAGATCAAGGGCATACTTACGCTGAGAGAGAACTAAGGAGTCGGGCTTCCGAGAGAGTTCGATCCCCAGAAAGTACTTTGGAGAGCCCATATCTTTAGTGATCAGATGTTGGCGAAGATGTAGCTTTGTCAGGGCTACCCCTTCCTGGTCATCGCCAGTGAGAAGAATATCATCGACGTATACAGCAAGAACAACCAGCCCAGAAGGAGTTTTGCGAATAAAGAGAGAGTGATCAGCAGAGCTTCGCACAAAACCAACAGCCGCCACAATACCGCTGAACTTGTCAAACCAAGCTCGAGGACTCTGCTTGAGGCCATAAATTGCCTTCTGCAGCCGGCATACTCGTGTCTCCCCCTGAGCAACATACCCAGGAGGTTGCTCCATGTAAACGGCCTCGTGAAGATCACCATAAAGGAAGGCATTCTTGACGTCCAGCTGAGAAATTGGCCAATCCCGATTGACGGCCACAGAGAGAAGAACCCGGATTGTGCTGAGACGAGCCACAGGGGAGAAGGTGTCAAAGTAATCAACCCCATAGGTCTGAGTAAAGCCCTTAGCCACAAGGCGAGCCTTATACCGATCCACAGTGCCGTCTGGGCTAAATTTGACCACAAAGACCCAGCGACAGCCAACAACATCAGTGCCAAAGGGAGGAGGAACAAGAGTCCAGGTACCCCGCTCAGTGAGGGTCGCCATTTCCTCATCCATGGCCATCTTCCAGTGAGGAATAGCAAGGGCCTCCTGATAGGAGCGGGGTGTGGCAGTGGCAGAGATAGCCAGTGCAAAGGCCCTGCGAGAAGGAGTAAGACGATCATAGGAAACAACAGCAGCAAGGGGGTGTAAGGTGCACGTCCGCACCCCTTTGCGAAGAGCTATAGGAAGATCCAGGTCAGCCGGGCCCGCGGCATCCGGAGCATCCGTGGTAGAGAAAGCTGGCCCGGGAGAAGAGAGCGACGGCAGCGGAGAGGAGGGAGAGGGTGGTGGAGAAGGGAGAGAGAGAGGTGGAGGAAGAGGAGGGGGGGAGACGGTGTAGTGGTGGAGAGTGTAGGAGGAGACGAGGGAACGAAGGGAATGGCAGGAGAATCAGAAGCTGGGAGAAGAGGAGAAGAGGCATCCGAGAAGTAGGAGGTATTCTCGAAGAAGGTGACGTCAGCAGAGACGAACTGCTTACGAAGGACGGGATCAAAGCAACAATAGCCTTTCTGAGTGGTGGAATACCCCAGAAAGACACATTTGGTGGAGCGAGGGGAGAGCTTATCACGGGTGGCAGAAGGGGCATGCACAAAGGCAGTGCATCCAAAGATTTGGAGAGGGAGATGAAACGGCTCCTTGCCCGGATACAAAATGGAGAACGGGGTTTGGCCATGGAGAACCGTGGAGGGAATGCGATTGATGAGGTAGCAGGCAAGGAGAACAGCATAGCCCCAATAGGAGCGAGGAACATGCATCTGGGTCATCAAGGTGCGAGCGACATCGAGCAGGTGTCGGTTTTTGCGTTCGGCTACACCATTTTGTTGTGAAGAATAGACACAACTAGTTTGATGAAGAATCCCATTTTGCATGCAGAATGTAGAGAAGTCACGACTGCTAAGATATTCTGCGGCATTATCAGACCGAAAAACTTTGATAGAAACATCAAACTGAGTTTTGATCATGAGATAGAAGGATGTCCATACAGAGAATAATTCGGAGCGATCTTTTAACAGATACACCCACGTACAGCGAGAGAAATCATCAATGAACGTGACAAAATAGGAACTACCCCGACCAATGGTAAGAGTAGGAGAAGGACCCCAGATGTCGGAGTGGATAAGATCAAACGGACGGGTAGAGCTACGAACGTGCTTTGGAGGGAAGGAGGAGCGGTGATGCTTGCCAAGCTGACAGGCCTCACAGTTGAGCGGAGGACTTTGAGGAGGAAGGTGGGGCAGAAGTTGACGAAGAAGACGGGGAGGAGCATGACCAAGGCGGAGATGCCATTGGAGAAGATCTGTGGAGGTGGAGGAGAAGGTGGAAAAAACAGAAATGTTGTCGAGGAAGTATAAGCCGCCACTCTCAGTCCCAGTAGCAATCGTCCGTTGGGAGTCCGGATCCTGAAAAGAGCAAGAAGTAGAAGTAAATGTGACGGAACACTGTAATTGCTTGCAAAGAGATGTAACAGATAATAAGTTGCACGGGAACTGGGCACATATAGAGTATCCGCCAAGTGAAGAGACGGGGTGACATGAACTATCCCTGTGCCATGAACAGATGATGAAGAGCCGTCAGCGAGAGTAACTGTGGGCAAGCGAGCATGTTTTTCTAGGAGAGAGAAACACGGGAGATGGCCGGTCATATGATTCGTAGCACCAGTGTCGATTAGCCATCTTCCGCGAGTAACAACATGAGCACTACCAGAAGAGGTGACCACGGAGGCGGACAGGCTGGAGGAGGGGAAAGCCATGGGAAGCAAGAGAGGAGCAAGCCGCGACGATAAGAACAAGCCGCGAGAAGAGAAAAGAGCACCAAGCCGGGCGAACAGAAAACAGGTCGGGCGGCTAGGAAGGCCGCTACCAAGAAGCAGAGCAAGGCAGAGGGAAAGAAGTCGCACGGCTTGAAAAAGTCGGGCGAACAGAGGAGAACAGGTCGCACGGCAAAAGATGAGGCCGGCGCGACTAGCAAGCAGGAGCGGGTAGAAGGCAACAACAAGTAGAGCGCGACGACAACGAGACAGGTCGCGGCGACGAATAACAGCAGGAGAAGAGAACCAAAGAGAAGCAAGCCGCACGAACAGGGCAGCGGACAGAAACAAGCCGCGCGAACAGGGCGGCGGACAGAGGAGAGTGCAAGCCGCAAGACAGGTCGCGGAGAGCGGAAAACAAGCCGCGAGAATCAGAGAGCGCACACAATCAGGAGGAAACGACCGTGTCCTCTGATACCATGTAGAAACCGAACAGAAAACAAACTGAAATGGTTTTAACTGAAATTTTATTATCCGAAAAAGGTAACTATTACAAAGGTATGTCCTCCCTTATATAGAATGGAGGAGAGATGAGAGAATACAAATAAGAGATGTGGGACTAAAAATTTACAAGCTAAGCGGACTATACAAAGTAAACCGCACAAGCCGCGCGGTTAGACAGAAGGGCTAACCGCACGGCTACAACAAGAGAAGCAGAGAGGTCGCCTGTGAAGATCGCTAGACCGCCCGGTTTATAAGTCGGCGAGTCAAACCGCCAGACCGCGCGGTCTTCAACCCGCCAAGACAGACCGCCCGGTCACCAACTTCAACACCTTTACCTTCAAATACTCCATCCAAGATTTTTGAGCGCATAGAAGATCCTTCAAAGGCCTTCATCCTTCTTCATACGCGCCTCTACATGCACTCCGCCGCGAGCAAAACACGTTCCGCACACACTGTAAAAATCATTTCGCTCGTAGCATGCTCAGTGCTCACAGTTCCCTCAACTCAATAGGAAGCCCTCCAGTCGATAGCAAGTCCAACGCTCCAGATTCCACTGCGTTCTACAGGAGACAAGCTGCTGGCGACAAGTCGAGCAGAGCGCACCCCTACAGCTTTTGAGCACCAACATAAGACCTCAGCATCTAGAGCATAGCGCTCCCCACTGCAACAAAGAAAAGACTTGGCTCGGTGAACAGTGGTCTGTCACCCTCTTACCTCATTTCTCTCTCTATCCCCCGACACTTGTAACGAGGAGCGGCTTCCCTCTCATGCCTTCTCTACAAAACATTGTACAATACCAGCAATTAGTGAAGTTTGACTGACACAGTCCGGACCACATGATTTTTCATCTTTTTCAAGGTTTTTCACGTTAAAAAAAAGTATTCTACCAGTCGACTCCTTTCCATTGACCACTGGCGCACTCGACCGTAATCGGGCTAAGACGGTGCACTCTAGACCGATATGTAGGAGCTTGACGTGGGTTGCAACAACACAACAGGGGAAAAAAAGCTTGTTAAGATGGAGATTTGAGATTCCTTTAAATTTAAATATATATAAATGATGGTGTATTGGTTGGTATTCTGCCGAGTTCAAAATAGTTAATACGATTATTATTGTAAGATTGAAGTCGGACAAAAGAAAAAAAAAATAGAAATGACAACATTTAACATTAATATTAAATTATATTTGTAAAGTTCAGAAAAAATGAGTCTAAAAAGTAAAAAAGTAAAAAAAAGTCCTTTTTATGTAATTTGTGGTCAGATATATTTCCGTATTGCAGGAGGACAGTCGTGGTAAGACATTGTTTATTCGAATAAATGGGGAAAAAGTCAATAGACCCTAGGCACCTAAATTTATTAATCATTGACAAATATGTCAATATTAATTATTCAAGTTGGAGGTGGCCTTCTGGTGGCGTCTCTCCTTGGATGTTATTCCTACTCGGATTTGGTTGGCCCACCGCGGGATAGCGGTTGAGACAAACTGCACTTGGGGCTGAATCGCTCCTGAGTCGCGGGACCATCTGCTCGGCGAATGTAGTTGCCTCCAGGCTGTTGGAAAGGCGATGCAGGGGTGGGGGCTGATCTTACCCCGTGCCTCTTCTTGGACTGCACTTATGGATGGCCTCTCCAACTCTGCCTGCTCCAGCACATTTACCCTTCTTGATTTTGCGGTCTATCACTGTTGGTCTTCCTTTTCGAGCTTCCTCGTGTCCTGCTCCGCCATGTTCCGCGGGCGGCCAATCAGGCTGCGGATTTTTGTTCACGTCATGCTATTTCCTGTACTTTTCAATGGACATGTTTTGAGAACTTCCCACCGATTCTCTCTGAGGTTGTTCAGAGGGATCAGGAGAACATTCTTGTTTGTTGACCCGCTTTTGTGGTCCCTTTTGCTCTTTTTTTTTCTAATGCGAATGCGGGCTTCAAAAAAAAAGTTGGAGGTGGCCTTCATGTGAGTAATATTGGAAAAATATTTAATATAAATATGGGGTATTTGCCTCAATTTTGCTTGAAAAATTTTTTGGGGAGTTATTCTCGTCTATTTTGGGGAGTTAACTCGCATCTATTTTTTAGTTGATCTGATATTCTAGAGTACTTACGGTATTAAATACTGACTGTTGATCAGTATTTGGATCAATCATGCTATTTTTTGCAAGAATTCAACAGTCAATATTTATTTTTGCACCTATTTCTAGATGAGAGTAACGCACGCAGTATTTTTCCAGTTGCCTGCCCTGCTTGATGCACAATTTTCAGTCTGTGATTATCGAAGGCGTTCTTATAATGTAACATTGAGCAATTGAGGGTAATTCTTAAATTGTTATCACATGAAAATATTTTCTGCTTTATTTTAAATTCTGTTTATATTTTTTTTGTTTTATTTAATAATTTTATTTTTTTTTCTTATATATTTTTTTATTATATTATGTTATAATGTATAATTTATTTTTCTCTTCTTATTGATTTACTTTATTTTGTTTTGTTTTATGATATTTGTACTATTCTTATCAGGTGTGGATCCACCTTGGGGCGAGTGTGTGCTGTCGGCGCCTGTCGCTCACAGTTAGTTTTTTTTAATATATATATTAAGAATAACTACCAGTATTAGTTATGGTTTAAACTATGGCTAATGTCATATTCTTTAAATAAAATTAATAGTATTATCCACGTTTTAAACCGTGGATAATATCTTATTCTTTAAAAAAATAGTATTAGTCAACGTTTAACCTTGGACGACCTATTCCCGTCATTCTCAAAGCATGGCAACCAACATGGACAACGGACATGCGACATCCATTCTCATGACTCACAACTCGCAATTAGGTCTTCCTACTCAACGGAATATGCAATCTTACACATCTTCTTCCCTCATCCGGCCAGAGCTAAGGTAAAGATCACGGTATATTGGTCTCCCTCTTGTTTGTGTTTTCCGCAATTTTTTCATGTCTGGTATTTCCTCTACCGATTTCGTCCAAAACTAGGGTTTCCTTCTGAATCTTGTTTGAGTCTTGCTTCCTCCATCAAATACAGTGTGTTTTGTCATCCGTCACATCCGTGTTCGACGAGCTCGTCATCTTCTTCTAGACCATCGAAGCAGAGCAGTGCAGTTGTCCAGAATTAGGTTATCTCATTTTTGTTTTCCTGTTCCGGGAATGAACAATTATGTTCTACTATTCATAACTTCTAATTCCCACTTTACCAGTTATAGTTACTCAAGATTTTTGCAATTATTCTTTATTTTTGCAATTAAATTTTATCTTAATGCATTAAAGATTGCATTAGATTACTCAATATTGTTGAAAATTTCATATAAAGTATTTTTTTATTCATTTCTGTTTACATTTTCACCAAAGCCAGAAATTGGTTGAGGGGAGTTGGATTGCACTCAATTTGACCAAGTTTGAACTGATTATCACACTTGTCCGGAAGCTTCGATGGAGTGCATTAGGTTTCTTTTAAAGCAAGGTTTAGAGTTTCGTGATTATGATGAAACTGATGAATAAGACAATTTTTAAGTCCGCGCACACTGAAAAAAATTCCTACGTCTATCACTGATTTCATTTGAATAATATAATGAAAAGATTTTTAAAATATTATTTATATATATATATAATATTAAAAGTAGTTATCAATTTGTCATCCTTCAAAGGTGGTTAAGAGAGATTTAATAGATAACTCTGAATATTCAAAATGACTAGTTCTAACTTTAGGAATATTGCTCCCATCATATTAAATATTTTGTTCCTTTTTGTTTCAAAAAATATTTTAAAATTATAAAATATATGGTGTGTGTGAAAACCTAAAATGAACCCTCTCTTTCTCACCACTAACAGTAGAGAACTGCCCACTCAGCACAGTAAATTATGAGTGTTGCAATAGACAACCCAACTTTAGCTAGTGACAGCCCAAGGTTAATTGTAGCCCATGAATATCTCATTGCAGCCCAAATTATTAATGTCACACAAAAAACAACTCCTCTTCTCTGGCACCGATCTCCTCCCTCTCCTCCCTAAAAGCTTCTTCTTGCTCCTCAAAACATCATTGGAGGAAACTAATTATTTGTAAATTTGAGACAACTTTATAAAAAGATGAAGAAACAGAAACACTGCAGGTTTCAATCTCAGCATCTTTCAACAAATAAAATCATCTGACCTTAGATAAACTTGTTCCAAATGCAACTGTTGCGGGCTAACTCGATGCCCCGGTCGGATCAGATTCAATTGGACCGTCTTAGCTTGCGGGGCGGTCGAGCGCGCACACAGACAGAGAAAATGAAAGATCGATTCAAGATGTGATGACGTGGAAAAACCTCTCAATTGGGTAAAAAACCACGTGATCGGATCTGTGCCGGTCAAAATCCACTAGCTGCTTGCGGTTACAGTGCGTTTGGAGAATCGGGGCGACAGGCCGCTCCCGTTACAACTTGAGGTGAGAGAAGAGGACTATAGCTCCCCGAGGGCAACAGGTTGCGTCGCGGGAGCGTTTTGGGTAGTAGAATTCGAGTGGCGGCACTGGTGCTCCATAGCTTGGATTGCGGGTCCACCGAGCGCCTACTTGCAAGGTTCGTCTTCTTCCTCCTCTGCTCGCTCTGGGAGTTGGGCATTTTCCTGCTGGTGGTGCTCTGGTGGTTCGTGGTGGGTCGCGGTGGCTCGAGGTGGCTGGAGGATGACCTGAGGGAGGAGTCCGGCAGAGCTCTGACCTGAGGAAGAAGATGACCAGGAGCCAAGAGATGAAAAATGAGGAGGCCCTAGAGCTCCTTTTATAGCCTCCAGGAGAGGTTCATGGCGGGCCCCACCACCAATGTAGTGGGTTAGTGGGTGGTTACCCAACAGATCGGACGGCAAGGAAAGACCACCATGATCGGACGATGGGCAGGCCGTCCATGGTGGTGAGGCCGGCCGGCGGCCCGGCGGCGGCCGGCCGGCGGCCCGGCGACGTCCTGGCGCCTGGCCGCGGCCTGCGGCGGCAAGGCTGGCCTGGCCGCGAGACCGGTCGGCGGCCTGGCAGCTTGGCCGCGGCCTGCAACGGCAAGGCCGGCCTGGCGGCCTGGCCGCGGCATGCGGCGGCAAGCTAGGCGGCGGTCGTAGGCTAGTCCGACGGCGGCGGCGGTTTCCCCCTAAAGGGGGCGGTTTTGGAGAGAGAGAGAGTGGGCCCCACCCCCCATGTTCTCCTCATCATGGGAGGTGGGGTTGACTAGTCAACCCCATGATCTCCCATTTTGGGGGGAGATCATGGGGGAACCTTCCTTACAAATTATGGTGTAACCCATTAATTGCCCCAAAAATTCTTCTTGTCGAAGAGCGCTACGAGCGAGGGAAGAAGGATTTCCTGTTGCCCCCCTTTCTCACCATCATGACAACCTCCGGCGAGAAGGTGGAGACGGTGAAGGGTAGTGTTTCGAAGGTACTCAGAGCGATCTTGCCGCAGGAGGGCCAGCCGGCGAAATGCCGAACTCGGCCATGCGCGGCCTGGCGCGCGTCTCGGGCGGCCTGGCCGGCAGGCCGCGCGCCCAAGCCGTGCGCGCGGGTGGCCGTACGCGGCAGGCCGTGCGTGGACGTCCGCGCAGCAGACCGTGCGCCCGGCAGGCCGCGCGCGCTCATGCCGCGCGCGCTCATGCCGCTCGCGCGGTATGCCGCGCGCGCCCAGGCCGTGTGCGCCCAGGCCGCGCGCACACGGCAGGTCGCGCGCGGCCAGGCCGCGCACCTCGGACGCGCTCGCCCAGGCCGCGCTCGTGCCCAGGCCGAGCGCGCCTAGGCGGGTGCGTACGGAGCCTCGTGCGCGCAGGACTGCGCGGGCGGCTTTTTCCTTTGACTGGGTGTGTGGCACACGCTTATTTTGCGCGTAGTTTGGGCAAACCTGACCCCTTTAATCTTTGTGATGTGCAGGTCTCGAAACGCCCTTCTGGTCCGATGGGCATGCGCTCCTCTTTAACTGAAGACGATGTGGAGATTTGGAGGAAGAAATATGAGCTTCCTGCTAGTTTGGAGGTGAGGATCCCATGTGCCAAGGAGCGAGTCCAGAATCCTCCTCGTGGCTGGCTGACGATTTGCGAGGTTTTTCTGAGGTCCGGCTTCCGTTTTCCGCAGTGCGAGGAGGTGATTGAGATCTTGAAGTTCTATGGTGTGCCAATTTCACAATTTGTCCCTGCTAAAATTGCCCGAATTATGGGCTTAGCAGCATTCTTTCGCGATCATGGAGGACGGCTTTCGTTGGACCAATCCCGAGATTGATGCGACGTTCGCTCCGATGGTGTCGAGCGGGTGGAGGTTCGCAGCAACATGTGCCAGCTTATGTTTAGTCCGTTGTAAGTTTGTCTTGTGGCGTTACTTTGTGTGGGTTGTAGTCGCAGCTTAGTTTGCGTAAGGCTGGCCCATAGCTTGGTTTGCGCTGGTTGTAATCGCGGCTTTGTTGTGAGGGGTGCAGGCCCCTACTGGGAGTTTGCGCGAGTCAGGCTCGCGGCTTATTTGGTTATGGACCAATTGAAGAGAATGTAAATACTCAATCTGGGTATGACAAGGAATGCCCTGCTCGGAGGTAGATGTGGTGAAGAGCGTGTTGTGGGGAGCACGCTGTGGGGAGCGCATTGCCCGGGGGCAGTTGCTGTTGGGAGCGCGCTGCCCAGAGACAGTTGATGTGAGGAGCGTGCTGCCCGAGGGAGGTTGTTGTACTCTTGCCAGGAGGCAGTTGTTGGGTGGAGCGCGCTGCTCGGAGGCAGTTGCTGTGAGGAGCGCGCTGCACGGAGGCAGTTACTGTAAGGAGCGCGCTACCCGAAGGCAGTTGTTGTGAGGAGCGTGCAGCCCAGAGGTAGTTTCTGTGAGGAGCGCGCTGCCCAGAGGCAGTTGTTGTGACGAGCGCGTTGTACGGAGGCTGTTGTTGTAAGAAGCGCTTTACCCGGAGGCAGTTGCTGCAAGGAGCGCGCTGCCTGAAGGCAGTTGCTGTGAGGAGCGTGCTGCCCGAGGGCGGTTGCTGTAATCTTGCCCGGAGGCAATTGTTGGGTGGAGCACGCTGCCCGGAGGCAGTTGCTGTGAGGAGCACGTTGCACGAAGGCAGTTGATGTAAGGAGCGCGCTGCTCGAAGGCAGTTATTGTGAGGAGCGCGCTGCCCGGAGGCAGTTGCTGTAAGGAGCGCGCTGCCCGAAGGCAGTTGCTGTGAGGAGCGTGCTGCAA
This sequence comes from Platanthera guangdongensis, assembly GCA_039583875.1. Taxonomy (NCBI): domain Eukaryota; kingdom Viridiplantae; phylum Streptophyta; class Magnoliopsida; order Asparagales; family Orchidaceae; genus Platanthera; species Platanthera guangdongensis. The sequence goes on along the minus strand of CM077157.1, from coordinate 13,060,913 downwards.
GAGGGCAGTTGTTATACTCTTGCCCGGAGGCAGTTGTTGGGTGGAGCGTGCTGCCCGGAGGTAGTTGCTGTAAAAAGCACGCTAGCCGGAGGCAGTTGCTTTAAGGAGCGCACTGCCCAAAGGCAGTTGTTGTAAGGAGCGCGCTGCCCGCAGGCAGTTGCTGTAAGGAGTGTGCTGCCCGAAGGCAGTTGCTGTAAGGAGCGCGCTGCCCGGAGACAGTTGCTGTGAGGAGCACGCTGCACGGAGGCAGTTGCTGTCAGAAGCACGCTGCCCAAAGGCAGTTGCTGTAAGGAGAGCGCTGCCCGGAGGCAGTTGCTGTAAAGAGCGCGCTGCCCGCAGGTAATTGCTATAAGGAGCGCGCTACTCGAAGGCAGTTATTGTAAGGAGCGCGCTGCTCGAAGGAAGTTGCTATGAGTATAAGGGGATGCCTTTGTACTTGGACGAAATGAGTATGTCTTTCAAATTAAGCAGATGATACTCGCCTTCTATAGACCTAAAATAAGAAAGCTTTTAAAGTTATTAGGGTTACAGTCGTAAGACTGTTCTTTTGGAAACTTGCATGAAGAATTCGTAAGAAAGTAAAACTGATAAATGCTTCAATAGGCAGAGCCTTGCTAATAGGAATGAAGCCGTCTCTTGGGCTGGTCGACTTTGGGGTTGCCCCCCCCCCCCCCCCCCCCCCCGTCCGTTCTAGCAAGCGGTTGGCCGATTTCCTGTCAGCGGATTTGGTGCTCATCCCCGTAAGAATCTCCCCAGGTGGCCTTGCTTGATGAGATGCTCGATCTCCTCCTTAAGTTTTGAACAGTCTTCTAAGACGTGCCCTCGTCCATGGTGGAACTCACCGTACTTTGTTTGGTCCCTCGTATTTTTAACGAGAGGTCTGGGCTTGCGGAGCACCTTGCTGCCTTGGATTCTGTAAAGCGCGTTTGTTCTGGAGGTATTGAGTGGCGTGTAATCCTGGGGCGGTTGATCTCTCTGTTGGTCACGTCGGCGTTGCTCGTTCCAACGTTCTTCACGGAATCTTTCTTCTTGGTATTGAGGAGTCGGTTCCTTCTCCCTCTTGCGCTTCTGGTTCTCGTCGAACTGTTGACGATGAGCTTCAGTAGCCTCGTTGGTTGCGATCTGTGCCTCTATACGTTGTACGAGATCGGGGTAGCTAGGGATGGTTTCCCTCATTAATGCAGAATAGAAACTGCCAGGACGGAGACGCCCAAGGAACACCCCTCTTAACAGCTCTGGGTCGACACCTGGGATTTGGCGGGCTTCTGCAGAAAACCTGCGGAAGAAGTCCTTCAAAGACTCCCCTTCATTCTGACGGATACCTGATAAGTGGGAAGGGTCGCGGACGATCCTCCAATTCGCTATAAACAGATCCGCAAACTGTCTTGCCAGCTCTGTGAAGTTGGGAATGGTGCCCACCCTCAAGGAGTGAAACCATGTGCGAGCCTGCCCCTTGAGAGTGGTTGGGAACACTTGGCAGAGTAACTGATCAGACGCGTTGTAGATCCTCATAATGGTAGTGAAGTGGTTGACATGCTCCGACGGGTCGTCTGTTCCATCGAATGTCTCGATGTTCGGCGTCTTAAAACCATGAGAAATTGGATGAGCCAGGATTTATGGTGCGAGGGGGGAGCCTTGGCAGAGTGGTCGGCGAATATGAATGTCATGTTGGCCGGCTTGTCGGTATTCTTCTGCGATCACTTCTCGAATCTCTTCACGGGTGAACCTCTCGAGTGGGGGAAGTCGGGACTCGTCTCCCCAGTAGTGGCGGTGTTGCCCGGTTTCAGTTCCCCTACGGGCCTGGTGAGTGGAGTCAGTGGCGTCAGAGTATTCCTCGGGCGCCTCTTGTCTTGGAGCTTCTTGCGCCCTGCCATGACTTGGCGGTGACGGGTTATCTCGTGCTAGAGGAGGAGCAGGAGGCGCTCCTAGAGTCCTGAGCAGAGCAAGCATCTCAGTCTGCTGCTCCTCCATTTGTTGAACTCGCCCCTCGAGCGCGGTGGCAGGAGCGGAAGCGGCCTCTACGGTCAATGGCACGTCCACCAGAGAGTGGGAGTGTGTTGGTTCAGTATTTCTTTCTGGGACGGAACCTTCAGCTGTGCGGGTGCTTCTTTTTGTCATTGAAGCGGAGCTTGGATGTTGCAAAGAGGGAGGTCTTGACTTCTGAAGGATGTTGGGAATCGATCTTCCCACAGACGACGCCAAACTGTTGCGGGCTAACTCGATGCCCCGGTCGGACCGGATTCAATTGGACAGCCTTAGCTTGCGGGTCGATCGAGCGTGCACACAGTCAGAGAAAATGAAGGGTTGACTCAGGATATGATGACGTGGAAAAACCCCTCAATTGGGTAAAAAACCACGTGATCGGATCTGTGTCGGTCAAAATCCACTAGCTGCTTGCGGTTACAGTGCGTTTGGAGAATCGGGGCGACAGGTCGCTCCCATTACAACTTGAGGTGAGAGAAGAGGACTATAGCTCCCCGCGGGCAACAGGCTGCGTCGCGGGAGCGTTTTGGGTACCTGAATTCGAGTGGTGGCACTGGTGCTCTGTAGCTTGGATTGTGGGTCCTCCTCGCCCCTACTTGCAAGGATCGTCTTCTTCCTCCTCTGCTCGCTCTGGTACTTGGGCGTTTTCCGGCTGGTGGTGCTCTGGTGGTTCGTGGTGGCTCGCGGTGGCTCGAGGTGGCTGGATGATGACCTGAGGGAGGAGTCCGGCAGAGCTCTGACCTGAGAAAGGAGATGACCAGGAGCCAAGAGATGAAGAATGAGGAGGCACTGGGGCTCCTTTTATAGCCTATATGAGAGGTTCATGGTGGGCCCCACCATCAATGTAGTGGGTTAGTGGGTGGTTACCCACCAGATCAGACGGCGAGGAAAGCCCACCATGATCGGACGGTGGGCAGGTCGTCCATGGTGGTGGGGCGGCCGGACGGTGGAGGCGGCCGGCCGGCGGCCCGGCGGCGGCCTGGCCGGCGGCTTGGCCGCAGCCTGCGGCGGCAAGGCCGGCCTGGCCGCGAGCCCGGCCAGCGGCTAGGCCGCTGGCGGCTTGGCGACTTGGTCGCGGCCTGCAGCGGCAAGGCCGACCTGGCGGCTTGATCGCGGACTGCGGCGACAAGCTAGGTGGCGGCGGTCGTGGGCTAGTCCGGCGGCGGCGGCGGTTTCCCCCTAAAAGGGGCGGGTTTTGAGAGAGAGAGAGTGGGCCCCACCCCCATGTTCTCCTCATCAATGATGTGGGGTTGACTAGTCAACCTCATGATCTCCCATTTTGGGGGGAGATCATGGGGGAATCTTCCTTACAACTAATGGTGTAACCCATCAACAACAAAATTATCTTTTAAATCAGGTAAACTTGTCTTGGAGAAATGAGGTAGTTGGAAGATGAAGCCTCTGTTGGGGAAAAGAAACAAACAGCCGAGAGAGAAAAAACTTTACGGGCAGCCACACTTTTTTGATATCGATACAACTAATAAAAAACTGTTTACAATAGCTATATATACACGCACTGCAGATAAAGCCAAAAAAAACATAAAACTAAACAGGAAAGTTATGTAACAAAAACATTATTACATATGAGTTTAGCTTATAGATTTAACACTTCCCCTTAAGCTAAACTTTTCAAACTCCGATCTTATCCTTCATTTTACACAAATCCACGGGCTTCAATGCTTTTGTAAAAATATATGCGGCTTGGTCTTTTGTGCTGCAAAACATAACTTCAACCTCACCATTCTTGACATGCTCACGAATGAAATGATATTTCATCCTCACGTGCTTAACTCTTCCATGAAACATAGGATTCTTTGTCAAGGCTATTGCAGCTTGATTGTCACAATTAAACTTCGTAAGCCCATTCTGTTGTTAAAATTCAACAAACCCGCAGAGGCCTCCTCGGATACCCTGTTGAAACTCAACAAACCGGAGGAGAACACCCCACTTATATTGTTGAAAATTTTCCCGGATCTTGGAGTTAGCAGGGGTTATCTCAACAAAGCAGTAACAACCAGCAACACATGCAGCACAAGCTTCTTTATTGATCAAGAGCAAACTTCTCTACAAGGCGAGACATACATGGAGAGACATGCTTCACCAAACAACCCAACCAGGAGAACAGAGACAGTTACAAAGACAAGAAACAAAACAAGCCGCGCGGACTCAATCAACAAGCCGCTGGTATACTGCTGTGGAGTCCGCTCAGTCCGCCAGGTCACCAGACCGCAACTCAAGCCGCGCGGACTACCCCTTATTCCAATGCTTAGCACTTCACCGCCGATCTGCAGGCCGCCTGACCGGGAGGTCGCCTAGCCGCCAGACCGCACAAGCTGCATCACCGAATAGAACAGTCCGCCTGAAGCAGGCGACTTCCTGAACCCCGAACCAAGTTGCCAAAGAGAAGACCGCCTGGTCGCTATCCGCGACCTGCTATTTACCGCCTGTTGCTTAACCGCAGAGTCCGCACTGTCCCTGACCACAATCAGAACCAAGTCTTGGCTTTCCAGCGCTATCCGCACAACCTGCACAGCACAACCGGGTCAACTCTCAAACCGCGCGGACACCAAAGGCCAGACCGTAGCAACTTACGCGAGCTCAATTACTGTTCACTTACTTCGATTCTGTTCGTCTCTTAGTTTTTCCCTGATGTGACATGGGTCCTATTTATAGGCACGATGATGAGTATGGTCACCGCCCAAACCGATAGGATCACCGCCACATCCCGCAGCAAGAACAAGTGTGTCTGCCAGCCCGCGGACACACACTCCAGTTCGTCGCTCCTGTGCAGATAGCCAGTCCGCCCCAGCTTCTCCAAGGCCGGACTCCAATATCCAGCCTGCCTTGCCGCCAAAGGCCAAGCCAGGACCACCACAGCCGGACTCCACAACAACTATGTCCGTCAATCCGCGGACACAGCACCAGTCCGCATAACCCGAGCCCGCAGCCTCGCCATCAAGGCACCTGCCGGACTCAGCGGACACTCGGCTTCCGTCCGCATCTCCTGAGTCCATTGCCTCTATCTCCAAGGCACCGCCGGACTCAGCGGACATGCCGATCCAGTCTACTTACACAGCAAACTCCAATCCGCATTCCTGAGTTCATAACCTCATCACAAGGCTAAACCGAACTTCAGCGGACTCTAGCTCCAGTCCGCACGCTCTTGCTCAGGCAATCCTCCAGTCCGCATACCCCCAAGCTAGCAATCAAGGCAACAGCACTTCTACTAGACTTGGCGGACTAAGAAAGCAGCCCGCGCTCCACTGCGCGATCTCCCCGGACTGAGCCAATCTGGACTTGGTTCAGATCACACCAAGTCCAGTCCACTGGCCACAAGGGCCAGTCCGCACTTACTGGCGGACACTGGATCTAGCCCGCCATACCGGGCGACCTCCAGCTTCTGTCAGCACTGACCGGCAGTCTCCACGACTTCCACTTGCCGCTGCACTAGAGCAAGACCAAGGTAACTGTCAAACCGGTCTGCTGAGCTCCAGTTCATCAGTCCACTTCATGCCGGACTCCGCGGATAGGATTTCTATCTGCCCGGTTACTTCCTGGGATCCAACTGCCTGCTGAGTATTCGCTGGCCTGACAGACCGCTGTTGCTGTCTGCGTAGTCCGTGTGAACAGACCGCCCAGGCCGCCACAGAGCAAACCGCCTACAACATCCCTGCCGACTTAGCAGTCTGCAAACCCTGTCCGCGTAGTCCGCGCGGATAGGTTGCCCAAGCCTTCCATTCACCCACTTTCACTTCACAGTTTTCAACACTCCCCCTTGAAGTGATAAGTGGTGAATAACTCCAGCAGCTCCCGTAACCTTGCACCTGGTCCCTCCGATAGCATTTACGAAGAGATGTCCAAGACATAGTCCTCGCCCCGCATATCATGGACCATGAGGGAGCCCTCCAGCATCTCCAAAAAAGGAGTCATGCTTCACTCTGCCTTCTTCAGCTTCAAACTCCACGCATGCATCACAGGAGTATCACCAACTTCCTTGGGCACAAAAGCCCAAGCCTTGTTACCTCTGAGAGAAGTCACCTCTTCAGCCTTGGTGTCAACCACCTCCTTGATTCTAGTGGGGTCATCACAGTCAGAAGAACCTTGCTTGACCCGACGGCTAACAAGGAAACACGGGACCAAGTCCGCCGTGTTCCCTTCACTATATCGAGCTGGTGGCTTACTGATCCTCTTCGATCTCCGAAGAACCTGATCATGGCTAACCACCTCCGCTGCTTTTGAACCAGCTCAGTTCCCGGGCAAACCCAGAACAATGCTCCTCGTGCTTCCTGAACAAGACGCCTCCTCACTGGAACCAGAAGCACCTGGAGCAACGCTCCCCCTGCTACCTGAACCAGAAGACTCTCCTCTTGAACAAGAATGGCCTGGAACATCGCTCCCCTTGCTTCCTGAACCGGAAGCCTCTGCCTTCGAGCCAGAAGATCCTGGAGCTTCGCTCCCTCTTCTTCCTGACTCTGACGCCTTTGCCTCGGAGCTAGAATAACCTGGAGTACCTGGTGACTCAGGCAACTCCACTTCCTTAGCAGCAGCCTCCTTCAGCCCACCATCTGACCTGCTTATCTCTAGCCCCACATGAGAGCTACCCCAAAATGGCGTCAACTCATCGAAGACAATGTCTCTCGACACTATGAGTTTCTTCATCGCAGGATCCATACACCTCCATCTTCTCCTCTGCTCATCATACCCAACAAAGACTAGCTTTGTCTTAAGAGCACCCGGAGAGTGTATGTAGCAGGTAGATCCAAACACCCAAAGATGTTTCACGCTGGGCTTTACTCCGAACATCAGCTCATAAGGAGTCTTCACTAAGATCGTACTAAGAGGCATCTGGTTGATGACATGAGCAGCACAGGCCATCCCTTCCGCCCAAAGAGCCTTCGGAACGCCTTTACTCTGAAGCCAACACTTGCAGGTCGCCGTTAACCAACGGATCATCCGAGCTGTAATACTACCTTGTTGTGAAGTATGTCCACAAGAAAGCTCCTTCCGGATCCCTTGCTTCCTGCAAAAGTGTGAGAACTCGGTTGAGCCAAACTCACCACCGAAACTTGTCCTCAACACCTTGATCCTCCGGCCAAGCTGACCTTCCACAAGCTTCTTGAACTCCACAAACAAGCGTACCATGTTGGACTTCTTCTTCATAAAGTATACCCATGTATACCTTGAATAGTCATCAACCAATATCAGCATGAACCTATTGCCTCCAAGACTGGCCGTGACGGTTGGTCCCACCAGAGCACAATGGACAACCGCCAATGGTGCTTTACATCTGGATTGTGCTTTATCAACCATGAAGCGATAGGCTCCACTTTCCTGACATCCCGCACACTCCCGACCATCGCCATAGGATGACAATCTAGGCAAGCCTCTTACGAGTCTTCTTTCCGCCATTGCTTTCAGCTTGTCCATCCCTACATGCCTCAGTCTTTCATGACAGATAACTGCACTATCACTGGCATTCATCCGATCAGCTCCAGAACTAGTTGAAGTCCCAACTACGTTCTTCTCCTTACCTCCGACGTGAGCTACGTTCGCCGAGAGTAAGACAACCTTGCACTCCTTCCGAAGATGACCTTGCTGCTTGCATTTATAGCACCTTGGTCCTTCCTTCCTCTTCCTATCATGCCTAGGAGAAATACTCCTTTCTTCCTGATATGAAGTAGAGGGATCATCGTCAGCTGCAACCTTCACCTCCTTCCTGAACAACCCATCAAGGGAAGTCCAAACCTCCGCAGCTGACCGACATCCACTGATGTGGTCCAAGAGCTCCGATGAGATCACCTGCTTGAGAATAGACTCCGCTTTCGCATTTGTCTCCTTCCAAGCTCTCATCTCTTCAGCATTGCCAGCAGTATCCTCTTATCTTCCTGCTCCGCATACAACCTCCCAAAGGTCCTCGCCAAGAAGAAAGCTCTTCATATAGGACTTCCACCTTTCAAAGTTCGTCACTGTAAGGAGATCAATTCCAAGACAACTTGCATCCTCCACTGCCATGGTTATACCACTGGTTTCCTCTACAGAAGAGCAACTACTTCCATTGAGCACTGCTTGACCACTCCAACAACCTCCCTCTGATACCATGTTAAAATTCAACAAACCCGCAGAGGCCTCCTCGGATACCATGTTGAAACTCAACAAACCGGAGGAGAACACCCCACTAATATTGTTGAAAGTTTTCCCGAATCTTGGAGTTAGCAGGGGTTATCTCAACAAAGCAGTAACAACCAGCAACACATGCAGCACAAGCTTCTTTATTGATCAAGAGCAAACTTCTCTACAAGGAGAGACATACATGGCGAGACATGCTTCACCAAATAACCTAACCAGGAGAACAGAGACAGTTACAAAGACAAGAAACAAAACAAGCCGCGCGGACTCAATCAACAAGCCGCATGTATACTGCTGTGGAGTCTGCTCAGTCCGCCAGGTCGCCAGACCACAACTCAAGCCGCGCGGACTACCCCTTATTCCAATGCTTAGCTCTTCACTGCCGATCTGCAGGCCGCCTAGCCGCCAGACCGCACAAGCTGCGTCACCGAATGGAACAGTCCGCCTGAAGCAGGCGACTTCCTGAACCCCGAACCAACTTGCCAAAGAGATGACCGCCTGGTCGCTATCCGCGACCTGCTGTTTACCGCCTGTTGCTTAACCGCAGAGTCCGCACTGTCCCTGACCGCAATCAGAGCAAAGTCCTGGCTTTCCAGTACTATCCGAACAACCTGCACAGCACAACCGGGTCAACTCTCAAACCGCGCGGACACCAAACGCCAGACCGCAGCAACTTACGCGAGCTCAATTACTGTTCACTTACTTCGGTTCTCTTCGTCTCTTAGTTTTTTCCTGATGTGACATGAGTCCTATTTATAGGCACGATGATGAGTATGGTCACTGCCCAAACCGATAGGATCACCGCCACATCCCGCAGCAAGAACAAGTGTGTCCGCCAGCCCGCGGACACACAATCCAGTTCGCCGCTCCTGTGCAGATAGCCAGTCCGCCCCAGCTTCTCCAAGGCCGGACTCCAATATCCAGCCCGCCTTGCCGTCAAAGCCCAAGCCAGGACCACCACAGCCGGACTCCACAACAGCTATGTCCGCCAATCCGCGGACACAGCACCAGTCCGCATAACCCGAGCTCGCAGCCTCGCCATCAAGGCACCTGCCGGACTCAGCGGACACTCGGCTTCCGTCCGCACCTCCTGAGTCCATTGCCTCTATCTCCAAGGCACCGCCGGACTCAGCGGACACGCCGATCCAGTCTGCTTACACAGCAAACTCCAATCCGCATTCCTGAGTTCATAACCTCATCACAAGGCTAAACTGAACTTCAGCGGACTCCAGCTCCAGTCTGCACGCTCTTGCACAGGCAATCCTCCAGTCCGCATACCCCCAAGCTAACAATCAAGGCAATATCACTTCTACTAGACTTGGCGGACTGAGAAAGCAGCTCGCGCTCCACTGCGCGATCTCCCCGGACTGAGCCAACCTGGACTTGGTTCAGATCACACCAAGTCCAGTCCAATGGCCACAAGGGCCAGTCCGCACTTACTGGCGGACACTGGATCTAGCCCGCCATACCGAGCGACCTCCAGCTTCTGTCCACACTGACCGGCGGTCTCCGCGGCTTCCACTTGCCGCTGCACTAGAGCAAGACCAAGGCAACTGCCAAACCGGTCTGCTGAGCTCCAGTTCATCAGTCCGCTTCATGCCGCACTCCGCGGATAAGATTTCTATCCGCCCGGTTACTTCCTGGGATCCAACTGTCTGCTGAGTATTCACCGGCCTGACAGACCGCTGCTGCTGTCCGCGTAGTCCGCGCGAACAGACCGCCCAGGCCGCCACAGAGCAAACCGCCTGCAACATCCCTGCCGACTTAGCAGTCCGCAAACCCTGTCCGCGTAGTCCGCACGGATAGGTTGCTCAAGCCTTCCATTCACCCACTTTCACTTCACAGTTTTCAACATCTGTGACTGTAATAATTCTTCAAGCATCATTCGCAACCAAACAGTTTGACATCATGTTATGGTTAGTGCGGCATATTCTGCTTCGGCTGTGGAGAGGGAAACTACCTTCTGCTTCTTTGACTGACATGATATAGCACCAGATCCACTGCTAAACACGTATCCAGATGTGCTCTTGCTATCATCAAAACTGCTTCCCCAATCACTATCACTGAACCCCACGAGTTGATAATTTTCAACCTTCTCATACAAGATTCCATGATCAAGTGTACCAGCCAGGTAACGGAGAATTCGTTTACCTGCTTCCCAATGACTCTGCTTCGGGTTCTCCATAAAATGGTTGATCAAGCTAACAACAAACATAATATCTGGCCTTGTTGCCGTCAGGTACATGAGGCTTCTAACCAGGCTTCTGAATAAGATTTGGTGTGCGCTGCCCCAGGCCGCGCATAATGCACGACCTTCCTCTTGGAGACGGGAGTTGAGTAACCAGGGCCGCACGCGAGAGCGCGCAATCAGACCGCTTGCTGTTGCGCGCGGTTAGGCAGGCCGCGCGCACGTTTGCGCATGGCCGGCAGCAATGCGTAGGCGGGGGCGCACTCGGGTGCAGTCGACGGTCTGGGTTGCGCTCGTTGGATTCGCGATTTGCCCAGACCGGTTAAAGGGAACCTCATCAATATTCAATTCCATAAATTAGGTTGTTTGCATTTGTCTATTTGCAGAATTTGTATGTTCGTAGTTTTAAACAGAATCAAATTAATTACTCGTAGATAGCCTTGTTATTCACAGATTAGCGAACAAAATTGAAATTAAATTTTGGTGGTCTTCTTCCCATTCCACATTACATGTAGAGAGTAATCTTAGGCTCCGTTTGGGGGGACTTATTTTCACCGGTCAAGCGGTCACGATCGCATGAACCGGACCTTAATTAAGTCCCGATTCATGCGTTCGTGACCGCTTGACCGGTGAAAATAAGTTCTCCCAAACTGAGCCTTAGTCATGTAAAACTCCGTTTGGGACCGGGATCCTCTCCATTTCACGCGAAATGGAGGGGTCCATTTCGCGGCTATGATTGCACCTCCCAAATCGGACGACGAGAAGTAACTTTACTGTACTCGCGGGGCCCACTCGCCAGTTCAGCCGCTCTCGCCTGCCCGCCGTCCGACTTGGGAGATGAAATCATAGCCGCGAAATGGATCCCCTCCATTTCACTTGAAATGGAGAGGATCCCGGTCCCTCCGTTTGGGGGGACTTATTTTTACCGGTCAAGAGGGTACTACCGCATTAACCGGACCGTAATTAAGATTTGGTTCATGCGATCATAATCGTTTGACCGGAGAAAATAACCCCCCTCCCAAACAGAGCCCAAATCTTCTCAAACAAACTATAGTTATCTAAATCTTCCCAAATTAATAAATCAAAATTGCATGAACATTGAAAAAAACTTCTTTCATACTCAACTCAATCTCTATCCGCGCATTCAATTTATGAATCACGATCCGTCCACACATTGAAGTGCACAGAAGATCGTCGGAAAAATTCCTTCGTTGTCGGGCCCTGCTCGGGAGAACGACGATATGGACCGCTCAAGTTGAAAACTGATCAACTGATAATAATTTGTAAACTGAAAGAAAGTTGGAAGAAGTAATTAGTCTCATCTGCGAATAACGCTTGCCATAAATAATTATGATTTTATTTTCTTTTGATTTAAAATGAGTGAAAAAAGATTTGTATTTTCTAAAACTTAAGCGGGATGGGGGAGGGCAAAGTGCAGCAAATGCACTGCACCGTAAAGTGCAGGCGATCTGATGGTTGCGAGTCCATTTTAGCTCGTACGGAGATGCGTGCACATCTTAACTCGCTTTGAGATGTATGCGCTGAGATGTGTTCGCATCCATAGAATCGATAAAGTGCAGCGGCTCGCATCAGTCGGATCACGCTGCACTTTACCCTCCCCGGACCCAACTTAAGCACACTTGAGTACTTGACTACGAGAAAGTCATCTGCATGGTGGCCTCTGTGATAATCATTAGTCATGTTTACACATTGAAATTTCTGAAATATTTAACTTTCTGTTTTTATAGTTTTTTTCTAAAAAAATTCACTTTTTAGTATTTATGTGTTTTTTAATTTATTTTTAATGAGGCAATGATAAAATATATAAAGAAAATGGGGTGTCAATAACACATGACTCATGATCCCCACTAATTCAGTGAGATCATGAGGCTAATTACCGCACACTCAATCGGCATGCCCAATCCCCCGCACACGGAATCCCATCATGCACTCAAACCACCCGCAGCCGACCAAAATGGTCGGTTGCCGCCTCCACTCCTCGGCGGCTGACTGTCGCGGGACGGGGAGCCCCCGGCTGGCGGGTGTCGTCGCTTCTCCTAGCCGCGAAGCCGCACCCGCAAGGGCTGGCCGCGCGCTGCGGCCGCCCCCCGCAGCCGCCTCCCTCGCCATAAGGCTATACCCACAAAGGGCCAGTCGTGCCCTACGGCCGCCCCCGCAGCCGCATCCTGCGGCCACGAAGCCGCGCCCGCAAAGGGGAGGTCGCACCCCGCGGCCGAACCCGCAAGTCGCTGCCGCCTCCCGGGGCCATGAAGTCACGGCCGGCACCAAAGCCGACCGCCCTCCTTGCTTGTCGCAGCCAGCCCTCCCGCCGGCTGCGGATCCTCTCCCTCCTCCGGCCGCCGCCCGCCGCCTTGATGGATGCTCGTTGATGGAGAACCCTCTCCCCCGTTTGATCTTCCTGTCATGATAACTGTCGTCCATTACATGAGTAACCACCAACATAACCATCTTGGTTAGTGGGGAATATTATTTATTTAATTACGGCCTGCATATAACAAATATTATATATGTATTCAAAACCATGTGTAATATAGTCTGCAGCCGATAATTTGGTTGTTTACGATGTGAGGATAGTTGCATAACTACCGTAACCATCTCCTGCAGCCTATAAAAGGCCCCCTACATCTCGCTCATTTCTTTCTCTCCTCCCAGCTTTCTTCTTCCTCAGGTCGGAGCTCTGTCTACGAGCCTCCTCCTCTCGTCAAGCCACCCGAGAATTCGGCTAAGTCCACGGCGCCCCAATGAAGAAGACATCTAGCCGACCACTCCTAGTGGCCTCCTACGTACGAGACATTCTGCAAGCTCTCGCTAATGCATCTCTACGCATCCTGTCATAGAGTTCAACAACCGAGCAGCATTAAGGGTGTTCGCCACCACCTGAAAGTGATAGAAACTGAGCTTCGTGTGAGGCGGTCTATCGCCCACCGAGTGCACCTGCAATCTCTCTTATCTCAAAGTTGTAACGGGGAGCAGCCCGTCGCCCTCAATTTCTCCCACAATCTGTAATCTGCTGACAATAGTAAAGTTTGGCCCGCACCGAACCGGTCACGTGGTTTTTTACCCGGTTGAGCAGTTTTTTCACGTTAAAATCATCTTGTGTTCTTTTCTACTTATTCACTGACTGTGTGCGCGTTCGACCGCTCCACGGGCTAAGGCGGCATAGTTTAATATAGTCTACCAGGAGCGTTGAGTTGGCTGCAACAGTTTGGCGCCGTCTGTGGGAAACGAGTTCCTCAAAGCTTGAAGAAGACCTAAAAGACAGTATCCTTCGTGCAGCGATACTCAGGACTAACTATAATTGAGAGGAGGAGCACTCGCACAACCCAGGGGTCTGCCCAACAGGAGCTTGACAACACTAGTCTTTATCGGTCTTTTACCAACGCACCACGGCAGGAGGAGACAACTACCGCGCCGGACAGCACGCTTAACGGATGATTCACCCTCATGGAGGAGCAGCAAGATGAAGTGCTCACACACCCCTCAATACCTTCATAATGAACATTCTCTACACAATTGAAGACGAGTAGATACTCCAAAATCCCAGGCCGCTCGCAAAAGATGCAGCCGACCAATCAAAGTACTGCAAGTTCCACCGCTGACGAGGACACAACACAAAAAATTGCTCCAAGCTGAAGGAGGAGATCTATCAGTTAGTCTGACAAGGGATGTTGGAAAGATTCTTACATGGGAGAGCTCTAAATCAACTAGGAGGAGATCAGTTATATGCTTGCCATGAAGGACATGAGGGCAACCCCTAAGGCAATCAACCCAAGAGAAAGCTGCTTACCCATCAACAGAGCTCTACCCGTGCCGCCACAATATTTTATTGACTCTCCTTTTCTATAAATGCATCATGTAATCTAATGTGTGAGCATAATCGTGACTATGATACTGATGGTTTTTAAAGTTCGTGCATTTCTGGCTTATAAAAGGCGAGCATCATCCACATCATTAGGATTATGTACATATCTTGCCCAAAAGAAAGGACACTCGTTTACATTAACAATGCCTGCCTTTGGGCAGCGTGATCACAGCACCTGCCCTCGTGCATTACGCTCATTAACAACACCTACGTTTGGGCAGCGCGCTCACAGCATCTGTCATCATGCATCGCGCTCATTAATAACATCATGCCTTTGGGCACTATTGAAAATCTTTAATTCAAGAGTAGCTTTGCACCTAGAGGGGGTGAATAGGTTTCTTAGTTTTTTATGACTATCTTTTGCTTTGATGTGTTGTGATTTAGTTTGGTTACTTTGCTTTCGAGACACACAACATCACATAGGTATTTAAAATGGTTCCCCAAGATATGGATACATCCACTTTCCCTCCCACCTTTCTAATAGTGTGTTAGACAAGGCCAATTTCTCAAATCTCAGCTCAATGAGCTTACAACACATATCCTGCAGGATCTCTCAGTCTTCTTCAAGTCCTACCTCAGGAACAAGGCCCTTCAAATCAAAGCAAGCTTGCTCCTACAGCTCATTGATCCAAAGATCACCTACCTTAGACTTGAGCACAAGTCCTACATACATACTAGGAGGATAGTCCTACAACTCAAAAAGATTAACTCTCCTACCTCAGATCTGCTCTAGATCCTACCTCAGGCACACATGCCCTACCTCAGATCCGCAACTAGATCCTACCTCAGACTCAAGCACAAGTACTACAGCTCAGACACACAGGCCCTACTTCAAATCCACAAAGGGATCCTACCTCAGATCTACAAAAGATCCTACCAGTGAGCCTTTATAATTTTAGGCTTACAACTCAGATTCAAAGGATCCTACAGAGAGAAAGGGTTGTTGATGATATTTGACTCCAGAGATAATGTTCTCTGAGTCTGCCTTTCTGGACAGAGAAATACTCAGCCCTATCTTTGACTCCAGAGAGATGATTCTTTGAGTTTTCTTCTTCCTGGACTAAGAAAGTTTCGTCTTATCTTCTTCATAGCAATAAGATGGTGGATCTTCAAGTTGGTTCTGCTTGTGTTGTAAAGTATCTTGTAGAGCACTGCTTCTTCCTGAACAGAGAAAGAAACTTTGTCCTATGTTTTTCTTCATAGCTCCTGAAAGTGTTCTTCAAGAATGATCTGCTAGGGCTATGAAGTAACTGCAGCTAGGGCTTGCCTTGCTGCTTCTTCTTTAGAGAAATTACTCTGATCTTGATGTTGAAGATCAGCAGTTATCTTCTTCTTCTACAGTTAGGGTTGGCCTTCGCTGCTTCTTCTTCTATCACAGAGAAGTTTCTCTGAACTTGTTGTTGCAGGTGAAAATCGCAACAACTATCATCTTGAACTCTTAGATCAGAAGTTAGAACTTCTCCTCCAGGCTCTGCAACAATAACGAGAGGAAGAAGATGAAGTTCTGCCACTTTTCGAAAATTGATCCGCAAGAGTTGTCTTCTTCCGTCTGATCAAAATTCTTTTATCATCTTCCGCTGTTCAACGGCTCTTTGACCCATAGGCCCACTTGGATTTGGTATCTACAATCTTGCTTTTGCATTAAATGCAATACAGAGGCATGCGACGCCTTCTGTCGCATACCGTTGACTTCCCACAAGGATTTTGAACTTTGCTCACGTCAGCATCTGTGGACTTAGCCAAATTCAAATAATTTAATATAGGCGTTGAGTGCGTTGAGTGACACTTCATCACTAAATGCAAAAACACTTAGACAGATTTCTGTCTCACTAGGCGTTGAGTGCGTTGAGTGAGTCTTCATCACTCAACTCTTTTGTCCTTAGACAAAACATTCTGTTGATAAGCGTTGAGTGCGTTGAGTGAGCTTGTTATGTATTGTATCCACAATAACCCAAATTTGTATGAAGTCACTCTTGAACTAAGATGAATTAAGGTTGTATTTGATGTAATCTTTTAGTTGAGTTCTTGCAAGTTAATATTGCTAAGTGTAGACCAATGTCAGTTTACAATGAGTCATCAAACACAGGACCATGCAATGTAATCCCTCATTGTGTGATTCATGTTGTTGACACATGTGTAACCTCTCTATTGGGATGCACTTCATTTTCAAGTACTAAGGAAATGGAAGAAAGGAAGGGTTGTTGGGTTCAACATTATAAGAAAAGAAAAATTTCTCCGAAAATTTTTTAAGTCTTTTTCTCAAGAAATGGCCTGTATTTCTCGAGAAGTATAAGTAAATTTTTCGAGAAAGCATTGCTGCTCTCGAGAAACTTCAAGACTTCTCGGGAAATCATCTGAAAATTCTCTAAGTCATTTTCTCGAGAAAAACCTTGTACATTTCTCGAGAAGCCAAGCTGTTCTCGAGAAAAGCAAAGAAGTTATCGAGAAAGTTAAGTCCTCTTCTCGAGAAATCTGTTTTCAGTTCCAGAATTTTCATCAAGTGCATTTCTCGAGAAGCCATATGATTTCTACAGAGTTCTTTGATATGATTACTGCAGTTGTGTGCAGAAAGAAGTTCCAATGGGGATACATGTTGTTTGACAAGATCAAGGAGAGTCTGAAGGCATCTAATTTTGGAAGAATTATTTCTTTGTACTTGAATCAAGCTCATACAGAGATCTTTGACATAACTAAAGGTGTGGCAATTCACCACCTCAAGAAGGTCACTATATCCTCCATCCAGAGATGGGAGATCAGAATACCAAGGTCAGGCCCCACCTGTTCCAAGAATTATATTTGATGATGAGGACATGATCTCATCTCGTCCTCACACTGATACAACGGGCACATCTGGTGCAGATATTGAGGGGGAGCCTGCTCCTACATTTCTTGTAGATGTACAACAAGATGAGATACCAGATATAGAGATTCAATCAGATGTTCCTGCAGCCCAAGTTTAAGAGAAAGTTGTTGATGATGATGTGGTAGTAGATGAAGAAGGCCAAGATCAGTCTGATGATGAGTCGAACACCCCTTCACATGATGTCAGCTCAGGTATGAATGTTGACTCCTCCTCTGATCATGATACTTTAATGGATAATACTATAGAGACCATCAGCAAAATGATAGAAGAACTCAATTTTGATGACCCGCTGTTTATCACTCCTGAGAAAACTACTGCAAAGTCCCCTGAAGCTATCGCTGAAAAGTCCCCTAAAGAAATTCCTCCAGAAGAAATATCTGAAGACTCTCAGCCCCAGGCACATATTGAGGGGGAGAATGAAGTTGTATTAGTTGATGAAGAAGAGAATATTCCAGGACCTGCAGAACCTCCCATGAGGAATTTGGATTTCTCTCTCCCCACTACCCTAGGTGAGGAAGGGGATTAGATACTACCTTTCAAGAGAGGTAAGAGTTCCGTTGTGATTGAATAAATTCCTATCTAGACAACTCCAAATCTTCCTCCTCCACCTCCTCCAGCTGAGATCATTCCAGACGATACCCTTATAGGTAAAATTGAGTCTATGCTTACAAAGCAACAAGAGTACTTTGATAAGTCTCTCAAGGAAGTCACTGAGAAAGTCACTGCTCTTAAAAAAGAGATGAGCAGAGACTTTGCTGAAATCCAAAGTAATACAGATGAACTGAAACAACTATTCAAGATTGGTGGCAAAGCCTTGGACCATACTATAACTATTGTTGGTGAGGTAATGAATCAAGCAGTCACTCTTGCAAACAATCAGATCTAATTGGAAAAGAAAGCTCGTGAACACAACTTCAATACTTATGAAGAAGTTGGTACGATCAAAGAAGATGTCATAACAACCCTCTCTTTAGAAGTCAGAAAGGGGGAGGACAAAGTAAAAGAATATCTAACAAAATTTGGTGAAGATATGAGGGTACTATGTGATGTTAAACTGAAAGAGATCAGTACAGATATACAAAACCAGATTCATGGTGTAAATTTTCATACTTATGACACTACTATATGGATGTATAATCAGATCCTTCCAAACGTTCCAGTCAATTCAAATTAAGCTCCACCTCATCAACTTAATCCAACTGTCTGCATGCCTACATTCTCTCCCAGACCAAAATTTATGAAGCTCCTCCTGTAGACTACTCTCATGTCTGGACTTCTGATCAATAAGGTTATCCACATGATCTTCCTTCTGAAGTGCAAGTGGCAAAAAGAAGGAAATATGGTGAGGGTGTCTCTGTCAGCCGATCAATTCCAAGTCAAGAAGCTGAGAAAAGAAAAACACAAGAATTTGCTGAGGTGTGGAGCCCAACCTCCAAGTCACTTATTCTTGAGACTCTAAAGTTGGTTATGGATTACAATGAAGGCAGAAATCATCATTACATTCCCCAAGAGTGGGATCTGTATGAAAAATCTTTGACCAAGAGGAGGATCTATGATAGAGAATATGACAGAAACAATCTCAAAGCCCCTCCTAAACCTTCAAAGTACTACCCCAAGCCTTACAGCTATCAAAAGAGACAGCAAAAAAAGAAGGAAAGACAGCAACATCAGAAATTCAAATGATTCTATGTTCATCAGTCCTATTGAATTTTGTGGGCTAAGACATTTTTATGGACAAACCTTATATATATATAATTTTGAATTTTGTTGAACTAGTTATTTCTTATCTGTTTTTATATACATACCCTGTTTTACTTATTATTTCTTTATTTATCTTGATGTAATTCACCTTAGTGTATAGGGTTTTGACTTCTACAAATATGAGGAGATTGTTGGGTATTATATCCACAATAACCCAGATTTGTATGAAGTCATCCTTGACCTAAGATGAATTAAGATTGTATTCGATGACATCTTTTAGTTGAGTGCTTACAAGTTAATATTGCTAAGTGTAGACCAATGTCAGTTTACAATGAGTCACCAAACGCAGTACCATGCAATGTAATCCCTCATTGTGTGATCCATGGTGTTGACTCATGTGTAACCTCTCTATTGGGATGCACTTCATTTTCAAGTACAAAGGAAATGGAAGAAAGGAAGAGTTGATGGGTTCAACATTAGAAGAAAGGAAAAATTTCTCTGAAAATTGTTTAAGTCTTTTTCTCGAGAAATGACCTGTATTTCTCGAGAAGTCTAAGTAAATTTTTCGAGAAAGGAATGCTGATCTCGAGAAACTCAAGATTTCTCGGGAAATCATCTGAAAATTCTCTAAGTTATTTTGATGACGACGATGCTGATGCGGCCGTGGATCTACAACATCGAGAGTTCGTGGATTGGGACGGTTATTGCCGCAAGCTCGAAGATGGGAGTCTACCACGACGTTTCTTCGCCAACGCCGCCATCGCTACATGTTTTGCTCGACGTCCGCCGCCGCCAATAAATAAAATATATAATTATAAACTACATAATTATAATTATATATTTTATCAATTTTTATTTTAAGCAATTCTATTTTAAAAGTACTTTATTTCATGCATTTTATTTAGTTAGTGAATTGTTTAATTTCATGTATTGTATTTTCATTTCATGTATTATGATGGGTGCATATAACCATCATAATTTCTTTTTGAACTTTGAATTTTGAATGGATGATGATTGAGTGGTGTAGGTTATATATAGCCATGGTTATGATGGAATAATTAGAGAATGAAAGAAAGAAATCCTAAGAATTCAAATTTTGAATTTTCCCCCTCCTTTCTCCTTCCTCTTTGAGAAATTCTCCCCCCCCCCCCCTTTCTCTTCTCTCTTGGCCGCTGGCCTTCTATCTCTCCGACTCTTAGTGGCTCAGCCACCTTCCCCCTCCCTTCCTCCTCCTCTCTTTGGCCGTCGGCCAACCTTCTCCCCCTCTCTATTCTAGTTTTCCTCTCCTACTCATTTTCCCTAGACAAAACCATCTCCCATCCTCCTCATCCATACCGACCACCAACAAGAAAATTAGCCACCCTCATCCTTGAAGAAATTTGGTCAAGGCAAGAAGATCTCCCCTTGTGGATCAACTCCAGCGTGAAGCGACGAAGGCGGACGAGTTTCTGTCCAATCGGCTTGACTCCGGCGGAGCCGTTGAAGAACGATCCAAGTAGAGAAATCGGACTCATCCATTCCGATAGGGTAACGAATCCTTTCTACTTATTGTGTGTTTCTCTTCCTAGATTAATTCATTTGGTGGTAGATTCTTGGCGTTGAATTTTGAATCATTAATTAATCGTGGTTTCTTCAATTGGTTTTGTGTTTGTCTTGATTGAATTATCTTTCGAAAAGGTTTGGCGGACCTTCGTTTTCTTTTGTTGGGATAGATCTATCTTTTCCAAATCGTATTTATTTGGTAGATCTCTTTTGGTACAACACCGCTCGTTCGGACCGGGTGGGTCCTTTTAGCCGGAAAGAATATTGGCATATAGCCTTTGTTCGATCCTAAGCGGTTTGGCTACCCGTACGTTAGCATATAATTGATAAAATTAATTAACGTGGTACTGCGTAGAACGATTGTGCGAGTATAGGATTGGATCGAAGAGAGGTATACATGCTAGTTCGTAGATCTATTCGGTGTCAACTTGCAAGCCTGCATCAATTTGGTATCAAAGCGAGGTTGTGCTAATTTCTTAATTAGTACCATCCTAGGAAAAAAAAATTTAGCACGCCGACACGCACTTGCCCGTTTCATTACACAACATATAAATCAATTTTTAAATTTGGTCTGCCAATAGCGACCTATATTTTTATTTTTTTAGCAAAACAATATCAAAAAAATATTTTAATAATCTCTCATTTATTGTCAGTAAGAAAATCCCAAAAAATATTTTCTTGCTTTTGTTTTTAAGCGGGAACAAATACATATGTTTCAATTTATATATGGTCAGGTTCATTATTCATTGCATGTGCACCAGTTACGGGTGAGTTTTCTCTCTGGTTCTCATTATTATGGCCTATGAAGTTTATGCTTCCCGTTTAGATTACTGGTATGTTAATCCCATGGCTAAACACACCCCAGCCTTGCCTTCATACCATGGGAATACCAACCGTCCCCACGCTCATCCTCCCACTAGAATTGAGGCACCTACTTATGGCGGTTTGGGGTATCCCCAAAATTTTAGAGACTGGCTTAAGGGAATAGAAAATTATTTTAATTGTCACTTATGGGACGACCACCAAAAGGTTAACATAGCCCGAGATTGATTAGTAGGTCAAGCCTGCATGTTTTGGCTTAACGAAGAGCGTCGTGTTGGTAGTTATAAACATGCTTGGCCGGCAATGCGTAGCCTACTCTCGGATCAATTTGATCTCGCCTACCTCCGCACTACTAACACCAAGCTTGTGAGTGAGTATTATTATGGCGCTAGTCCCATACCTGCCTATAGGAGTGATTATATACCTAACACTAGATCATTTGTCCCCAAAGGTCGGTCTGCTCTTAGTGTACCTACTACCACCTTTAGGGAAACCATTCTTAATAGATCTTATCCCTTGGACTCAAAAGATGTTACTCTTAGAATTTTGACTTCTTTATCCTCGACGTCTAAGCCTCCTGATGTAGTGACTGATAGTCATGAGGATGCTGATGTAGATGTGGTATCTCTTGATCTTGAGGATGACCAACTAGGTGAGTGTATTCCATCATGTATGTTAGTGACCGACGATTCTACTGAGTCTGAAATTGAGATTGGATACCCTAGTGATTTGGAAGACGATGTATGGGATGATTACGTTCCGATCTGTGAGAGTATTACATTGCCAATTACGTGCCCTACTAGCGTTGTGTCTGTTCACCCTAGTATTGAGTGCCCTCTCCATAATACGATCCCCATCGCGTTAGATCCTACGATCGCACCCACTGAGATTATATCTGAGTTATCTGATGAGTCTGAGAGTGACAATGTCCCAAGTGTTATTTTGGATGAGTTACCATCTAAGGGAAGGGTATTTTTGGACGATTCAGTGGTTGTACACCCGGATGAGAGTTCTTTCATGTCGTCACCGTTGGGTGAAATTTTTACTGATTCGAATTTTATCCCGGGTTTGATTTTACCGACCCTTCCCCCTATTTATTTGCCTGTCTTAGATGACGTTTTAGGACGTGGAACTGGTATCCCTAGTCTGAGATGTTGTGTCACGCCCACTTTATTAGCTCCTACTTTGACGTTGACTCACTGTGTAGATATTACTATGTTGCGCGCACTAGTATTTGGACTATTCACCGCACCTCATAGTCATGACTACGTGTCACTTTTGGCAGATCCTTTTTCTACGTGTCCGTCTACGGTTCCGTCCCCTACTACGAATGACTCTATTTCTTTGGCAATTGTGCATCTGGATGTGGTGTCCCTTATACATACTTATATACCACACCCGATCACACGCATTTACCCGCCGTCATTTGATGACCCTCATTTCCCCATGTTAGCGACTATAGTTGGGTCTCTTGAGTTGTTTCGCTTGCATACCTTTGCACATTCGGGGGCATCCAACTATATTGGTTATGATGCGCAGTTCTCCTTGGCATATATTCATGAAGACTGCGGTGTAAATATAAAAATTATGATGCGTGAAAATATTAAAATTGAAATGAAACTGCGGTGTCGGAGCCCATAAAAATTATCTCTGATTACAAGGCTCACGTGCCACCTGACTTACCTCCTTTATCCTCTGCTCTTGGGTCAAGTCATGTAGCACATGGATTCTCTCCTCATGTATCTAGGTCATTAGTGATTCATTTTAAGTTTATCACATGCACTTCTACTCCTTTTTGAGACTGGCTGATGCTAGATATAGTGATTTGGGTTTA
>CM077157.1:12351215-12437471 GCA_039583875.1 Platanthera guangdongensis | reverse complement strand
GGATCCGGAAGACTCGATGTGATCCTAGGCATGGACTGGTTGTCCAGATATGATGCCTGTGATCCAATGCAAGGGTAAACGCTTGGACTTCAGGATGGACAACGTCAGCCCGGGATTGTTTACGGTTATCCGCGCCAGGATTCTCTGACTATATCGGCGGTATGTGCTCGGAAGCTTGTAGATCGGATGTTTTGTTGTTGGTTTCGGTTTTAGAAACCAAGGTTAGTTTGCCGTGTTTGGAGGAGGATCCCGGTGGTTCGTGATTTTTCTGATGTCTTCCCAGCTAACTTCCTGGGTCTCCCGCCTGATCGAGACGTGGAGTTTGTTATAGATTTGGAGCCGGGTACGCGTCTATTGCTAAGGCGCCTTACGGGATGGCCCCACGCGAATTGGAGGAGTTGCGTATCCAGTTAGACGAGTTTGCTTGAGAACGGATTTATAAGGCCGAGTTCTTCGCCTGGGGTGCTCCCGTTTTGTTCGTTAAGAAAAAGGATGGATCGATGAGGTTGTGCATCGATTATAGGGAGCTAATAAGGAACGATCAGAATAGTATCAGTTGCGAGGATAGATGATTTGTTTGATCAACTGCGAGGTAGCGCCGTGTTCTCTAAGATTGACCTTCGTTCGGGCTACCACCAGTTAAGGATCGTGAATCAGATATCCCGCGGACTGCCTTCCGTTCCAGACATGGACATTTTGAATTTTTGGTGATGTCGTTTGGTTTGACCAACGCACCTTCTGCTTTCATGGACATGATGAACAGGTCTTCAAGGACTTTCAGACAAGTTTGTAGTCGTATTTATAGACGAGTGTTTGGTGTATTCACGCAATGTTGAGGAGCATGACCAACATTTGCGTCTAGTTTATCTGCCTTGAGGGACCATAGGTTGTTCGCCAAGCTAAGTAAATGCGAGTTCTGGTTGCCTCAGGTTTCTTTACTGGGTCATGTGGTTAACAAGGACGGAATCTCTGTCGACCCAGAAAAGATAGCCGCAGTTATGGAATGACGAGGCCTGCCACACCCAAAGAAATAAGAAGCTTCCTAGGGTTGGCTGCTACTATAGAAGATTGTAGAGGGTTTCTCTACGTTATCTGCGCCATTGACCAAATTGACGCAGAAGAATGCAGCTTTTGTGTGGAGCGATAAGTGCGAAGAAGCGTTCCAAGACTAAAGAATAGACTGTGCACTGCTCCGATATTGACATTGCCTACGGAAGGATTAGACTATGCCATCTACGTAGACGCATCCCACGTGGGTCTTGGTTGTGCTGATGCAAGAAGAAAAATGATTGCGTATGGGTCAAGACAGCTTAAGATTCATGAAAGGAACTACCTAACGCATGACTTGGAATTCACAGCATTATTTATGCATTGAAATATGGAGACACTTGTTGTATGGCGCGCAGTGCAAGATTTATACAGATCATAAGAGTTTGAAGTACATCTTCACTCAAAAGGATTTGAACTTGCGCCAGCGCAGATGGTTAGAGTATGCGGCTGATTATGAAGTGAGATCCTATACAATCCGGTAAGGCTAACGTGTAGCCGACGCCTTAAGCAGAAGACAGGGAAAATTTTCAATCTCTCCACAGAGTTGTTGGTAGAAGAGTTTCTTTTAATGGATATTTCAGTTGGTAGATGTGACTCGCCAAGCAGTTTTGGAAGTGTCTGAGCCTTCATGGATTTCTCTCTACGAGGCTTCATCAAAAGGACGATCCTGATCTACTGCACCTTCATAATAGAACTGAGAAGGGGGAGCTGCCTGACTTTCAATCGATGACGCGGGTACTCTAAAGTACCGCGTAGATTTGCGTCCCCAATTTTCGAGATATTCGAGTTAAGTTGTGCAGTGAGGCACACGGTTCAAGTGTGGCCTACCATCCAGGGTCTACAAAAATGTAAAGGACTTGAAACAAATTGCCTGGTGGATTGGGATGAAGGGTGACATTGCAAGGTTGTGTCAGAATGTTTTACATGCAAAAGAGTTAAGGCTGATCATGAAGGCCTGGTGGAAAATTAGCGCCTTTAGAGATTCCAACTTGGAAGTGAGAGAGTATCTCAATGGATTTCATTACTGGTTTGCCGAGATCTCCCCGAGGGCATGACTCTGTTTGGGTGATTGTTGATAGATTAACAAAGTGTGCGCACTTCGTACCCTTTCAGATTGTTACTCGATGAAAAAGATGCGGAACTATATTTGAATGAAGTTATCAGGTTTACATGAGTACCCGTAAGTATAGTATCAGATCGAGACTCCAGGTTTACGTCTCGTTTCTGAAGAGCCTTCAAGAAGGATTGGAACTGACTTGAGATATTCTACCGCATATCATCCACAGACCAATGGTCAAACAGACGTGTTAATCAGATTGTGGAAGATATGATCCGTTGTTATATATTAGACCACGGAGGAGCGTGGGATGAACGCTTGAGGTTGATGGAGTTCGCATATAATAACAGTTAGCAAGAGAGTCTGCAAATGGCTCCTTTCGAAGCGCTATATGGAAGACGATGTAGAACTCCTCTATTTTGGCTGAAGTTGGTGAAGGCCGATGTTAGGTCCAGATGCCTTAGAAGAAATGGAATCTCTGTAAAGCTTATTCGAGAGAAGCTTCGGATAGCTCAAGAGCGATACGAGAAGAACGCCAATCGGCGTAGGTCCTTTGGAATTTTCTGTGGGGGACATGGTTTCCTTAAGGTTTCCCCGAGGGTTGGAGTGAGAGGTTCGGTAAGAACCATAAGTTGGACCCAAGGTATGTGGGACCATTCGAAATTGTGGAGCGGATTGGTGTGTCAGCCTACAAGTTGAAATTGCCCGAAAATTTCCTGCGTGCACAATGTTTTTCACGTGAGCCACTACGGGGAGGTGCGTGCTAAGTGACAGACAAGTTCTGGATGCAGTGCCCCAGTTGGAGCCTAACCTTTCCTACGTGGAAAGTTCCTATTCGTGTTTTGATGTGCAAGATCGAGTGTTGCGGAGAAAGACAATACCGATGGTAAAGATTCTGTGGAGAAACCAAGACGTGGAGAGCGCGACTTGGGAGTTGGAGTCAGCTATGAGGGAGGCGCATCCTCATTTGTTCTCCTAGCTGTGCTCGGTAAGCATTCGATAACCCATTGGTTATTTTCTTTTCCTTCTATGGTAGATGTGTTTTGTGCGTAAAGTTCGGGACGAAACTTTCTTTTAGGGGGAGTGACTGTAACGCCCCCGATTTTCCAGTGATTCATTAATTTCTTATTTGACGTATTATGACGTCAGAGCGTTATGTTAGCGCGTGTTGGTCATGTGACGTTGTTAGAGCGTGCTCTTAGCTCTTTAGGTTCCTGCGTGGCTTGGTGATGCCTGGTAGCAAGATTCCCTAGCGAGCCGGAGTCTGTTTGGTGACTCGGTGAAGCCTCTTGTGGAATGCTTGTGTTTTGGCTTCGGGAGTTTTTGCCCGAGTCTTGTTCGTCGGATTTTGTTACCGACTTTGTCGTAGCGCGTTTGCGTTTGTTAGGTTTGACCGGCCAAATTTTGGGATTGCGTCGGAGTGGAAGATTTTACATTAGGAAATTAGATCGGCTAATTTTAGTCTTGCTCGTCAAGTTTCGTCGCGTTCCGAGCATTTTGGAGCCTCGCGCACGATTGAAGTTTGTATGTTTTCGCGTACGCCGTTAACTTTAGAATTGTTAGTATCTCGAAAACGTGCATCGGAATTCGATTTTCGACTTCGCCGTTGGTTCGTAGCGTCGTTATTCGCCTACGGTGCGAATTTCGTTCGATTCGGCGGCGTGCGTTTGGTCCTCCAAATGATATAAGGTTATATCATTGTAATATTATAAATATTATTTATATATATATTTATATATATAAAGATATATAAAAGATAGAAAGAGGTGTGTGAGGGATTCGGTGAGAATGATTCTCACCGAATTCGGGAATTTCGGAGAATTCTCGCCGAATCGGAAATCGGCGAGAATGATTCTCGCCGAATCGGAAATTCGGCGAGAATGATTCTCGGCCGAATCGGAAATTCGGCGAGAATGATTCTCGCCGAATCGGAAATTCGGCGAGAATGATTCTCGCCGAAATCGGAAATTCGGCGAGAATCATCACACCGAATTCTTTTGGTTCGGTGAGAATCATTCTCCCCGATCAGCACCCCATTTTTTTTCTTTCTAAGTGTTTATATTTTTTTTCTTTTATTATTATATTAAGATATATATTTTATATATATATATGAGAGAGAAGGTCTTCTTCTTCTTCCCCCGAACCCGCGGCCTCCGTGCGACTTTTTAGGCGAGTGCGGAACCCTCGTTCGCGATCTTCCGGCGGCCGCCACCGCCGATCCGGTGGACGGAATTTCGATCCGATCGCGGCGTTGGAAAGCTCTCGGCGATGAGCTTCGAGATCGCGTAAGCTTTTCCCGTTTCGGTGACCGTTTCGCCTTAGATTTCCGGCCCTAACCCCGTTGTCCGTTGTTTTTTGTAGATCCCGTCTCCCTGCTTCCTTTGGACGGATCTACGTGGTGGAGTATTTGGGTGGACGTTTTCAAGATCGATTGAGGCAAGTGGATTTCTCCCCTCTTGCGTGCCTCCATGGGTTGTATTTCGCCTTATTATTCTCCTGTCGTAAAATACCGGAGTATTAGGTGAGATTAGAATATTCCTAGGTTAGGGCTTGTATCAGCCTAAACTAGAAGTTTCGAATTTATTTTAGTTGAATTCGGCGGGTAGGGGAAATAATTCGGCGGGTAGGGGAAATAATTCGCGGGTTTTGGTTGTAGAACTTGGTAGTTTTCTAAGTGGGGTTTGTCGGCTAGTTTTGGCGCCGAATCGTGGATCCTTAGCATGTTAGCTGATTTCTGAAGGAGTATGGTACCGGGGGAGTTCGAGCCGTGGCCACCACCATTCCCTCCTTTGGACATTTTGGTTCCTGTAAGAGTTGGAACTCTATGTGTGTGGACCTGTGGCGGCCCCTTTAGTACTCTTGAGACACCTGGACCTGGTTGTTTGGTTAGGACTGTTCTTAGTCTCCGACACAGGTGTTTGTGGGAGAGGGTGTCAGTGCTAACGATTTACAATTAGGACTGTTAGTTTCTTTCATACTGTTCATTTGATGCATATTGGTTTCCTTTTTGTCTCTGTAGGCTTGAGCGGAGTTTGATACGTTTTAGTACTTGTTGCATTTCTCTCACTTTACTGACTGTTTTACTTACATTTTGTCCCTTTTTGGATTCTTTAGCTGAGATTTTCAGCATTTCTCTTGCAGGGTTGGTAAACCCTTTTTCTTTCTGCTCTTGTCATTCGATTATTATCTGATTTTCTTTGCCTCCTGTTTATTATTTCTGCTGAGGTGTTCTTCTTTTGAATGCCTCAGGTTCAGGTCTGTAGCCGGCTGTGTACGGCTAATTTCAGGAGTTTTCCTGTGGACTGCGTTTGGCAGTGTTTTCCTCACTTTGAGAAGTAGTTCTTTAGCCTTGTAGTAGTACCGACATACATGCTCGCCAGCGAGTTCGTGTCAGGTTGTTGACGCTCGTTGGTGATTTTCCTTTGTGATATTAAGTCTTTGCTTAGCTGCTAGTTTACCTGTTTTGTGGTAGTTTCACTTGCTCTCTGGGAATGTTTTATGCTAGGTTGCTAGTTACCTTGAAACCTATAGAAAGATTACTATATGTATTGCATGATCAGCATGTTTTATGAAAGCTCAATCATTATTTTCCTGATGCGTAAAAGATTGTTTTCTTTATAAATATTATAAATTGAAAGATAGGGTCTTGCTTAGTGTAAGTTGTCATCTAGGACACTTATGCGCTCTTTAGGATGTTAAGCATAAATGAAGTATTTTTCCGCTACGTATGAAAATATTTTTCAAACCGTGGACTATCTGATCCACTGAGCCGAGAGATACGGCCAATTAATTTAAAAATCAGTTTTCTATTCATTTTAACTTATGATTTGAAGGATTAGAGTGTTGCCTGAGCGTCAGCAGTTATCCCCTGCTGACGTGGCATCACAGCTCGTAGTTATCTCGTGCTCTGATTTATTTATTAATGAGAAAATGCTGGTTGTGAAGCTACGCACAGTTGGTGCTATCGTGCAGGTGACACGGGATTCTGAACCAAGTGGTGATTGTGGATCGGTGGTTCAGATCCGAAATCTTGTTTTCAAATTCTATTTTTTCAAAACTGCGAGCCTCCTAAATCAGAAAAAAAAAGGAAAAAGATTTCCTTTGTTTTGGGGATACCATGTGGAGGAGATTAGGAAATATTTATTTCTTTTTGGGGCTGTTGAATATTTTATCTACATATATAGGAGGCTTGGCTGACATGTAGATAATGAGCCCACCGTGAGAAAAACAGAGAGCCGCCTGTAGCATTTGGAGGAGCAGCCCGCCTGTAGCAATCCATGAGAACCGCCCGCCCTCTCTTTCTCTTCTCTCTCTCGTTCGTGCACTCGGAGAGGTCGTTGGCCGAGGGTGCTCGTCGCCGGTCTTGGAGAAGATAACCCCGACGTTGAGAGAGTTGTCGCGTCGGGCTTGGTGGAGTTTGTCGTCGGCGTTGCAGTGCATTTTCTTTGGAGTTGAGAGGCAAAGTGTCGACGACGTGCGTATGTGCAGTTTAGCCTCGACGGAGGTTTTCTCTCCGGTGGTGGCGTTCTCCGTGGCGGCGTTGTTCTCCCGTGGTGGTGCGGTTGAACGTCGGACTTCGACGTTGAAGGTTCGGTGAACCTTGTGCGTCCGCAAGTGGATTGCAGTTCAGTGCTCAGATTCTCGCCATGGATCGAGCGTGTTCGGTGCACCCTCGGCGTATTCACGGACAATCTTTTTCCTCAATATTTTCCTGTATTTGAATTTATATTAATATATAAATTGTGTGCATATTTTTGTGTTCTTGTTAACATGCAATATTTTATAGCTGTGTTTGCGTTTTGTATCAGATTTTACAACAAATATAAATGAATGGGATTAATGAACCTGTCAGATTAGCAAGAAATTGATATGGACTGATTTCACTCCATATGGAGAGGATCCCCATGGGATTTCTTAGACCCTAGTCTTCTAATTTCACTCTCTCTCTTCCTTTATTTTGAGTTTTGCACATAGAGGTTCATTTTCGCACAAAAGCCCTAATCCACATTTCGCATTGGAGATCCTTCCGCTCAACGGTGAGGCGGGATTGCGATTGACGAGATGCGGGATAGCACCGGCGAGACTGATATTGACCTTGTTCTAATTGATCTGGGAGAGGAGAACCAAAACACATGTGGTGTTTTTGTGGGCACGAGGCCTAATGTCGCTGCTGGCAATCATATGCTTGATGATAACATAAATATTGGTTGCGGCAAGTCAAAATCAGACTGCGGATAACATTTTGGATTGTGATCAGCATTAGGGTGTGAAAAATCAAATATAAGTTGGGTTAACAATCTCCTTTAATTATGATCTTCTTTGGAAATGTTTTTGTTTATGTTTTCATTATTTTTTTCATCAAATGGTTTTAAGATACTTACAAAAATAATTGTACATGCACTCCTTTTACCATTGAGTTGCTGCCCCTAGATTATCCCATGACAGAACTATTATTTCGCAAGGTAGTTATTTCGCAAAATGTGGTTTAGGCTCCGTTTGGCACAGTGGTTGTGATCGTAAATGCATGTGTTAAACCTTTTCTTTAAGGATCACCTAACAAACATCATTCGTTTGATCATAAAAGTGAATGAAGTTCCTTAGGGGGGCATTAACAAATGACAATTTAACCCCGTGTTCATGACCGCCACCACCGTGCCAAACGGAGCCTTAATCGTCTTCGCACATGTTTTTAAAACCCGTTACACACGGCTCTACGAGCCTGGTACACATGTGATTAATAACCTCCCACTCTTGCTCTGTGATGCGTTTTTCAATTCATGCACTTGGACTAGATGGTTTTGTGCCGTTCTGATGGTTTCATGGCGGTTGCTAGATGATTGCTAGACAGTTGTTGGTGAAAAGACGTGTTGATTAGGCCACACACCCAAGACACAGAGATGTGTCAATCTTTTTTCCTTATTTGAAATGTTATATAAACTCTTGGTCATTTTGTCTTCTGGGGGTTTGTGATTTCTCCTGAATTCAGAAATCAACCTATTTGTCTGTAACTGGCTTTGTTCTGAATAGTGAAAATCCGACTACTGTTGTCGCCGACGTAACCCATCTTGAAGTGAGCCACGTAAATCTATTTTATCTGCATTGCTTATTTTTCTATTTTGTGAGATAATGAACGTGGTGACTTGCAAGATTTCAACATGCAGTCTATTTAGGCTTCTTTTGACATGACGGCGGTGTCATGAACACGGTGGTTAAATTGGCATTCGTTAACGCTCATCTAAGAAACTTCATTCACTTTTATGTTCAAAGAGATGATGTTGTTAGATGATGCTTAACGAATAACTGTTTTTGCTTTTGCATTTATGACCACCACCACCATGACAAACTGGACCTAAATAGGTTGCATGCTGAAATCTTGTAAGTCTCTGTTTGGCGCAGCTGCAACGACTGCAGAAGCAGTGGTGGGAAGAAGTGTGGAATAATCAGCTGTTTTGCAGAGTGGTGTCAAAATCTGTAAATTTTGATGAATAGCTGTTGCATTGCTGTTTCAAACATTAACATCAATGTACAACCCCGTGTCCGGCGAATGAGGTCGCCAGAAACCAGACCGATCAGGCTGAAAATAGTGGGCGAGCTCGGCAGTAGAGAAGCCGAGCCCGAGCTCGGCATTCGTCGAACGGGAGATCGGCATTCGTCGACCGCGAGATCGGCATTCGCCGAGCTAGTCCAAGAATCGTCGAGCTGAGGTCGACTAATGGAGACCGACGGATGGACGAGCTCGTCATCCCAGCTCGCGCTCTCGCAACGGAGCTCGACACCAGTAGGCGAGCAGGATCTGTCGAGGTGGCCAGGCTCCCCAGCTCGCTCATTTATATGAGATACTTTTTACTGTTTTGCCCCCGCTGGTCTGCCTGCAGCTCTTCAAAACAGCGGAGTTTGGCTGTTGGCAGACCCAACCAAGGGTTTTCTGGTAACTTCAGGTCAGTTCAGTTTGGTTATTGGCAGTTCAGATTCTGAAAACTATAAATAGGACCCAAGGGGTACCCCAGAAGGCTTGCTTCTTGTGCTCTCTTGCTCCAGTTTTCAAGTGTTTTCTGAGGGTACCTTAGCTCGGCCTTTGGCTAAGGAGGGGAAGCGCTCTCAGATCTTCCTGGTGTGTGGTGGGTCCTCCCCGCCGAGCCCTTGGGTCGGTTCTTCCCTTGTCTCTTTTGTTGTTTTGCTTGCAGGAGTGAAGTAGACGCGCGATCATCCCTTCCCCGAGGGCGAACTCCACAGGAGACCGAGATTTCGGTTTCAACAATCAACATGTGCACCCACTTGAACCATAAAATCAACATTAGGATTTTTTTAAAGTAAATTTGATGTTTAACATTGAACTTAAAATTAATTTTGAGTCCAAATTTGATCAGTAGTTCACAATGCTCGTACTCACAACCCTGATCAAAGTGGTATCAACTGAGCGTGCGGACTTGGAGGTTCTACCTCCTTGGTTCCAATTATGGGAGGTGTAGACGACATTATTGTTGGCCCCCTCCTTTATTGGGTGAACATATGATTATCCCTGAATTAGAGAAGTCGCTGCAACCCTTCTCCACGGTCTCAGCTTCGAGCGAAACGCCTGCCTAGATTCACAGATTTGGAAGAGGAAGGCAACGTCGAGGATTCCAGATGGCCGAGGGATGTGGTGGCGATGGCGAGGGCGGTTTGGGACGGCAAGGCGGCTTTTCGAGGCACATGCGTCTATTCAAGGCGGAGCAACAACAATCTACTATCGTTGGCTAGTTTGGAGAAGAAGCGGGAGAGGAGTCGGGAGAGGTATTCAACGGAAGAGTGCTATCGCGTGTTGGAGAAGAAGTAGTAGCCGCGACGGCGTTAGCGGGAAGGCGGAAGAAGAACGGGCATCTCCATGAATCGCATCCCCCGCGATTTGGAGTCGTGAAATTTTTTCATGACTCCAAATCGCAGTATTTTCACGACTAGAGGGCGGTGGCGGTTTGTACTGTCAAGGGTGGAAATACTGTTTGGCGCGGTTGTTGAATAATTCGCAATGTGCAGTTCCCAAAACGTCGTGCCAAACAAAGCCTTAAGTCAGCCACGTTCATTGTTTCACGATTCAACTTTGTCGCCGCTGATAATTATTGCTACTCTACTTTTGATTTTGAGACTGCTCGCGTAACACCTTCTTTGTGATTCCGTACAGTCATAAGTGGGACTTAGGCTTTATTTGGCACGGCGGTGGCGGGAGCAGCCGGCGGGTCCAAATGGAGGGGTCGAACCAGAGGCACAAAGACAGGGATCGAAACAGAGCAGCGCCACCGCTTTTCCTCCTTACTACGGGTCCAAAAGTGGGAAACAGAGATGAAGGTTCATTTGATTTGCCGCCGTGTGGCAGCGTTTGCTACAAACGCATCCCCTAAACGCTTAAACAAATGAAGCCTTAATTCAGATATAACAGTATTTTTTAGGGCGATGTTACATGCACACCACTTTTGGCTATATGCACACCAAACTCTTAAACTAAACAATACCACACTTTTTTTTAAATCTCACCCATATTAAACCTAAGCGCACGCCCGCTTCTATTGTCTCCCGAAAGTCAAAACCCTACTATCGCCCCAGCTTCAGCCTCGCTTTACATGAGTACATGACATACAAGTAGAGTTAGATGAAATACTCCAAAAATACAATACATCATCGACTATTCAAAAAAAATGAATTGAAAAAAAAAACTATGAGGGCCCGTTCGTTTCGTATGTTTTGACGGGCCGGTTTTGGTTTTACTTAAATAAAACCAAAAATCAAGTTCGTTTTATACATTTTGAACGAAATTTTTGGTTTTATATCAAAACCGGTCGGTTTTGAAACCTTTAATTTTCACTAGCCCTAAAACTTACCTCCATACCCGGTTTTTCATCCGCCGTTTTTTTTCTCCACTGTTTTTTCCTCCCGATCGCTTCGTCTTCTTCATCGCCCACGCCACGACGCCAGCAGGATACTCCCGCAACCTCGCCCTTCTCCTCACTTCCGGGTGCATCCTCGGCGAGGTCAACCATCGACGTCGCCCTTATCCTCTCTAACAACGCACGTAAGCTTTGCTTATGCCTCCTGAGTCCTTCCTCAACTTCCCCCTTTGATTTTTTTCTAGTTTGTGTTTGCCTCAAAAGTTTTGATTTTCTAGTTTACCTTTGCCTCCAACAACGTCACGACGCCGGCAGTTTCTACTCACTTCTAGTTTTGATTTTCTAGTTTGTGTTTGATGAATCGATGCTTGTATATATATATTAGTGGGAGGGGGTGGTCGGTGGTGACATCAAGAGCAACAGGAACAGTAGCTCATGGGTAGGAATCAGTAGGAACTCAATTCATGCGAGAGTTGGAACTTAATCATGATTGTGTAGATCTGGTTTTATTTGTTACATCTAGTTTTTGCATTCAAGTATTTGTATTCAAGTATTTTGGATTCAGATTTTTGCACCATGGAGCGTGCAAACACTATGGTCTTCATATTTACAATCAAATGATACTACTTTTTTTATAGTCAAATGAGATCAATTTTGTGTTTGTTATCATAGATGGACGTGATTATTGAGTTACGTAGGAAAAAAAGGTTGTTCAGGCGTAATAGAAAGATTATAGTTGTGCTTGCTGCGGCTGCCATTGTTTTTTGTCAACCTACTGTACGGGGTTCTTCAAGCCTTAGGGAGCGACAAGATCATACACGAAGAATATTATTAGATAGGTTGTATAATGGGACCGACATCAATTGCTACAACTTACTGCGCATGAATAAAAGTTCTTTTCGAAGCCTGTGCAACATTTTAGTGGAGAAGGGGCATCTTGTTGAAACTCAAAATGTAACGGTAAAAGAATCTGTTGGCTTGTTTTTGTATATCATAGCACATAATAACAAATTTCGAGATGTAGGGGGGACATATTTACGTTCTAACGACACTATTAGTAGACATTTCAACAAAGTGTTGAAGGCAATATTGAAGTTGAGCCCATAGTACATCAAACTACCTGAAACAACGCAAGCTAGTAAGTGGGGGTACTTTAAAGATTGCATTGGTGCTATTGATGGTACGCACATTGATGTCACTGTTCCGGTAATTGACCAAGGTAAATACCGGAATCGGAAACAAGCAATTACCACAAATGTACTCGGGGTCTGTGATGCAAATATGAAGTTCATATATGTTTTACCTGGATGAGAGGGTTCCTCTTCAGATTCAAGAGTGTTGCGCAATGCACTTGAAAGAGAGGATCGCTTTGAAGTGCCTGTAGGTAAATATTTGGATTGCATTTTGATTTGGTCTTTAAAATTTTGATGGATAATGATTTAATATCACATTATAGGAAAATATTATCTTGTTGATGCTGGATATACAAATGGACCTGGATTTCTAGCTTCATATCGATCAACACGTTACCATCTACACGAGTGGGCTACTCAAGGCAATAATCCAACTACATACAAAGAGTTATTTAATCTTCGTCACTCAAAAAAAAGGAATGTAATTGAGAGGACGTTCGGGTTACTTAAAAAAAGATGGACAATTTTACGGCAGCCATCATTCTTCGATATCAAATGTCAGGTAGAAAATACTGCTCTTTGTTTTCATCTCGCTCGGTAACATTTATTTGCGCTCCAATTTTGTACAAGTTCAAATTATTAATGCTTGTTGCATCCTTCATAATTATTTGGTTGATAAAAGACAAGTGCATGATGCTCGTTTGCTAGAAGAAGTGGATGCAGAGATATTAGCAGAACCTAGTAATGGAGATAGCTTTGTATATGAGGATACATCTGCCCCAATTCAATCAACCACTGAATGGACTGCATTTCGTGATTCAATGGCCCATACATGGCTCAATGAGTACCGACAAAGAGAAAAAAATTTGCTTGCTTGACAATGAATTTAGATTTGTACTCCTTAATGATGTTTAAAACTCGTCTAATTATCTATGGTTGGATTATGTAATTTTGTTGTTGGTGTTTTTAATCTTGGTGTTTTTGATATTGGTTGCGTTATGTAATTTTGTTGCTGGTTTATGTAGTCTTTGTTCTTAATGATAATAGATACATTATGTAATATTGATGCTGATGTTTATGTACTCTTTGTTCATAATGATTATGTAATTTTTCGTATAGTGCAACAAATGGACTCGGGAAAGGAGCAAGCTGCGAACGAGAAACAAAAAACGTACATTCATTGGACAAGTGAGATGGATACCGCACTATCTTCCACTCTTTTGGATCAACTTAATTTGGGTAATAAAGGGGCAAATGGATGGAAGGGAGTTGCCTTCACAGCTGGCATTACTGCATTGTGGGAAGAGTGTCATGTTAGGATGACAAAAGAAAAAATAATGGCAAGGCTCAAAACATGGAATAAGTATTTTCAAGAGATTTCTGCAATGCTAGACACATCTGGTTTTGGTTGGGACTGAGACAGACACGTGGTGAAAGTCGACAGCCCCGAGGTTTGGGCCGATTATATTCGGGTAAGGTTTAAGTTTATTTTTAATCATAAATTTTGACACAAACTGATGTTGTTTTTAAATAATGTAGGCGCATCCCTCCCTCAGGCATTACAAGGACAAGGTCATTGTAAACTGGAGTGATCTTGCGGCACTATGTGGAAGCGATAGGGCCACCGGAGTCAACGCGGCGACTAGTGTGGAATCAGCTAATCAAATTCATGTGGAAGATACTGATGATGAGGATGAGTTTGGTAATGGATCAATGGGCCCAAGGAAGAAGAAGGCAAAGAAACCATCAAATCTGGATAAGATTGCAGAGGCCGTCACACATATTGCATTTAACTTAGATGGCCCGGCCGAAGTAGCACCTCTAGTTCAGCCACGTCGGGAGATGACTCGGATTGAAATGATGTATGCTGCACTGGCACCTATGACAGACCTTTCTGAGGCTGATATGATCAGTGCAATTCATATGCTTGCCGCCGACGAAATCAAATGCGAGTGTTTTCTGGTTATGCCAGAGATTCTTTGGAGGGCTTGGTTGCGCGTGCACTTAGGCGATTAGTTTTTTGACCGCGGCATAATTATGGTGGATTGTATCTTTTTGATGTGTAAAACTAATATCATGATGATTGTATGTTTTTTGATGCGTAAACATTATGTGGTTCTAATTTTTTGATGTGTGAAAACTTATATCATGGACGCTTAGTTTTTTAATGATGTTCAAAATGTTTGTTTATATAAGTTTAATTTTTTTATTACTCTAAAAATCAATTCCTGTGCCTGAAAACCTTTCTACAGACGAACTAAAAATTGGTCATTTATCAATTTCTGAGCCTGAAAACCTTCCTGCAAACGAACATCAGAATTGGTTTTGACAGAAAACTAAAACCTTTCAGTTTTTAGTTTTCAAACAAAACCAATTCCTGTGAAACAAAACCTGCGAAACGAACAGGCCCTGAGAGCTATTGGATCCAATAGCAAGCCAAAATGTAGAACTTTTGCTTCCGGGTCGCTTAAAGGGGTGATCAAAAGGAACCTTGAACAAGTAAAATGACCGTGCATGTATTAGTATTCAATTTTAAGTAACTTTCAAATATTTTATTTATTTAAGACAACTAATATTCATATCTTTATGCTCGTGCATGTCTACATGAACTTAAAAATAGACCGTTTGAATTTTTAGTTTTATCGGTGAAAATGATTTGAAATTTTTGTATTTTATTTTGTTCGTTTTTTATTGATTTGAAATGTAAAAGAGAAGAATCTTTTGTATTTGAAGAAGAAAAAAACTCAAACTTTATTTTGGTGTTTATTTAACAATTTGATATGCAAATAAAATTTATGGTGTTTACTTGACATTTTGGTCTGCAAATAAAATTTATGGTGTGCACATATCAATGGTGTGCACATAACCAAAAGTGGTGTGCGCGTAACAACGTCTTTTTTGTAGTCCCGTTGTTTTATTGGGGACCACTTGATTTTGAGATTTGATTGCCATATCTTGAGTGTGGTGGTATACTACACTATTTGATATGGATTCTCCTCACTCATCTCTTCCATCCACTTCTTTATCCTTATTTGAGCATAATTTTATATTTTTTCACAATTTAAAAATAAAACATTTTTCCTTCTTTTAATCACATTCTTAAGCAATTTAGATCATAATTTTCATCTAGCTCTATTTGCTCTTTGTTGTGGATCACTCGAGTCTCCGACAGATCGAGTTAAATTATATATAGTCCGAGAGTAGTCAGCGTGCAAACAATAATACAAAAAAGGAAACTGTCAAGATAAATTTTTAATGTGGAAAACCTGTCAACTTTGTGAAAAAATACATGGCCAGATCTGTGCCGACCAAACCTCTACTATTTGTTGGTTGTTGTATATGGATTTTAAGAGAATTGAGAGCGACAATACGCCTCTCGTTACATTTACTGGAGAGAGAGAAAACAGGGCTCAGAGGGTGACATGCCACCTCTCATGGAGGTGAGTATTTCTTTGTATGTTGTGGGCAATGATGTGCTCGTCATACTCTGGAGCTCCCTGCTGGTGTTGGGTAGCAGGAGCGGCGTGCCTTGCACTTCCTGGTACTTATATCTTAGAAGCTTGAAAAACACACTCTACATGCATTTACCTTCGCGACTTGTCTCCTGCTGCGCTTAGAGGAGTCAAGAGTGGTTGACGCGTTGTCGTCTAGTGAGCATGTTACTGGGTTGAGGGCATTGGGAACACTGAGCGCGCTACTCACCTGAGTGTAGTTGAGCAGTACTTTACGGGCTCTGAAATTGGTCTTTTAAACTGTTGGCGTTGAAGTCTGTAATACCCCCGGTCTTCTAGCTGAAAGTGATCAAGATGAATTCATCGATTGTTCATAATTAATTCATCGAGTGTTCGAGATGAATTCGTCGATTGTTCAAGTGAATTCGTTGAGTGTTCTGGATGAACATGGGTCTTCCGGCCCTTAAACGGCTCAGCTGCGCGGTTCTTACCGTTAAATAGAAAATTAGGGTAGATGTTGGCCGTCCATTCTAATTAGGCTAGATCTCACAGCTAGGGTTCCATCCCATCTAGGATATTAAGAAGGGATCGGTAAGAGACTCGGACACCCCTTTCGGCCGTTCTTTCTCTCTACCTGAGCCAAAGGAAGAAGAGGTCGCGGAAGTTTCTGTACGCAATTTCCAGCGGGATTGAAGCCACAAATGGTCTATGTGCCCTCCGGCGAGTTCGAAATCGAGGCAAAAGGTCGGGACCGAGGTCTACGGGTTCAAGTGGAGTGGGTTTATGGAAGAAGGCCGAACCTTCCCCAAAACAACTCCTAAAATTGCATACCCAGCGCCTCTCTCTTTCTCATGCTTTCTCTGGATCTATACCTTGCCGGAGAAGGGGGTGGAGGTAATTTCACGAGAAGGAGGTGGAGCTCGCCGAACAAGGATGTGGACAAGATTTGTGGAGGGGGGACCTCGGCGCTTGGATCCGTTGGCCATGAAGAGAGGTTAAAGAGAGAGCTGGAGGGAGAGAGGGACGAGGGAGGAGCCTGGCGCTTGGATCTGTCGGCCATGGCGGTGTTGCTCGTCGGACAAGGAGATTGGCGGCCATGGAGGAGAAACTTCGCCGCCGGAGCTTTGGAGGAGGGAGGAGGGAGGAGCTTGGTGCTTGGATTTGTCGGCCATGGCGAGAGAGATAGAGAGAGAGGGAGCGAGGGACGGGCTGCTGGTTCGGGTGAAAGATGGAGGATGAATAGTGACGGGCTGCTGACATCTTCCGCCTTCCACCAAAAGCACAGGGAAAGCACATTTTTCTTGCAGATGGAGAATATGAGAAAATGGTGAAATTTAGAAAACAAATTTTAGAAAAAAGCCAATCCAAATTCTACTTAGTGCTTAAATAATGGTGCGGTCCAACCGCACCCCAACAACCCAATCAAACGCTACTTTAATAACAACACTCTGCTTTTAAGAGCATTGTTATAAGCAAACCTTGTTTGGCTATTAACAAATCTTGATTATTAGCAAATCGTCTTTTTTGACAATAGCTATTAGCAAATATTTTTGTTATTAGCAAACCATGCTCAAAAATAAAAAAATAGATTCTACCAAAAAAAGAGGTTCATTCAAAATTATGTGTTTGATTTTTTTTCACCAAAATATTACAACAATTTAAAATATAAATAAGCATCTGCATCACTTTGGTTCAAAATCTTCAAGCTCATCAAATAAACATATATTCTGTCAAAAAAACAGTAGTTAGCATTGTATGCAAAAAAGGTAAGGATGTTATTCAAATATTTGATAAAAACTAACCATATTGATTTCATTGATTATGTTTTCCAACTTATATTGTAAGTCTTCAATCTCTCCTAACTAACACTGTTTATACCAAAGTAGAAGTTAAGAAACATAATGAATACATCGCAAATAAAGATAAAAAGACAAATATGAGGGTAAGACTTACTATTTGTGGTCCTTTTTAACGTAAACGCGAAGCGTAAATAGTTTCCCAAGAACTAGCTATTAAATGATGAAATCTCGCCCAAGTTGAATAAATTTGAGGTAATGGACATCCATCTTTCATTCGGAGGCCAACAAAATGATTATTATTTATAAATCCGATGAAAATGAGCTTATGATTGGAATGAACCGCAGAATCCAATGGAAAAAAAGTTATGTTTTGACCCTTTGAAATAAGAACCATCCCAACATTGTAGCATGACGAGATGACCAATCTCATGTCCGGCATGGACATCCACTTCTCCAAAGGCGCTGGAACGATATGACAATGTAATGGATCGATCAATTCCTTGCATCTTGGAACTCCCAAAATATGACCGTAAATGCCTTCCTTTGTAGTCAACTCAGTGGAGAGATCACCTCTAACTTTAAGCCAATCATCAGATATATTCAAAGCTTCCGCAATAACATGGTAACCACAATGTCCGTCAGATGCCGCATAATAAACTTCTACCAAATTTTCAGCATATTGTAGTGGAAGTTGTCGACATATCCGATCAAAACAATTATTTTTCTGACTTATTTGACTTCTAGATGATTTCTTAAAGTTTCACAACGAGAGCGGAGCATCCATCAGAACATGCTCAAAAAATGATGACTCACGCTTTGCATTTCTTATGCTCTCTTTAAATTTTTTTTGTGCTTCCTTTTGGTCGTCCCTTTAACTTGATAGATAAATATGACTCAATTGTAAGACTTGAACTTGGATCCATGATTTCCCGTAATTTTTTCTTCATTTCTGATTGTTGATGTTCAGAAGTGTTTTGAAACCTTTTTTTAATCCCTTCAATCTCAATATCTATATCATACTTTCCACTTTTTTCGTCTTCATTTGTTTGGCTTTCAGATTCAGGTTTGATGTCGTGTATATTCAACTGTTTCCAATGCTTATGTATTAACCATAACGGGTAAGATTTCCTCTGTGTGATATGGAAGATCAACTCATGTGCACATGATAGTCCCAATGTACACCGATTGAGATGAGTGCATTGCTCTTCACAAGCATACTCGTTGCGACAATGCCTCGAGTGAAACACGACCCACTAGATCGGAATATAGTATACTGTGAAACTCTTTGCTTGATTGCATTGTACTATGGCCAAATGATCTTTTAATTTCTATATGTTGTAGATTAATCATTTGATCAAATGCCCTCCAAACTGTCGTCAAGTTGCCAATAGAGACTTCAAGAAACTTTTTCAACTGACTATGTCCACTCTCGACACGATTTGTTGTTGAGTTTCCTAGGTGCAGGTACTTGTCAATCCACCAAGAAACAAAGTATTCTTTATATAGTTCCACCCATGTAGAGCTAACATATGCAACGACATTAGGATATGTAGAGGAATATGTTGAGATAATGTCATTATACCGCATGTGGAATTCATTCTCAGTTCTAGCATCAACCAACCGCTGTCACACACCAAGAAACTTTTCACATTCCTTCCCCTCCTTACAATACTCCTTACAATTTGCCAAAATGTTCCTATGAATGTGTACTTGACATAAGATGTGCTTTGAATTTGGGAAGCAGGACTTGATTGCATTCAACAATGTCAATTCCCTATCAGTTACAAGCACTAAAGGTAATGTTTTCTGACCTAAAATGCTTTTGAAATGATCAAGTGCTCACCTATAACTGCTCTCAGTTTTATCTGATAAAAATACAAATGCAGCGAAAAAGGTTTGTTGAGTTGATGTCATTCCAACGATGGACAACAAAGGGAGCCGAAACCTATTCGTCTTGTATGTGCAATCAAGCAAAAAGACTCTTGAAAACATTTTGCTAAGATGAATTGCAGTTGGATGGGCAAAAAATAGGCTCTCTAAATTGCGTGTCCCTTCATTCACCTTGCTAAAACTGACATAACCTGTGTCACTTATACAGTTGTACAGAAACTGTATTGGTGTACCACCTTTCAATTCCTTGTTATGCAGTATAAGTCTCTCATTGTATATAGTTCTCATGACTGAACTATTACTTGAATCCCTCTTTTTAATAGTGAAAAATATTTTTCTGGGTTTTACATTAGATGCGTACATATCTTGCATAATTTTTTGTTCCTCCGTATTTAATCTTCCAATAATAGTATGTGCTTCTATATGTACCAACTCGTGATTATGTGTGCCACACTTAACTTCAAGTTTCCATTCCTCACACAAAGCTTCCTTTTGTCCGATCAACAAAAATGAGCAACCACATCGTTTAGAGGTTGTTTTCCTCACATTTTTTGACCCACCCTTTCTTGCATTGGTTAGTTCGATAAAATCCACCTCTATCGCAACCCAGTAATACACGTGGTCTATTTCTACCACCAGTTAATTTATCTGATCCTTTAATAGAAATAGCAAAACTAAGAGATTTAGCGACATTGC
This sequence comes from Platanthera guangdongensis, assembly GCA_039583875.1. Lineage (NCBI taxonomy): Eukaryota > Viridiplantae > Streptophyta > Magnoliopsida > Asparagales > Orchidaceae > Platanthera > Platanthera guangdongensis. The sequence goes on along the minus strand of CM077157.1, from coordinate 12,417,536 downwards.
GAACCCAATCAACTAGCTCTTCGCGTGACGGAAATGTGATATCAGTTTGAGAATGAGACCCAACATTTAATTGTAAGCTGAAACAAAACATGAACTTTTAAGAGAAAACTATAAAATCCTTGCAAAATCCTTGCAAAATTTTATAAACATATGAACAAAACATGATTACCTAAACCCAAGAGAATTTTGACATTCCTCCTCAACAAGCATTATGCTAAAATACTCCTACATCAGACAAAACAAAATTTAATCATCACTCAAAAGAGGAAATAATACCAAACATGTAATGCATGACTTATAACTGCTAATACACTTAGTATGACAAGATGAAACAAGCCATGAAATCAGTGCTTAAATTAAGAAAGACCGGAAAATGCTTGGATTCATGGCTTGAATCTAAGTTCAGGCGAAGCCTAAAGGCTGCAGGGAAGTAAACACAGAAGATTGATTTAGGGTCCTTGATTTATAACTGTAATATTTGCATAGCTACAATGAACAAGATGAAACAAGCCAACTAATATGATGTGCAGAAGAATAATGAAATCAACAAAAAATATGTCATACCAATGTATCAAAACTCGATGGCAATGAACAAAACACAACAATAAATGATAACAGTGAAACAAAGTGACCACAATAATACAAAGTTGGAAAGTTTTTATTCCAATGGATATGAAGTGCCTGAACAAACTAGTCAACCTTGCTAAACCAAAACAAGGCCGGCAATCCAAACCCGAGTACCAACCCTAGTCTTAATCACAAAGACTAGTCACCTTAATTGTTCGTTCTCTACTTGCCCTTGGTATTCCACTTGATTATCGATGCCAATCTTTAACTGAATCGTTGGCGAATCTTGATGGACAGTCGAAGGCTCACAGAGATCACATGTTTTCAAATTTTGGCGGTGTGCACGACCATGAAATCAAAGTGAAATCTTAAACGGAGAACAAACCTAAATCCGATTGTTCTGGAAGGAGATCCACAAGCCAAAGGAAGAATCGGTCGGACGATAGTCACCGGACGCTGCTATTCGCCGGTCGCCAGTCGCCGGCTGGAGCTTTTCTGCGGGCGCGGCGAATCACCGGTGCGGGAATACGACAAACCCTAAAATCGCGATAGGGGGGAGGGATTAGAATGATTTGCGCGGAGAATGCAGAATGAAGAGAAAAGGGATTTTAAGAGCAAAAAAATCGGATTTTTTTGAAGTGCTATTAGCCTATAATGATTTTCTTCTAACAATGCCCGCTTTTAATTGTATTCTACTTTTTCTAAGGGGTTCCATTGGTGCTCTTATAAAACAAGTTTTGCAAACAATTTCGATGTTCCCCATCTTCTGATCTATACACATCATTGTCGCTGTAGCGCGGAAAGGATCGAGCAGCAGAGGGGGCGGTAGCGTCAGAACTGAAGCTAAGGAAAGATGGCGGGAGGCATGGGGGTGAACAAGAACAAGCACATAGAGGACTGGAATCACGCGAGGGAAAATCTCGAGTATACCTTCCGCTGGTCTCGCCGCAACCTAGCTCTCGTCGGAATCTTCGGCATCGCCGTTCCCATCCTCATTTACAAGGGCATCGTCAATGAATTTGTAAAATCTCTGGAAACCCTCGTTTTTAATCTTATCCAATCGATTTCCGCACGACGCCGAGTAAGCCCTAAACGATTATCTCCTTGTTTTTTGACAGCACATGCAGGATGAAGACTGGGGAAGGCCGCCGACAAAGTTCTTGTGAGGAGATTTCGTCGAAGCAGGGTTTTCCTCTCCTTTGTTTCATCTTGAATAATGGTAATGTTGCCTCGCTTGCAATTTTACCAGTGTACTGACATGATGACAATGATACTCTGGATTTCTTCGCTGCTGGTAGTTTTTTCTTCTTCCAATAAAGTGTTGGTTTTGATAAGGAATGTAATGGTGCGACCTTTACAACTGGTCTAAAACGATTCTACTTTAAGCTATCTGCATTTTGTCGCCCATTCTTCTCACATTTTTTAAGTATTTATATTCTTGCTGTGGTAACTTTTATGCTTATGTTGCTGGGGGTAGGGACATCTGGGTAGTTAGATTGCTTTGAAATCAACAAGAATTAAATGTGATTTTTGGCAATATATTGGAGCATTATTTGTCTTTCTCAGAACCATTGATGCATAACTAAACAAAATAACTGAAGGAGGTGGTAGGAATGAGCAAGTAGTGTCGATTAGTAGTTAACAACAACAACACTCAAGCCTTTATCCCACTATCGTGGGGTCGGCTATATGGATCCTTTGTCGCCATTGTGCCCTATCTTTTGTCATAATCTCACTAATGCCTAAGTACATCATGTATTTCCTTACGGTTTCATTCCAAGTCTTTATTGGTTTCCTCCTCCCTCATTTAACATGCCTAGCGACTAGACTCTCACAACGTCTAACAGGTGCCTCTAATAGTCTCCCTTGTACGTGTCGTCGATTAGTAGTTAAATGGCAGAAAATAGCTCTTCAAAGAGAAGGTCATTAGAGTAATTTTAGTCTAGTAGTAGTCAATAATCAGTAGTTATGTTCCATCACTATGGATAGATTTAATGAAATCTTAAGAGACATCCTAGAATTTCTTCCTGCTTTTTTTTTAACTTTTGAATTTTTTCAATTGCGGGAACCTGTTCGACAAATGTGGCTTATAAGAAATATAAAGTTGTCATATAAAGATGGATGGTATTTATGTAAATTTATTTATTCTGCTATCCTTGTATTTATTTTGAAATGGCTGTAGGCATGGGTATATATATTTGTAATTAGAAACTCCAATGTAATAATTCTGATTCTTCAGTAATAAGAAAGGAGAGCCCACAACTTCATCGTTTTTAACATGCCAACCGATCCAAGAAGTTCTCGATCAAGAATTCAATCCCACAGCTAAGTGTTGGGTTGCTTTGCCGACGTTCTCCAAAGATGAAGAACTCCGACTTTTCAAAATTGTCTCAGGATGATGGCTGAAGCTTTGTAATTCCAAGAAATCAATCTCAAATTATTTCACCTTCCAACCTTCTGATACTTGAGGCATGATCCTTGTTAGTCAAATATTAGAGGGGACTTCTAATTAATATACCTTGAAAACGTTCCATAGAGATTGCTCTCACTCGCAAGAACAATTTCGGATTCGTCAACAGTTCTATTGTAAAGCCGGCGGAAGGTGATATCAATTGTTCCAGATGGGAACAAATCAACAATCTCATAATTTCTTGAATAATCAGCGTCGTTTCTAAAGAGATCGTCAACTCAATCTTGCACTCCAGTACTGCGTCTCTTATGTGGAGTAATCTTCAACGCCGCTTGTCCAATTTCTCTGGGTTATGAGTTATGGATTACAAAAAACCATTACTTCTTGTCATCAAGAAGGCTTGAAAGTTGAACAAAACTAAAACAATTATGAGATGAATTAGAAGCCATCAGTCCCATACCCACCTGCCACTCAACTGTTCGTTGTGAAGTCACGAAAGCTTGGGAAGAACAGCAGGAGGATCAAAAGCTAATGCCGTTTTTAATGGGCCTAAATGACATTCATAAACCTGTTAGAGGGAAAATTCCTTTAATGAGTTCATTGCCAACAATTGAAGATGCTTACTCCATGGTCTAACAAGAATAATGATAAATTAATACTACCAATTTCCCGCTGAATGAGCTGAATGCTGCTCTAATGGCCAGAAATCAGTCTCACACCCCAAATATGGACACTTTCAACCCAAATTAGCACGTCAACATCCTACACAGCTACTTTGTTAAAGGCACGCCTGAGGTGCTAGGCGCGAGAGGCATCGCCTCGGTTGTCCAAAGCCGGGCGAGGTTCTTCAGGCGCCAATGAGGCGCGCGCCTCATACAAACTGCAAGGCGCGCCCGTCGATTTCTGGGCCAACCAATTTGGTTTTTAAAAATTTAGGTTTTTTTAAAGATTTAAGTTTAGGATTCATAGGCAGCCCATTCATTCGTTCATTTACTTTCCTGTGCCTGCTCTTCTCGCCGCTGGGATACCTCTTGATTCCGTTCTTGCTCCTCTCGCCGCTTGGATCCCTCTTGATTCTATGCCTGCTCCTCTCACCACTGGGACGCCTCTCGATTCCGTGCCTGCTTCTCTCACCGCTGGGACTGCTCCTCTCAATTCTGTCGCCGGTGAAGCCCCTCTCCTCACTCCAGGTGAAGCCCCCTCATCTCTTCCGATGAAGCCCCTCTTCTCTCCCTATGAATCCCGTCTCCTCTCTCAGGTACATTCGAGTCTTAGTCTCTTATAGTCATTTTTTAAGTTTGATATTTATGTCATTACATGTTTGTTTGTAGTCTGTTTATGCATGACTACCAAGTTATGTTGTTCACCATTTACATTCGGAATTGATATATTATGGAGATTAGTTGTTATCTTTATGCAAATTTTATATAATCTTGAGAAGACTTCAACTTTCTGTAAATTTTATTCACCAAAAAGTCTTTTAAGATGCATAGGATCGTCTTTCCTTGGGAGAATCCTTAGTTTGTAGTATTTATCCAAGCAGCGGACTGCCTCAAATAGCTTCTTTACTGATTAAAAATGAGGTTTTAAAGGGTTTTCTGCTGTGTCTCAACATTAGAATGAATTTAACCTATGCAAATCCGTAAATAGCAAAAAATAATTCTGAACTTGACTCATATTGGTGAAACCATATCATCTGTTGATGTTTGATTATGTTACATCAGAAACTTCTCAACATTCTATCTTTTCATTGGAATTTTGTGAATACCTTACAATATAACTACACATCTATGACGAGGATTCATTTTTCTTCCCTTTAATGCTCCGCCTTACTGATGGTTTTTGATTTTCAAGGGGTTCTATATGAGTTTTGTTCACATACCTAATTTGATGTAGATGGAATGATTTAGTATGAATTTAGAGCTATGTTGTCACAATGATATAAATCGGCGTGCTAAAATGGGCTAATCATAATCTATAGATTCACAGTGAGCGCAACCTTATTTTTGTGTCTTGGGATTATTTGGAAGGATAACACATTTTTATTTTAGTTTATATCTCATTTTTGGTAATTTTAGAACAATTAAAATATTTTTATTTTAATAAATTTCACTTTTTTTATGATAACAAATTTAGATTTGAGATAATTAAACGTGTCAAGGAATGTGGAGCAATTCAAGATAAAGTAACTACAATACCAAGAGCTCAATATATTTAATGATAACATTCACGATGTAATGTTGTAATATATGTTTACATTCAGTGTGCTGGGCTGCCAGTTCACCGATTTCAGTGAACTGGGCTGCCAGTTCACCGATTTCAGTGAACTGGGCTGCCAGTTCACCGATTTCAGTGAACTGGGCTGCCAGTTCACCGATTTCAGTGAACTGGGCTGCCAGTTCACCGATTTTTTAGTGAACTGGGCGCCTAGTTCACCGATTTTCAGTGAACAGGCTGCTAGTTCATTATTTTTTAGTGATTTGGGGTTCCTGGGTTGCCAGTTCACCAATTTTTAGTGAACTGAGCTACCAGTTCACCGATTTTCAATGAACTGGGCTGCCAGTTCATCAATTTTTAATGAACTGGGCTGCCAATGAATTGGGTGCCAATTCACTGATTTTAAATGAGCTAATCATAATCTATAAATTCACATTGACCATAACTTTATTGATTAGTTGTTACTTGTTACTACTCTGAATTATTCTAGTGCGGTAATTTGTAACTACTATGAATTTATTTTATGGCAAAGCAAAACTTTTTATTTGAGAAGATAGCATGACTGAAGCACAATTGATTTTCAGTGAAATGAGCACAACTGATTTTCAGTGAACTGGGCTACTCGTTCACCGATTTTCAGTGAACTGGGCTCTTAGTTCACCGATTTTCAGTGAACAGGCTGCCAGTTTACTGTTTTTTAGTGATTTGGGGTTCCTGGGCTGCCAGTTCACCAATTTTTAGTGAACTGAGCTGCCAGTTCACCGATTTTCAGTGAACTGGGCTGCCAGTTTATCGATTTTTAATGAATCGGGCTGCCAATGAATTGGGTGTGCAGTTCACTGATTTTAAATGAGCAAATCATAATCTATAAATTCACAATGTGCACAACTTTATTGATTAGTTGTTACTTGTTACTACTCTGAATTATTTTAGTGCGGTAATTTGTTACTACTCTGAATTTATTTTATGGTAAAGAATTTTTTTTATTTGAGAAGATAGCATTGAAAGTTAGGGTTAAACCTGATATACTCTAGAAGGGGGGAATAAAGTATCTTTAAAACTGTAACACTTTTTGCTGTTTAATAAAAACTGCTGTGTTAGGAAGCTATTTGATACCAAACTATGCTGTAAGTAAAGAACAGTCCTAAGATAAAATAATGTAGCACATGCACAGCAAAATATAAACTAATTAATCACAGACACAACAAACCTAACTAGCACAGCCACGACAAGAACAAGAGAAAAAGATGGCAAACAGACAACACACGAATTTTATAGTGGTTCCCCAACGTGGGTACATCCATTGTTCTACCACCCTGGTAGGAATCCACTCAGGTTTTTGATCAGGTGACTGCCACCAATGAGCTTTTGATCAGGTGCTCAAAAACCAACCCAAGTATTTTGATCAGGAGACTTGCAAACAAGGAATAACTTTTGAAGGGAGTTAAATAATCTTTTTTACAGCGGGGGTGAGAGAGTGATGGTGTCTTCTCTATCTCAAATACAACTGAGAAGACTTAGTGAATTTTTGATGTTAACAAAGCTCCCCCTGAGATATTGATTTGTTCAGGAAGGTTGGAGCTTTGCTGCAGGGTGAGTAGGTCTTCAATCCTTTGCTTTGACCAGAAGAGCTCCAGGAACTTCTTGACTGATGAAATTTTGTTGTCCTTGAAGAAACCTGGAGCGAAGAATGAATAAGACTCTTGATTTTGAATTGATGTTCTCCTTCTTCTTTTGTATCTTGTGTTATTTCTCTGGTCCGGGCTTGTTCTTTTTCTCTGTTACTGTATGATTGCTTTCAGTGTTCTGTATGTCCTTTTTGTCGTCTGTATCCCTTATATCTTGTGAAGAAGGAAGGAGAAAAATCCTTTTATGTTTTCTATAAACTCTTCTTTCTGAATTTTGAATTCGTTTCAGCATTGATTGCTGACGGCCTTGAGAATGTCTGCATTGATTGATTTCCCCAACTGTTCCATTGAAAATCGGCAAGTAATAATTCTGATGAAAACCGTAATCAATGCTGCGTCTAACAGTAATAATCAGAGAATATTAAGCATTGATTACTCAGGAATTATTGCAATAAAATAAGGACAAAGGGAGGGAAATATTCAAGTTTGAATCTTCACAGAAATCGTTGAGCAGAGAACAGAATTCGTCGACCTGGGTCCAGAGTTTGTCGAGCTAAGAAGTTATGTTCGTCGACCAGATAATTGTTGTTCGTCGAGCTGAGATCCAAGATCGTCGACCTGAGAACTGCTAACTGCTTTCTCAAGAACCTTGCCAATTCTATGCATCAAGATCGTCGAGCTGAGAATCTAAGTTCGTCGACTAGTGTTCAGAGAAATGTTTCTTGGACTTTAGAATGTTGAAGTAGAGTATCCAAAAATCGTTGACTTGAGAACTAAGTTCGTCGACCTGAGAACTTCTAACTGCTACTTGATAAAACTTGTCATGAATGTTGTCTAAGTTCGTCGACTGGAGTTCAGTTTCTGGACTTAAAATATTGAGATGTTTCTGGACTAGAATGTTGAAGTAGAGCATCCGGAAATCGTCGATCTGAGTTCCAAGATCGTCGAGCTCAGCTCAGAGAATTTTCTCTGAGTTCGTCGAGCTGAGCACGACTTTCGTCGAGCTGAGTTCGACGAACGTCGAACTCATTTTCCCGAGTCTTTTAAATTTCTCTAAGTCTTGAGTCTTCTGCAGTCTGTTGATGGCTCATCCATGCAATGTTGAATCTAAGGACATGACCTAGACTCTAGGACACAAACATGACTATACAGGTTGGGTCAAACATCCTAGTTTAGTGAACATAACACAAATCAAACTAGGGATCCAACAAGCATGACTGAAGCTGAGATTGCTTCATGCCAGATTGGAATACCAGGTAACATTTGCTAATTTGTTGTGCCATTTTATTAGTTTGTTTTGGTAGCTTTAGTGCTTTACATTGTTTCTCTCCATATGTTGAGATCTATTACATTATCAGTTGTTGGTATTTTTTTTCAATTTCTCTTTGCAGTAGATGATCTATATTTTAGGACTCTTATGGATTGCTATAAATTTCTGTAACTAGTGTAGTAGTTATTCTTTCAGTTATGTGAAATTTAACATCATACAATCTGAATTTTTCTATCTTATATGATTCATATGATATTAAATGCATTAATTCTAGTGTGTTGATATAATGATATGGTGGTATATGTATTTTATGTGTTTTTTTGTATTTAATTAACTTTATTATATCTTCTTTCTTCCCAATCTAGCTCCTCATGGGCCTCAGGTGCTACCTGCGCCTAGGCTCCTGGACGTCTTTGCGACTCAGTTTGTCTTGCAACTTTAATAACATAGCTTCACAGTCATGACCTAATAAAAAATTCTTAGTGTGGTCGTTGTCAACTTGGGGGCCATACTCAAGCAAGGTGCGTTAAGATATAGGGTTATCCTCCTATCTATAAGTTCAAGGGAAAGCAACCTAGTGAAAAGAATCATAAACTGCAAGCCTACACCGTCGAGCCTGGACGTGAAAAACGACATGATCTTCATGCTATTGATGTAATCCGGGATCCTCGATTCAAATTTTGAATTAATAAATTCGAGTTCTCTTTTAAGTATGCAGCGCAAGCGTGATGTTCTTGAGCAAATGTTGTGCGACAATCAACCTTAAGCTCACACACGCATAAAGAGCCAACATTCAAGCATATGATTAACAACAACAACAACACTCAAGCCTTTATCCCACTATAGTGGGGTCGGCTATATGGATCCTTTGTCGCCATGCTGCCATATCTTTTGTCATAATCTCACTAATGCCTATGTACATCATGTCTTTCCTTACAGTTTCATTCCAAGTCTTTATTGGTCTACCCCTCCCTCGTTTAACATGCCTAGTGACTAGACTCACACAACGCCTAACAGGTGCCTCTAATGATCTCCTTTGTACGTGTCCAAACCATCTTAGACGAGCTTCTCGCATCTTCTCTGCAATTGGTGCTACCCCTGTCTTATCCCTGATACTTTCATTCTTAATTTTATCCAATCTCGTGTGCCCATACATCCATCTAAGCATTCTCATCTCCGCAACTCCCGTTTTTTGCTCATGTACACAATTCACTGCCCAACACTCAAAACCATAGAGCATCACAGGTCTAATTGCAGTACGGTAAAACTTGCCCTTACGTTTTAGTGGTACTTTACGATCACATAAGATCCCTTCGTGCACTGTTCAACCTAAAACCCTTCTTTTGTAATGTATCTCGCCAAGATTCAAATTTTGCGTTTACACGCTCGCGCGTCTCATCAACCAAAACGATATCATCCGCAAACAATAAACACCAAGGTATTGCTTGTTGGATATGTCTGGTGAGCTCATCTAAGATAAGGGTAAAGAGATAAGGGTTAAAAGCTGAACCTTGATGTAAGCCAATAGCGATAGGAATTCCTATGTTAATCCTCCAGATGTCCTCGCCCTTGTCACTGAATTTGTATACATATCTTTGATTGTGTCAATATATGATTAAATGAAAAAATTTTTCATGGGCATACAAAGAGAAAAGAAAAATCCGAGAATATGAAAAATTGTTGGCAAACAAGTACTATGATAACTAAGGGCAAAGCTCGCTCTGAAATATAAAGATAGAAAATATAGCATATTGTAATTTCTAACAGGTAGAGAGCATGAGAATCAGTGTGTTATCGGATTCAGTCCAGACAGGGGAGGGTTGCAACTGAATGAGAACAAAGGGTGAGGGCTTTGGATGTTTAAGTGTCTGGACGGGAAGACGGGTTGGCGAGTATGCTAAGGCTGTGCGCGAAAGTTCGACGAAGCTCGCCGGTGATGAAGCAGGAGTCGAAACCCCGTGAGGAGGTTGGCGGAGAAGGCCGTCGGGTGTGTCGCGGCTGCAAGTAGAGATCTTGAAGTTGTCGGAGGGGTAGGAAGGGTCGCCGGCATATGGAATCGATCCAAACAAGGGAGGAGTGGCGGGGAGGCGGAATAAGTATTGCGGCTAGAGGTCGGGTTGGCCTTGCCGAAAAGGAAATTAGAAATTTTCTTGTTCCGTTTTGATTAGCCAAGCTCTTGGAGGAGGAGCCCCGTTTGTTTTTAATCCACAGAACAAAAGTATTAAAGGAAATAAAAGGCTTTAATTGGTATTAACAAAGCGGCCATCACTTTTGATACAAGCATTTAATAAAAAAATACGTGAGGGGAAAATTAGACTTAATAAGGGCTGTTCCTTTTAGGCAGTTATAAGGGAACAAATATGTGATTTCCAAAAACTTCTTTCCATCACAGATTATCTTAGAATTGATTTTAATTTTAATGTTGCCTAAATTAAAATATGCTCAATTTAAATATATATTTTTGAGTATTTGCCTTAATTACTATTCTACTTAATTTGATGGATTTTTTTTACTTGAGAGACTTCTTGGACGATCAACCCAATAAACCAAACAAGGAGCATGAACAATGTGTGTGATACAAAATAACAATACATACGCGATAAATAAAATAGACGCGCGCGAAGACTTGCTCTACATAGAGAAAATGTGGGAAATTAAAATAAAGAAGTGCAGAAAAAAGTATTCGGTTATTGGGGAACACAAGTAAAAATGATGACATAATGCGATGTAGGTTACGCCATTGGTGATCCTCCTCGACTGACTAAAGGCCAAGTTGCCCTGCTTCTTAGGCTCTATTTGGTTCGGCGTTTTGCCACTCCGTTTGGGGCAAACGCCGCCGGAAGGCGGGTAAACAAATGAACCTCCGGCGGCGTTTGCTCCGTTTCCACCCGCCCGCCTTGAGAAACGCCCCAAAAAGCTCCGTTTGGAGAAGCCACCTCCCCCCTCCGATTCGAACACTCCGTTTCCATCCGCCGGATCGACCCGCCACCGCCGAACCAAATGAAGCCTTAGTCTCCTTCCCATTCAAAATCAAAATTTTGGTTTAAGATCTGTTTCGGGGGAAGCCATTCAAAAGTTGGCAGGTATTTCTTATTGCTTGTCTATTAGTCATAAACCTAATGATTGGCTAATTGATAGTGGTGCCTAATCATATTATCCATTGTTTTAATCTTCTAATTTCTCCAAAACTACTTGATCCTTAGCATAACATTTATCTACCTGACGGTTCCATGGTTTCTATCACTCACATTGGAAGTGTCCATCTACATGCTTCTATTGTACATTTGTATTGCAAAACGTGTTGTTTGTTCCTACCTTTCAGCACAATTTAATATCCGTTAATCAACTAGCCACTGATTCCTATATCCTTATATTTTCCAATTCCACTTCTTGTGTCATGAGAACCATTTGCGAAAGAAAACTATGGAAATTGGTAAACAGATCAATGGTCTCTATTGCTTTTCTAGTTTTCTGGCCAACAACCTTCCTCCAAACATTCAGTCATGCAATTACTACACTTGATAAAACTTTGCTATGGCAGCACAGAGTGGGCCATGTTTCTTTAGATAAATTCCATTGGCTTACATCCTTTTTACCCGATTTAGCTTCTATACATAATATGCAATGCAATAGGCCAAAACACTCATTTTAGTAGGGATGGTTGGATTAACTTGATTAAGAACTTCAAAGACCGCACATCATTTAATTATACTAGTGCACAATTGAAGAACATTTAATTATCCCTGTTTAATTTTCATTATTTTTAATTCCGCACCACTGTTTCACACAACATTGAGAATCCAGTTTTTCAAATAGTTTCATAAAATTTTCACCACTTTGCAAAACAACTGATTCCCCGCCACTACTTCCCACCACTGCTTCTCCCAACGCTGTGGCTTAGCCAAACAAGCCCTGAATAGGCTTGCAAGACACAAGTCCCATAAATGATAACTCTTAACTTCTAACCATGACTCTCCCAACTCTTAACCATGACACTCCGAACTCCTAACAACTCATAAATGCAAGACAACAATTAAGTAATAAAACACAAAAGACAACATGATAAAAATCCCACTTGATAATTGGGCACGAAGCCCATAACACCATGATATCATAACGAGTGCATCCTCGCACCGTGAAATCATCATGATGATCTCTCATAATAGTTGTAGTCAAGATATGTGATTCGAGATTGAATGGTTGAGGCAATCTATGCAAGAAATCAATATACAGATGAATTGCATAACACACTCATTTCTCAGTTCACCGCATAATATGTTCATTTCTCAGTTCACCCATCGTCAATTGGGAGCACTCAACTACTGTACTTCAAATTTCATTGATTATAGAGAATCTCAACAACATTGCTATCAATCTCCATCACATTTTCTTGAATTGAGTGTCCAATGTTCTTTGGAAAGGGAACACACCATTGTATATATTACATGATACATAGAATAATTCTTCGAAATCGACAACACTCCAGAACACATGAAAGTTAAACTTGCATTAACCTATTTAAATGAAACTTGCATTAACCTATTTAGGAGGCAAGACATTATGTTGGCACCATTACTAACTCAACTCAAGATTAACCTATATAGGTACATCCTAGCACTCAACCATAGATTTGGTGTTACATGTGGAGAAAATCCAATGAGCAATCTCAATAAACTGCATCAAAGAAGCACTATTGAAATTACTTGGATGGATTTGATGCATTGTGCAATCATGTGCATATCCCAAATGAGCATGTAATTAGCTTGTGCTTAGTGGATTACGAGATGAATTGATTTTTCCGTTTGAATGTTTTTGTCCTCAGACGTTACAATTAGGTTTCAGTAGCCAAGCTTCAAAAACATACTTTATTATCGGGGCTAGAAGTCTTATTATCATCAGAGTCAAAGTTATAATTGATCCGAGCCATTACCGACTTCACCAAATCCTCAACATATAAACAACCACGGGCTTCCATTGGAAATTCTCGGTTGTCTAATTGGCTTATATCGATTGAATTATGTTTGTGGTGCAGTGACAAATTAACAATTGAAAATAGATGTGCATGAACAAAGCAAGGCTTGCCTTGGAATTGAAGTAATTGGGGAAGAATTGGCAGAATATACAGAAGTCCATGAAGAATTGCAAGAATAAGTTGAAACAGAATTTGAGAATGAGACGTCCTCGATTAGTAATCTCTAAGTCATCTCTTAAGTATTATTACATATCACATTATGTGAATGACCAGATCATATAAGAAAATTGCGGCACATTTCTTGATAGATCATGTTATACTCATAATTATTTGGATAAGACTAGTATTGTTAGATGCTCGGAGTAGAGATAAGTAGCTGTTGAGTATGGAGAGTGAAAGAGAGAAAGTGGGAGGGATCGACTAATCGAGAACAACTCCTTAGGGTTCTCAAGTTCCTTAATACTCAAAAATGAAAAGAAATTACATAGCATAAAGAGTTTAAATAACTCCCTCGGCCCAACTACAAAAGAAGGAAAGATACATTTGGTTTCCCATGATAACTGTGCATCTTAACGAGCTTCTTCTGCCGGTGTGTCACTAGCTGGGTTGTCGTGTCGCTTGTAAACCCACAAAACTGGTGGACGTCCCTCTCTCTCGTCTGCATTCGTAACAATGCAAAAGTCTAGAAACTGAGTGCGAAAATCAGACCGATCAACCCATGTAGACTCCAATGGCGGTCGATCAAGCTAGTGCACTAGGACTTGCTCGACTGAGTAATCCTCTCGACTTATAGTATGCGTATCCCGCTGGCGCTACGTATTCCAAATTTCATTGATCATAGTGAATATCAACAACAATGTTATTAACCTCCATCACATTTTCTTGAATTGAGTCTCCAAGGTTCTTTAGAGAGGGAACACAGATTGGATACGTTACATAGAACAATTTTTCAAAATTGACGGCACTCCAGAACACATGAAAATGAAGCTTGGATTAACTTATTTAAATGAAACTTGCATTAAGTTATTTAGGAGGCAAGACATTATGTTGGCACCATGTAGTACGGTACGGGGAAATCCGGTTAGGGGAGAAGGGGAGCCGACAGAAGGGTTAGCAAGAAGGTAGAGGGAAAGACAAAGGAGAGATTAGGGTTAGGAGAGAAATCAGAATAACATTCATCCAACATGAAAAATCCAAAACAACATACAACTCCACCTATATAATAGAGGGGTGCGACTAGCCGTCCATAAAAAAAATACAACAATGCTGAAATAAATAACATAACTACTAAGCAACGTTCTCCTTTGTGGACCCGGATTGGCCAACCGCCGTTCGCGCCCGACGCGTATAGACCTGCCATGGTGTCTCGGCGTCGGAGCCGTGTATGTCCATAACAATGTCGCCGTCTGGGAAATGTGCCTTGTCCTCAAGGCAGTAGTCGACAAACTGACGGTAAAAATCATCCCGAGGGTGCCAAGTTGCGTCAGAGTCGGGGTGACCGATCCAAGCCACGAGAACTTCCTCCGAGGTGGGGTCGCCCGGGGACCGACATCGACAATCCAAGATCAATGCGGGGTAGTACGACGCCTCCCCGGAGAGATCGAGGTCGGTCGAAAGATGATATGCGGTGGTATGCTCGCCCACCACGCGACTCAGTTGTGATACATGGAAAAGACCGGGTGGATGCGGCTCCCGCTCGGGTGATGAAGGCGGTATGCGACCGCCCCAATGCGGGCGAGGACCTCGAACGGGCTGAAGAACTGGGGGGCCAATTTCGGGCAGGGGCGGCGGGCTACCGAAAGCTGGCGGCAGAGATGAAGCTTGATAAAGACCTTCTCCCCCACTTGAAAAGATTGGTCTCGACGCTTCTTGTTGGCAAAGAAAACCATCTTCTGTTGGGTCCGTCGTAGGTGGTGCTTTAGATGATCCAGGATAGTATCCCTGTCGCGAAGAGCGATGTCCAGGCTCTCCACCTGGCACTCCCCTGGGAGGTGGTAGACAATGGCCGACGGTGGTTGACCGTAGACTGCCTCAAACGGGGTGGTGTCGGCCGCCTTGTGGTACACGGTGTTGTAGGAGTACTCGGCCCAGCCGAGCCACTTGGCCCAACTACGTGGTTGCACCCCTACGAAGCAATGGAGGTATGTCTCCAGACATCGGTTGAGGTCCTCAGACTGGTCGTCGGTCTGCGGGTGGTACACAGTGCTCATTCGAAGACGGGTGCCCTGTAGGCGGAATATTGTAGTCCAAAAAGTACGCAAGAGCGGGTCCCGACCGCTCGCGATCGACCGAGGAAACCCGTGGAGGTGCACGCCCCCCTGGATGAAGCTGTCGACGACGGTGGTTGCGGTGTAAGGATGACAGGGGGGAAGTAAATGAGCGTGTACTTGGAGAGCCGGTCCAACACGACCAAAATGCAATCTTGACCCTGTGAGCGAGGGAGTTGTGTGATGAAATCCATGGCCACGTCGTCCCAAATGCGGTCGGGCATGGGAAGGGGCTGGAGTAGTCCACTTGAAAAGACGGCCTCGTACTCGGCTTTCTGGCAGATGAGGCAGGCGGGCACAAAGGCTTTGACCTGTCGGAACATGTGAGGCCAGTAAAGAGAGGCTGCCAGCTGGCAGTACGTCCGGTAGGCACCTGTGTGTCCCCCGATGGGGAAGCATGGAACTCCGACAACAGACGAGGGATTCTTGGTGACGAGGGGGTGAGGACAAGGCGACCCTTGAAGAATAGTCGACCGCCAACCAAGGAGTACGGTGGCCGAGCGGCGGCCTCGACAAGGTGAGTTGTCTGAATCTCGTTGAGCACTGGATTGGCTTTGACTTCCCATTGGAAGCACGCGACATCCTCCCAGATTGGTGGGAGATGGCCGCCAGTGCAGGGTTGTGAGGCTGGCGAGAGAGAGCATCCCCCCGATGATGAAGTCATATCCCATGAGTTTGGCCACCTACACCTGTTGAGCGGGAGTAGCGATCTTCTGCTGTAGTAGGTAGCGGAGATTGTGGTGGTCAGTGCGGACCACGAACCGGCGTCCCGGGAGGTAGGGGCACCTATGTTAAAATGCGAGCATGAGACCAATGAGCTCATTCTTGTATGCGGAGCGAATGCAGATAATGTCAGAAAAGGCACGACTGAAATAGACCACAGGTCGGCCAACTTGCATAAGGACGACACCCACGTTGACGCCCGACGCGTCGCACTCCACGAGGAAGGGCTGTGAGAAGTCCAACATGGCCAACACCGGGGCCCGTACCAAGGCCTGCTGTAGAGAAACAAAAGCGGTGGAGGCCCCCACCGACTACTCGAAAGGCCCCTCAACGGATTTCTTCAGGAGCTGGGTGAGGGGACGGGCCATCGTGCCGTACCCTTGAATGAACGGCCGATAGTAACCCATCAGTTCGTAGAACCCGCGAACATCGTGCAGGGAGGCGGGTGTCGGCAGTGGACGACTGCCGCGATCTTGTCGTGGTTCATGGTCACCCCCGCGGCGGAAATGGTGTGGCCCAAGTAGCACACCTCAGAAAACCCAAAGGAACACTTCGTCGGGTGGAGCTTGAGGTGGTGACGCCGAAGGGTGTCTAAAGTCTGACAGACGTGCTGAAGGTGTTCCTGCCAAGTACAACTATAGACCAAAATGTTATAAAAAAACAAGCACGTGCATGCGAAGTACCTGGTGGAAGATATCATCATCGTGGCTTGGAAGGTGGTCGGGACATTGGTCAGGTCGAAGGGCATAACCAGGAACTCGTAATGGCCATCATGAGTCCGGAAGGCCGTTTTGGCGACGTCGGCTGGCTGAAATAGAATCTGATGGGAGCCGGCACGGAGGTTTAGCTTGGTCAAGACAGTGGCGCTGTGGAGCTCATCCAAAATCTCCTGAATCACGACGATCGAGTACTTGTCTGGAACAGTGGCTTTGTTGAGCTTTTAGTTATTAAAGACGCATGACGCACCAAGACGCAAATGAGTCTTGGAGCCTAGACGCATAGCTCAAGGCGCAGGCGCGCGCCCGAAGAAAGCAGGGCGCAACCACATTCATTTTAAATAATCAACATCAAACTTCAGTTCATCTTTTTGAACAAATTGTTCATGTACTCTACTCAATAATCATTCATTACTATCATTTACATCTCTTAAAAAATAAAATCAATATGTTTGCTTGCATCATATCTAAGTCTCAACGATCGAATATGTTTCAAAAATACTAAATCATATAAACACTATTGAGCTCTTCAATTATTTTTTTGATTTTTTTGAAAAAAAAGTTTACACCAAAAATCACACTCAAACACGCCTTTAATGTCCAAAGGCGCAAAAAGGTGCATGGATGCGCAAAATTTTGAGCCTAGTGATCCTGGAGCCTGAGGCGCGCCTTTAACAACATGGGTTGCGCTCCCAATAATCCACGCAGAAACGTCAGCTCTCGTCCTTCTTCCTGACCAGGAGGACCGAGCTGGAAAAAGGGCTGACATTGGAATGGATGAGGCCTCCCATCAACATGTCGCGGACAAGCTTCTCGATCTCGTCTTTCTGCACATGCCCGTAGTCGTAGGGTCGGACGGACACCGCCGACACGCCGGGCTGAAGAGGGATGACATGATCATGCAGATGAGCCAGAGGTAAGCCAGACGGAGCGGCAAAAAGGTCTGAAACTCAAAGAGGAGGGCCTGGAGGGACGGGGGCGGTGACAGGGCCGACAGCGCCACATCAGAGATGGAACAAAGCCACACGGAGAAATTGATGTCCGATGTCCGCTGAATCGTGCAGAATGAGACGGGAGCCCGAAGTAAAGTGGCATCGCCCACGAGGCGTCATTCCCGACCGTCTTGGAGAAGCCGCATCGTCATGGTCGCCCAGTTAACCCGCACGTCGCCCAGCGTGCTAAGCCACGCGACACCCAAGATGACGTCAATGCCGCCAACGCCGAAGATGTAGAAATCTGCCATCACCAAGCATGCACCCACAGATAGGGAGACGGACGGGCAACACCACTAGATCGAGTGGCGGCGACCATCGCCCAAACTAGCAGTGAAGTCTGGGGACGGCTCCATCAAAAGGTGGAGCTATTGGGCCAATTGGGAGGAGAGGAAATTATGGCTCGCCCAGTCGCCCCGCTGTCCACCACGACCACAATGTGACGGTCGCCGAGCCTGCCCGCCAACTTCATGGTTTGGGGCCCGAAAATGCCGCCCACGAAAAAACAAGGAAGTTCCAAACGATGGGCGAAAGCGTCAGTAGTGTCCTCGGGGGTGTCTTCCTCGAGGATTTCGAGGTTCTCGAAATCCGCTAAAGTCTCCTCCGGCTCAAAGTCGTCGATGATGGCGCGGAGCTCCTTGACCGCGCACTCGTGGGTGGGTGAACAGGGTTGACGGCAGCGAAAACATAACCCTGTGCGATGGAGGTCGTCAAACTTGCAGGTGGAGAAGTGCTGCGGAGGAGCCGGTCGTCCGGGCCAAGTTGCCTGAGGGGGACGAGGAGGTGGAGGTTCTGCAAGCGCGGTTCGCCATGTCCGCCCCCCGACAGAATGCCGCCTCTCGTAGGTGGCGGTCGAGGAGAAAAGTCCGCCTCCACCAGACGAGCCATGTTATGGGCGTCCAAAACCATCTGTGGATGGTGTGTGCGGAGCCGAGAGCAAATGTTGGGCAAGAGGCCCTGCATGAAAAAACCGAGGTAGTGATCTGGAGACATGGGTGACGAGTGAGACAAATTCATCAATGTAATCGTCCATTGCGCCGGTCTGGCGGACCCCACATAGGCTTTCAATTGCGGATCTGGAATAGCGACTGTCGTAGCAGCGAATCATCTCCTGTTTGATCTCCGACCACGAGATGGCCGGGTTGGATTGCCGAAGCCACCGGGCCCAATGAAGTGCGGAGCCGTCGATCCCCATGATGGCGGTGGACACCTTATCCTGCTCTGGAGTGCGTTGGAGGTCAAACCGTTGTTCTGCTTTGGCGATCCACCCAATTGGGTCAACACCAAAAAAGACGGTAAGATCCAAAGTGAGGGCAGAGCGATCCGCAAGAGTCGGTGTCAGGAGTCCCCGATGTAAGGGAGAGGCGCCGCCCTGAGGATGGATGTGTCGGCGGACGGACACGCAGAGCCGTTCGTGGATGAGGCGGCAAAGGGTTGGAGGGCGTCGATCTTGGTGTGGAGAGCGAGAATGGATGCGTGCATGGAGGTGCGGCTATTCGGTGCAGACCACGAACCGGCGGCCCAGGAGGTAGGGGCGACAATGTTGAACTGCGAGCACGAGACCCATGAGCTCATTCTCGTATGCGGAGCAGCTGCGGATAGTGTCAGAGATGACACGACTGAAATAGGCCACAGATTGGCCGGTCTGCAAAAGGATGACGCCGACGCCGATGCCCGACGCGTCGCACTCCACGATGAATGGCTGTGAGAAGTCCGACATTGCCAACACCGGGGCCCGTACCAAGGCTTGCTGCAGAGAAACAAAAATGGCGGAGGCAGCCGCCGACCACTCGAAAAGCCCCTCGACAGATTTCTTCAGGAGCTGAGTGAGGGGACGTGCCATCGTGTCGTACCCTTGGATGAACTGCCGATAGTAACCCGTCAGTCCGAGGAACCCGCGAACATCGCGCAAGGAGGCAGGTGTCTGCCATTGGACGACTGCCGCGATCTTGTTGGGGTCTATGACCACCCCTGCTGCGAAAATGGTGTGGCCCATGTAGCACACCTTGGAAACCCCAAAGAAACACTTTGTCGGGTGGACCTTGAGGTGGTGACGCCGATGGGTGGCCAAAGTCTGGCGGACCTGCTGAAGGTGCGCCTGCCAAGTAGAACTATAGACCGAAATGTCATAAAAAAACAAGTACGTGCCGGCGAAGTACCGGGCGGAAGATATCATTCATCATGACCTGGAAGGTGGTCGGGGCATTGGTCAGGCCAAATGGCATTACTAGAAACTCGTAATGACCATCATGAGTCCGGAAGGCTGTTTTGGTGGCGTCGACTGGCCGAACTCGAATCTGATGGTAGCCGACACGGAGGTCCAACTTAATACGGTACCGGGGGAAATCCGGCTAGGACAAAACGGGAGTCGGCAGAAGAGTTAGAGAGAAGAGAGAGGGAAAGATAAATGAGAGATTGGGGTTAGGAGGGAAATCAGAATAACATTCTTCGAGCATGAAAAATCCAAAACAACATACAACTCCCCTTATGTAGTAGAGGGGTGTGACTAGCCGTCCATAAAAATAAAAATACAACAATGCTGAAATAAATAAAATAACTACTAAGTGATCTCAATAAAACTGCATCAACGCAGCAGAATCAAAATTACTTGAATGGATTTAATGCATTGTGCAATCATGTGCATATCCCAAATGAGCATGCAATTAGCTTGTGCTTAGTGGATTACGAGATGCATTGAGTTTACCATTTGAATATTTTGGCCTCGGACGTTATAATAATCTTTCAGTAGCCAAGTTTCAAGAACATACTTTATTATCGGGCTCTAGATGTCTTTTCATCATCAATGAATTTTATCCAAGCCATTATCGGCTACACCAAAACCTCGGCCAGATCAACGAATTTTATCATCATATAAACAACATCCATGAGCATCCATGGGAAATTCTTGGTTGCCTACGTGGCTTTTATTGATTGAATTATGTTTTTAGTGCAATGACAAATAAACAACTGAAAATAGATGTGTATGAACAAAAAAGTTATGCTTTAGAATTTAAGTAATTGGGGAAGAATTTGCAGAGTATACAGAAGTCCATGAAAAACTTCAAGAGTATGTCAAAACAAAAGTTGAGAATGAGACAACCTTGATTCCTCCTTTAGGCCATCTCTCAAGTATTATTACATATCACATTATGTTAATGACGAGATCATGTAAGAAAATGGCAGTCCATTGTACTCATAATTATTTTGATGAGTCTACTATTGTTATATGCTTGGAGGAGAGATAACTCCGTCGAGTATGAATAAGGAAAGAGGGAGGGATCGAGAATAGTTTCTTAGGGCTTCCGAGTTTCTTAATACTCCAAGATGAAAAGGCATTGCGTAGCATAAAGGGTTTGGATAACTCCCTTGACCCAATTGCAAAACAAGGAAATATGCGTATGTTTTCCCAAGATAACCATGCATCTTAATGAGCTTCTTCCATGGATGTATCATTCACAGGTTTGTTGCAGCGCTGGTATACCCGCCACTCTGGTAGACGTTCCTCCCCCCTGCGCGTTCGTAACAATAGCGCCCTTTAGGAAATTTTCCCTGTCCTTAAAGGCAAAAATCCATAAACTGAGCGTGGAAATAAAACCAGTCTACTCATGTAGCTTTTGATGGAGGCCGATCAAGTCAATGCACCAGGACTTGCTTAACAGAGGAATCCTCTCGATTGATAATACACTTATACGTGACAAGATGAGGGATGTAGTCGAGCGAGGTTAACCTAGGAGTCGGCGTGGGCAGTGTCGCCTTAACTGTGTGGTCTCCAATAACCCGTTTTGATTGAGAGAAGTGAAACACCTGGTCGATGCGACTGTCTGATGGAAGGATAAGGCAGTACGCTGTAGTGCCAACCCATGCAACAATCTCAAACAGACAATAGAGCTTGGTTGTTAGCTTGGAATGGGTTCGTTGGGTCACCAAAATCTGGCGGTGCGTCCAAAGCTCGACAAACACAGAATCTCCTTCAGTAAATTGGACATCTCGACGATGGTGGTTGGTAAAGGCAACCATCTGGTCCTGTGTACGTTGAAGGTGATGGCTCAACTGGAGAAGTATGAAGTCACAATCACGGAGCAGGTTTGACAGGGACACCATGACTCATTCATCGGAGATAATGCACATGAGGGATAGTGGGGGTCGACCATAGACCGCCTCAAACGGAGTGGTGCCGGAGCTGGTGTGAAAGGAGGTGTTGTAAGAGTGCTTGGCTCAGGAAAGCCAACACACCCATACCCGCTGGTGGTCATCTATGTTATTAAAGGCGCAAGACACGCCGAGACGCAAAGGGGTCCTGAAGCTTAGGCGCAAGCGCGCGTCCGAGCCACGTTAAGCACAAAAATGAAAAATTGAAATAAAATCAGTGAACTAGACGCCTAATTCACTAAATAGCTGCCACTCTTCAAACAACTTTCTAAAAGAAAAATGAATGACCTCATCTGTAAGGATTGTACAATTGGTTTGCAACTGATTATGGTATCAAAAGTAGCAACCATATCAAACTTCTAAGACCAGCACATAAACATCTAAAGAAGGAAAATAAGAAAACAATGGATTGAATACATCATAATTCTAATATATTTTTACATGCTGTTAGAAAAGCCCATGTAATTGGCCCAGTATTGGGCCCATTTATTTTCTCCTTTCTTCTCCCGCTATTAGTCCCACATCATTGTATAAAATTTTTTCTCTTCTTCCCTCTTCTATATATTTGTATTCTCTCCTTGTATTTTGATACACAAGTAATACATACAAGATTTGAGCTCATCCAACATGGTATCAGAGCCAACGGTTCCGACCTCGCGGCTTCCCTTTCTAACCGCCCGGTTTGTTTTCCTCTCCTGTCCGCTTTCCTCTGCGACCTATTCCTCTACTCGCACCGACTAGC
Source organism: Platanthera guangdongensis (assembly GCA_039583875.1). Taxonomy (NCBI): domain Eukaryota; kingdom Viridiplantae; phylum Streptophyta; class Magnoliopsida; order Asparagales; family Orchidaceae; genus Platanthera; species Platanthera guangdongensis. The sequence goes on along the minus strand of CM077157.1, from coordinate 12,394,883 downwards.
TGCCTTTCTACCTGCTGTTCTCTCCGCGGCTTCCCCTTGTTAAACCGCTGCCCTCTCTCCTCTTCCTCCCTCCCTCCCTCCCGTGGATCCACCCCTCAGTGACTTTTATAGCCTCTCCTCTCAACCCGTGGGCCCCACTTCCCGCTGCCCTCTCTGTCTTCCTCTTCCCGCGCGGCCTCCTTTTGCGGCTTCTCTTGCCGCTTGCGGTTTATCTTTCTTGCCGCTTGAGTTCTTCTCGCGGTCTCTCTCTTCTTGCCGCTCGTCTTCTTCCTCGCGGTCTCTCTCTCTAGCCGCTCGAGTTCTTACTCGCGGGTTCTTTTCTTGCCGCTCGACTTCTTCCTCGCGGTCTCTCTCTTCTTGCCGCTCGAGTCTTTTACTCGCGGTCTCTCTTTTCTTGCCGCTCGCGTTCCTACTCGCGGTTTCCTTTCTTGCCGCTCGAGTTCCTCCTTGCGGGCTCTCTCTCTAACCGCTCGAGTTCCTACTCGCGGTCTCTTCCTCTGCTGGTCGCGCGGTCTCTTCCTCTGCTGGTCGCGCGGTCTCCTTTTTTTCTAAACCGCCGCGATCTCTCCTCTTCTCTTTCAGGCCGTCTTTCTTCTCGCTCTTGCTTTGCCGCTGGTGGTATCTCAGTAACCGTGCGACCTCCTGTAGCTCTCTTCCCTGTCCTTGTCGGCGTGATTATCTGCTGCGGCCTTGTCTCTAACCGCGCACTCTTCTAGTCGCGGCGGCCTGTCCCGGCTCCATGGCCTCTTCCATCAACTCTACCGGACAGGCGGCTACTCCTCCTGCTGACCGCTCGGCTTCTCTTCCTGACCTTCGAGATGAGCTGCGGATCACCACTATCTCCTTATCTGGGAAGAAGAACTTTGTTCTGTGGGACCACTCGGTTCGGCGTGTTCTTCAGGCCAAGGGCCTTGTGATTCACCTTACTAACGCACCTCCTTCCCCAAATACGGAGGATTGACTACGCAATAACGGCCGAGTTCAAACATGGCTCCTTAATTCGCGGGAGGGTGAGCCATACCAAATGGTCATGTATCATGAGACTGCTAAAACCATGTGGGAGGAGCTTCACTCCTTATACTCTGGGAAGGATAGTCTTCAACACCTCTACGACATTATTACCGACCTTCAGTCTCTTGATGCTGGCGGGGCGGCTGACATGACCTCTTTTGTTGCTCGTGCCCAGACTCTAGCAAAAGCCTGGATCCAGCATCAGCCTTCTACCACCGACCTTGCTGCTCAGCGCATGCAAAAGGAAGCCGTCTGTATTGCCATGATGATGGCTCGTGTCCCCCCTCACCTTCAGAGCATCCAGGCTCAAGTGTTGGCCTCGGCCTCTACTCCCTCCCTTTCTGATGTCTGCTCTATGCTCCTTCGAGTATCACCACCCCTGGATTCTCCGGCGCCCTCCACTCCGGCTCTCCTTCAGCAGACCCTTCCCCCCTTACTCCCCCCACCGCCTCTGCTCGCGGTGGACGTTCCGGCTCTCGCGGAAGGGGACGTGGGGGTCGGGGCCGCTCCAAGTGTTCCTATTGCGGCCGGGATGGCGACACGGATGTTGTTTGCTATAAGAAACATGACTATCCTCCTCGCCCCACTGCGACTGCTGCTGATGGCTCCTCCACTGGTACCGACCTTGCGGCTGTTCGCCTCCAGCTACAGCAACTCCAGGGACTTCTTAGCCCTCCTCCTGCTTCTGTTTCCTCCATCTCTACTACAGGTATTACTTGTCTTTCCTCCAGTCCGCGTTGGATCTTGGACTCAGGGGCTACTCATCACATCACCTCGATGCGGCCCCTCCAGTACTCGGATGTTCCTCATCCGAAATCGATCACTGTCGCTAATGGCGCTACTGTTCCGGTCTCTGGCTGCACGGACATCTCTCTTGCCCCCTCCATCTCTCTACTCTTGACCCTTTATGTTCCGGGCTCTCCTTTTAATTTACTTTCTGTTGACCTCCTCACTCATGATATGGATTGCTCTGTCACATTTACTCTTTTTTTGATACAGGATCGGCGGATGCGGACTACCATTGGTAGAGGACGACTGCAGAACGGGCTCTACCTTCTTGACGCCTCTCCCACTATTCTCTCCTCTGTCTCCGCTGTTGACTGGCACCGACGTCTTGGGCATGCCCCTCTTCCTGTTCTCCAAAAGGCGCTACCTGATATCTCTTTTCCTGCTTTCCAATGTGATTCTTGTATTTACGGCAAACAGCCGCGTACTTCTTTTCCTGCTCATTAATTGTTGTGGATATCGGCCGACATGTCCGACATGTCGGCCGACATGAAGGTTTGGGAGCAAAAACGACACAACCGGCACAAATTCTGGGTGTGGCGTTTTGAAAATAGCGGGCCAACATGTCGGTTTTAGCCGACATGTCGGCCCCAAAAAACGCCCGATTTCGGGCGTTTTTTTAAGTTTTTTTTTATAAAATTATTAATTTATATTTTATTATTATTTATAATGAAATGAGCGGGTCGGGCTACTGTTTTAACACCCCCGACCCCGCTCATTTCATTCCATCCCGTCGCTCTGCCCTAGCTCTCCCCGTCGCTCCTGCCCTAGCTCTCCCGCGCGCGCCGGCGACACTATCTCTCTGGTTCTTTCTTCTCCCTGCTCGTTGGTGCCCTCTGGTTCTCTGGTGCTCTCTAGCTCGTTGGTGCTCTCCCTCTCTCGCGCGCTGTCGACACTCTATCTCGCTGGTTCTTTCTTCTCCCTACTCGCTGGTGCTCTTTGGTGCGTTGGTGCCCTCTGGTTCTCTGGTTCTCTGGTGCTCTCTAGCTCGTTGGTGCTCTCCCTCTCTCGCGCGCTGTCGGCACTCTATCTCGCTGGTTCTTTCTTCTCCCTACTCGCTGGTGCTCTTTGGTGCTCTGGTTCTCTGGTTCTCTGGTGCTCTCTAGCTCGTTGGTGCTCTCCCTCTCTCGCGTGCTGTCGGCACTCTATCTCGCTGGTTATTTCTTCTCCCTACTCGCTGGTGCTCTTTGGTGCTCTGGTTCTCTAGTTATCTGGTGCTCTCTAGCTCGCTGGTGCTCTCTAGCTCGCTGGTGCTCTCTCTTCTCCCTGCTCGCTGGTTCTCTCTCGGCTGGTTCATTCTTCTCCCTACCTCCCCCTCTCATTCTATCGCTCTGCATTTTTTTTGTTGGTTGTTGTGCTAGCTGTCGGCTGTAGCATGGTGGCTGCCTTGTGGGTTGTTACTGGTGGCTGCCTACCCATTTAGTTGTTGGTGGCTGCCTTGTTGCTTTATTTGTCTTATTAGTTGCTGCCGGAAGCTTTCATTGATTGCCCTGTGCAAACTCTCTGGGCTAGAAGAAAGAACCAGAGACATGTTGTCGGACATGTCGGTCCGATATTTTATTTGTGGCTGTCTTGCTGGTTGTAGTATAGTGGCTGCGTTGTTGTTTTATTTGTCTTATTAGTTGCTATTTTATTTTTATTTGACACATTTATTAATCAACAAATGATTTGAAATACCCATATTAATAGTTATTTATCCAACTTCATTTTGCAATCAATGATGCATGTATATCCAAACACATTTTTAGTTGCCCTGCTGCTTTGTGTCTTTTAATAAATAAAGTGTGAGATGCTTTGAACCAACAAGGGTTATTTGGTAAAGAGATGACAAAGAGACAACTACAAAATCCCAACTTAAATCCAGGTACATTTTAATATATATTTATTAACAATAATGATGTATTTATGTATAATAAATGAATAATTAATAATTTAATACATTGTGTTGTCATTTTAATTTTCACAGTACATTGGTGGCGGCTTAACGGTGCTGATACGCCGTACCTTAAAACTATGACCATGAAAATTTTAAGTCTGACTACTTCATCTTCTGGCTGTGAGAGGAACTGGAGCACCTTCGAGATGGTATACATTAATTTAGTTATGTAGTTAAACATTTATATCTTATTATATGATTGTATGCATTATTTAACTCTTTTTAAAAATGTACAGATACATTCTAAAAAGAGAAATAAACTTGATAGCAAGAGATTGAACGATTTAGTATTTGTAAAGTTCAATGCTTTGCTAAAGTCGAAATATTCAGAGACATCTCGGGATCCATTGGCAGCTAAAAATGTTGATTCTGGAATGGTACAAGAGTGGATGGTAAATGTTGATCCTGAGGAGGATGAAGATGAAGATGACGATGATGAAGTCTTTCCTGGCGAGGGGCTGACATGGGCGCAAATTGACAATATAGTCGACGCTGATCATGATGAAAGGAGACCTCAAAGATTAGCTACAAGCAAAGAAGTGACAATTAGTTATCAAAGAAGGGGAAATAGAAAAATATCTGAAGTGGACGAGGGAGATCTAGAAGGTTCATCGGATGAAGATCATATTCTATCTACTCTGCCAACTATAGATGAGTTTTCAGGTGATGAAGAATGATGTATGTTTGAGTTTTCATATTTAAAGTGTTGTATGTTAAATGCTACATATAGATTTTAATATTTAAAAGTTCAATAGGTTGTAAAATAGGTAGTACTGTGATATGTAAAAAAATTAAAAAATAACATGTAATTACATATATAATTAATTAAATATTAAAATCCGATATATGAAATATCCCCGATATATCCCCCGATATATAAAAAACCGACATAAAAATCCAAACCGACGTGTCCCCGACATCCGACATCTGCAACATTGTGCTCATTGTACTAGGAGCCCTGCTCCATTTGATTTACTACACTCCGATGTCTGGGGTCCTTTTAAAGTTACTTGTATTTCTGGATACCGTTATTTTCTAACCTTCATTGATGATTATTCCCGCACCACCTGGCTTTACCTACTTCGTGATCGCTCCGAGCTCCCTCGCATATTCCGCGCCTTTATACAAGAAACTCGCACGCAATTCTCCAAAACTATTAAAATCGTGCGCACCGATAACGCTCGCGAATACACAGACCATGAATTTGCCAATCTATGTCCAGAATTTGGTATTCTTCATCAAACCTCCTGTGCGTACACCCCCCAACAAAATGGCGTGGCCGAACGTAAGAACCGTCACCTCCTAGACGTTGTCCGCTCCCTCATGTTCCAAATGAATGTTCCAAAAATCTACTGACACTTTGCGGTCTCGACTGCATGTTTCCTCATCAACCGCCTCCCTTCCTCGGTTCTCAACTCTGCCACTCCATTCAGTCTCCTTTTCCCCTCCACTCCGGCCTTCCCTCTTACACCGAGGGTCTTTGGCTGCATTTGCTTCGTTCACCTCCTGGGTCCCTCCTCGGATAAGTTGGATCCCCGAGCAGCTAAATCCATTTTCGTCGGCTACTCTCGCACTCAGAAGGGCTACCTGTGTTACTCTCCGGTCACACGGAAGGTCATCGTCTCCGCCGATGTTACTTTTAGGGAAAACCAACCTTTCTTTCCCCCACCTCCTGCTCCTTCCTCCCCAACGACATCTCCACCACTGCCTCTACCCCGACCCGTCATCCATACTACTGACTCTGTTTCCCTACGTCCTTCTACCCCTACTTCTGCTCCCTCCGGGCCGCCCGTTATCCAGGTTTACTCTCGCCGCCTTCCTCGTTCCGCTACCCCTCTGCCGCCGGCCTCTTCCTCAGCTGCCCCGCACCCTGCTGATCAGGTATCTCCCTCTACTGCTCATCATTTGGCAAATTATGTCTCTCTGCATCGTCTCTCTCCCCAACTACATACATTTGCTACTTCTTTTTTCTCCATTGCGGTTCCTAACACTGTACAGGAGGCGCTACAACATCCCGGCTGGAAGGCTGCCATGGAGGAGGAAATGACTGCTCTCTGGGCCAACCAGACCTGGACTCTCGCACCACTTCCCCCGTGTCAGAAACCGGTTGAGTGTAAGTGGGTTTTCGTCGTCAAACATGCCGCTGATGGGACGATTGACCGTCTGAAAACTCGGCTGGTCGCCCGGGGCTTCACCCAACAACACGGGATGGACTATGAGGAAACCTTCTCTCCGGTTGCCAAACTCAACACCGTTCAGATTCTTATCTCGGTGGCTGTCCATCGCCGGTGGCCCTTAATGCAACTGGATATTAAGAATGCCTTTTTGAATGACGACTTACAGGAAACTGTCTATATGCAACAACCTCCCGAGTTTGAGACCACGGTGGAGTCTCAGGTTTGTCGCCTTAAGAAAGCTCTGTATGACCTCAAACAATCACCACTGACATGGTTCGACAGGTTCAGCAAAGCTCTCCGGGAGGTTGGTTTTTCTCGAAGCACGGCAGATTTCTCGATGTTCACTCGCCACCGTACAGCGGGGACGGTCCTTTTGTTAGTTTATGTTGACGACATCATAATTACAGAGGATGAATCACAGGGAATACAGGAGGTCAAACGACATCTCGGTACCATTTTTCAAACAAAGGATCTGGGACCCCTCCGGTATTTTTTGGGTCTTGAGGTTGCTAGACGACCAGATGGTCTCGTCCTTTCCCAGCGAAAGTATTGTCTCGACCTTCTCCATGATGTAGGTTACTCGGGTTGTAAGCCGATCAATACCCCAATGGATGTGAATCACAAGTTATGTGCTCAGGCTTCCGACTCAGATCTCTTACTTGAGAATCCTAAATACTATCGCCATCTAGTTGAAAAATTGATCTACCTCACGGTAACTAGACCTGATATATCTTTCGCAGTTGGTATTGTCAGCCGTTATATGCATTCCCCGCAGAAATCTCATCTTCAAGCCGTTGAACGCATTCTCAGATACCTCAAAACAGACCATGGTCAAGGATTGGTCTACAAGACCTCATCTTCAGCTCCTACATTGATAGCTTACTCTGATGCTGACTACACTGGTTCTCTTGATGATCGACGTTCAACCAGTGACTTTTGCACCTATTTTGGAGGACACTTGATTACGTGGCAGAGCAAGAAACAAGCTGTTGTAGCTCGATCATCTGCTGAGGCTGAATACCGGGCAATGACATCTGTTGTTTCTGAACTAACATGGCTGGAGAGTCTTCTTACCGATCTGGGTATAAAACTTCCTTCTCCAGCTCTTCTCCTTTGTGATAGCCAAGCGACGATACATATTGCCAGGAACCCGGTATTCCACGAGAGAACTAAACATATTGAAGTCGATTGCCACTTCATCAGAGGAAAAGTTCAAATGAAGAAGATTGACCTGAAGCATGTTCTCGGGACAGAACAAGTGGCGGATGTTCTCACTAAAGCTCTTCCTAGTACACTCTTCTATCAGTGCTTGTCCAAGTTTGGTGCATACGATTTGTACGCTCCAGCTTGCGGGGGAGTGTTAGAAAAGCCCATGTAATTGGCCCAGTATTGGGCCCATTTATTTTCTACTTTCTTCTCCTCCTATTAGTCCCACATCATTGTATATGATTTCTTCTCTTCTTCCCTCTTCTATATATTTGTATTCTCTCCTTGTATTTTGATACACAAGTAATACATACAAGATTTGAGCTCATCCAACACATGCATTAACAACAAGAAAATAAAAAGAACATGAGAAAAAAATGTGTACCTGATTTACTCGATCAAGCTTGCTGATAATGTTTAGTCTAACATATGGGAATTTATCTTTCAACAAAGAAAGAAAAATAGGAAGAAGTTTCTCAATAGTTGCATCCTGTATTCCTGAACAATGCTGCATACTTTATACTTAAAAATATAGACTTTTAACTTAATTAACAATAAGCCAGACAAACATAAACTACCAAGTCAACAATGCAATGTTTTGCACCAAAAAAACATAAACTATCAAGTAAACAATCATAAACTCTAAACTAATGTGCAAGAAAATAACATAACATCGCACAGTTTTTCAATTTTTCCTCGGCCTCGTCATCATTAAATATTAATTACTCATCCTCTGAATCAATTATGGCTTCATCTTCTTCACCATAATCTTCTTCATCTTCATTGTACTCGGTTTCTTCATCCTCGACATCATCTGTAAGGATTGCTGGAGTTGGTGCCCTCATCGTGGATGTGCTCCCCTTGTCAAATATCTTCTTCCCTTTGGATAAGCGCGTCTGGTAGATGTCCTCTTCTACTCCAGTGACCCTGGTCCCTAGCAACTGCACCCCAAGTCAATAAATCGTCATTAAAAACTAATTCTTCATCCTGCTCAGCCTCCTCATCTTCCTTCATTCTGCCCATCAACCATTCGTTGTTGTCGTCAATATCTTTCCGTGAGATTGGATCAATACGATCACGTGAATCATATTGCCGACACAACGCTTGAATGTATTTCACAAATACTGAATCATTTAGACGCTACTGAGCTAGCCGATTTCTTTTCTTGCTATGAACCTGCAACATAAACAAATAAACAATTAATCATATATTGATATAAATTAATATTTACATGTTCAAAAAAATTCATTCATGTTCAAAAAAACTTCAATTACGCTCATATCCAGATGCATTGCAAATCAAACTTAGAATCTTTATAACAAATTTAATCAAATTAGGAGTATCAACTCCATAATATTGTCAACATTCAACTGGCCAAAAGTGAATATCAAGAAATTAATAAAGCATTCATAATAAATAAATTGTTTGTTTGTGTAGAGAAGGAAAAAAGCCAACCTTGTATATATGTTCACTCATATCAAATACAAAGAATGAGTACAAATATATAGATAAGAGAAATAGAGAAGAAGGTCCTATACATGATGTGGGACTAAAGAGGGGAGAGAAAAACAATAAATGTTACATAATGAGCCTAGATTAAATGGGCTTTTCTAACACTCCCCCGCAAGCTGGAGCGTATAGGTCATATGCACCCAGCTTGGACAAACACTGGTAGAACAGGGTACTTGATAAGGCCTTTGTGAGAATGTCAGCAACTTGATCAGTGCCCGAAATATGTTTTAATTCAAGTTTCTTCAATTGAACTTTTTCTCGAATAAAGTGACAATCGACTTCGATATGTTTTGTGCGCTCGTGAAACACCGGATTCTTTGCTATGTGTATGTCGGCTTGACTATCACAGAATAGAACAACAGATGAGGGGAGTTTTACTCCCAGGTCAGTAAGGAGACTTTCAAGCCATGTGAGTTCTGAGACAACCGAGGCCATCGATCGGTATTCAGCTTCCGCAGAGGAACGAGCGACCACGACTTGTTTCTTACTTTTCCATGTAATGAGATGACCACCAAAATAAGTACAGAACCCACTTGTTGACCTCCGATCGTCCAGGGAACCGACCAATGCGAGAGCTGAGTCGGAGGTTTTGTAAACCAACCCTTGACCCGGAGCTCCCTTAAGGTATCGGAGAATCCGTTCAACCGCCTGGAGATGAGAAACCCGGGGGGCATGCATGAACCGACTGACAACCCCAACGACAAACGATATATCCGGTCTCGTGACCGTTAGATAGATCAACTTTCCCACAAGGCGTCGATAGTATTCCGGGTTCTGAAGAAGCAAATCGTCATCAGAAGCATGAGCACACAGTTTGTGATTTGCCTCCATCGGGGTACAAGCTGGCTTGCAACCAGACTGACCAGCGTCTTTGAGAAGATCGAGGCAATACTTCCGTTGGGAGAGGACCAGCCCGTCCTGCCGTCGTGCGATCTCGAGACCAAGGAAGTAGCGAAGATCCCCCAGGTCTTTAGTCTGAAACACAATGCTCAAATGCTGTTTGACCTCTTGAATCCCCGTTGGGTCATCCCCTGTGAGTAGTATGTCATCAACATAAACCAACAGAAGGACAGTTCCAGTGGCCCGGTGTCGGGTGAATAAGGAGAAATCTGCAGAACTCCGAGTGAACCCCATGTCCCGAACCACCTTGCTGAACTTGTCAAACCACGCCCGAGGGGACTGTTTGAGACCATAAATGAATTTCTTGAGAAGACACACCCAAGACTCCCCTGTGGTCTCAAACCCGGGCGGTTGGCGCATGTAGACAGTTTCCTGAAGGTCGCCATTCAAAAAGACATTCTTGATATCGAGCTAATGAAGGGGCCAGCGTCGGTGCACCGCCACTGAGAGAAGAACACGGACGATGTTGAGCTTAGCCACCGGAGAGAAGGTTTCCTCATAGTCTAGGCCCTCCTGTTGCGTGAAGCCACGGGCCACAAGGCGGGCCTTCAGGCGGGCAATAGTGCCATCCGGAGCATGCTTGATGACAAAAACTCATTTACACCCAACAGGGTGCTGACCTGGAGGTAAGGGAACCAGGACCCAGGTCTGGTTGGCCCAAAGGGCCGTCATTTCTTCGTCCATGGCATCCCGCCAGCCTGGATGTTGAAGTGCCTCCTGCAAAGAGTTAGGGACAGAAACAGAGGATAATGAGGTGACAAAGTGAAGAAGAGGTGGAGAAAGGCGATAGAGAGAGACGTAATTCGCCATCGGATGAGCGGTGGATGCGGGAGCCGGAGCACCAGGTAGCGAAGCACCAGAGGTCGAAGCCGACTGCAGAGGGGCAACAGGATGAGGAGAGCGACGAGAATAGACCCGAATAACGGGTGGTGGTGGACGGACCGGAGGGAGGGCAGGAGGAGTAGATGAGGAGGAGCGGGGAGCAGGGATGACATGACGAACGACGGTTTGGGGAGGGACTTTTTTCTATTGCAACAAGGAAAAATTTTATACTCCATCCGACTAGTTCCGGGTTCGAGTCCCGGGCAACCCATCAATCCATACCAATAAGATAAAAGTGAAAAAAAGGGAAATAGGTCTTTTATAAATAAAACAAATTTTCCTTCAGACTTCTTTTGAACGAAAGAAGACTATTTCTCTATTTTTTATTGAGTCATTACATTCATTGAGTATTGAATATTGAATGAAGTGATGATCAAATGGTTTTTACTCAGAGAGCCTTTGAGTTTAGCTTCGGCTTTCTTAAATCATCGTGGTTCTAGTATGAATCTGAGGTTTCAATTGATTCATAGGGTCTCAACAAGAGAATTCCTAAAAAAAAAACATGGAAGAGAAGATTCAAAAGGCCCGTCACAATTCACATAAAGAAAGACGAATGAGCCAACTTGAGATTGTATTTATTGGCATTATCACAAAGAAGAGATTCCGGATTTTTCTTACTTCGCTTCGTATATTTTGGTCAAATCTAATTAAGAGGTTAAGCTCCAAGAAGTTGAAAACTGCAAGCACGGTTTGGGGAGGGACTTTTTTTCTATTGCAACAAGGAAAAATTTTATACTCCATCCGAGTAGTTCCGGGTTCGAGTCCCGGGCAACCCATCAATCCATACCAATAAGATAAAAGTGAAAAAAAGGGAAATAGGTCTTTTATAAATAAAACAATTTTTCCTTCAGACTTCTTTTGAACGAAAGAAACTATTTCTCTAATTTTTATTAAGTCATTACATTCATTGAATATTGAATATTGAATATTGAATGAAGTGATGATCAAACTATTTCCGTGAGGATCTTCCCTTCTTCTCTGATCTGGATCGGGAGCGATATCCAGATCAGAGAAGAAGGGAAGATCCTCACGGAAAGTAACATCCGCAGAGACAGTAACCTTGCGGGTAGCAGACGAATAACACACATAACCCCTTTGAGTGTGCGAGTAGCCCACAAAGATATGTTTGGCGGCACGGGGATCCAACTTGTCGGTGGAGGGACCAAGTTGGTGATCGTAGCAGGTACACCCAAAAATCCGGGGAGGAACGAGAAAAGGTGGAGTGGAGGGAAAGAGGAGGCTGAAGGGAGTAGCATACTGGAGGATGGAAGAAGGGAGACGGTTGATGAGAAAACAAGCCATGGAGAGTGCGTAGTTCCAGTACGGTTTGGGAACCCGCATTTGAAGCATAATGGAACGAGCGACATCAAGAAGGTGACGATTCTTGCGCTCGGCGACACCATTCTGTTGTGGAGTATACGGACACAAGATTTGGTGAAGAATGCCGAACTCAGAGCAGAGAGTCGCAAAGGTATGACTGGTGTACTCACGCGCATTGTCAGTACGAATGATACGAATTGGTGCAGAGAATTGAGTGCGAGTCTCAAGTATGAAGGCCCGGAAGACGCGAGGAAGCTCAGAGCGATCCCGGAGGAGATACAACCACGTCATGCGAGAGTAATTATCAAAAAGTAAGAAAATACCGGTAGCCAGAAATACTAGTGATTTTGTACGGACCCCATATATCAGAGTGTACTAAAATAAAAGGAGCGGAGCTTCGAGTACAATGAGAAGTAAAAGATGAACGAGACTGTTTGCCCAAAATACATGTGTCACACTGAAATGCAGGAAGAGAAACATCTGGAAGAGCCTTCCGGAGGACGGGAAGAGGAGCATGACCCAGACGGCGATGCCAATCCGAAGAGGAGATAGATGCGAGGATAGTAGGAGAGTCGTCAAGAAGGTAGAGCCCATTCTGCAGCCGCCCCCTACCAATGATAGTCCGCGTCTGCTGATCCTGTATGAGAAAAGAAGAGGAAGTAAATGTCACGGAGTAATTAAAATCAGTAGTAAGACGACCACAGAGAGTAAATTGAAAGAAGAGCCCGGAACTTGAAGAACCGAGCGCAAAAGGAGAGAAGAGGTGAGAGGAATATCAGCACATCCAGAGACAGGAACAGATGCCCCATTGGCCACAGTAATGTACTTCGGGTGAGGTGAAGACCAGTATTGAGGCGGCCGAACAGAGGTGATGTGATGAGTGACACCAGAATCGAGGATCCATCGCGGGCCAGAGGAGAGGCAGGCGATACCTTCATTGGAGATGGAGGCAGTGGAGGCAACCGAGGCAACCGAGGCAGGTGGGCGGCTAAGCAATCCATAAAGATGCTGGAGCTGAAGACGAACCTCGTCGAGGTCAGTATGAGTGGAAGAGGAGTCGGTGGCAGCAACAGAGGCCTGCGGACGAGGAGGACGACCATTTTTGCGATATCACGTGGCTTCAAGATGCCCATCTTTGCCGCAGAACGAGCACTTAGGCCGAGGCCGACCACCCCGACCCCGGCCGCGAGAATCAGAGCGGCCTCCACAAGCAGAAGATGGAAGAGGCAATAAGGGAGTAGGGGCCTGCTGAACAAGAGCCGGAGAAGGTGGCCCGGGCACATCCGGAGGCGGGGAGACTTTGAGAAGCATCGAGCACACATCGGAGAAAGATGGGGTAACAGTAGAGGAGAGGATGTGAGCCCGTACACTTTGAAGATGATGCGGGACCCGGGCCATCATCATGGCTATTCCCACAGCTTCCTTTTGGGCACGTTGGGCAGCAAGATCCAGAGTAGGAGGCTGATGGTGGATCCAAGCCTCGACTAGAGACTGAGCCTGAGCAACAAAGGACGTCAGATCGGTCGCGCCACTGCTATCAAGGGCCTGGAGAGCAGTGATAATGTCATACAGATGGTGAATACTATCCTTTCCAGAGTAAAGGGTATGAAGCTCATCCCACATGCCTCTGGCCGTCTCATGGTACATGACCAAGCAATAAGATTTGCCATCAAGAGAATTAAGAAGCCAAGTCTGCACCCGACCATCATTGTGTAACCACTCATCAGTAGGAGTACCGGTAACGGCCTGAGTCAAGTGATGAAGGAACCCCTTGGATTGCAGGACACGGCGAACAGAGTGTGCCCATTGCACAAAATTTTTCTTGCCGGTCAGAGAGATTGTAGTAATACGAAGCTCATCGCGGACTTCCGGGAGAGATGCCGGGCGGTCAGCAGGAGGAACTGCCGTGCCAACCGAATCAGCAGAGGAGATCATGGAGAAGAGAGGCGGCTAGGAGAACAGACCGGGCAACAAAGAAGACCGCGCGACCAGAGCAGAGACCGCCCAGTCACGATGGGAAGACACCAACTGCGAGAGGAGTCCGCGACCAAAGGCGGAGCCCGGTAGAGAGAGCAGGCCGCAACGGACAGAGAGAAGCCGCGAGGAAAGGAAAGAGGAGAAGACCGCGACCAAAATGCGGGAAGACAAGAGGCCACACGGTCTGGCTGAGTACAACAGCGGTCCGAGAATCAGGAGGCCGGCGGCGGTCAGAGAGAAGAGACCGCGAGTAGGGAAGACTCAAGCGGAAAGAGATAAGAGACCGCAACGACCGGGACCAACCCGCAGCAGAGGCAGGCCGCAGAAGAGGCAGGCCGCAGAAGAGACATGCCGCTGCGAGCTGGAGCAGGCCGCAAGAGAGGAAGGCCGCAGCGAGGAGGATCAGGCCGCAACGAGCTAGGGCAAGCCGCAACGAGCTGAAGCAGGCCGGGAGAGAGGTAGGCCGCAACGAGGTATAACAGGCCGCAACGAACCGGAGCAGGTCGCGAGAGAGGCAGATAGAGAAGTAGGCCGCAGCGAGCTGTGCCAGGCCGTAAGAGAGACATGCCGCAGAGAGAGAGAACAAGCCGCAAGAGACAGCGGTCTGGAGGAGAGAGAGGGAAGGTGGACCCGACGAGAGAGAGAGAGAGAGAGAAGGGGAAGGCTATAAAATGCCTGAGGGGAGAGGTGGAACCACGGAGAAGAAGAGGAAGCGGAAGAAGAGGAGCGGAGCGGACAGGAAGGCAGGCCGCAAGAAGCCGAGCGGGTAGCGGACAGAAGACAGACCGCGCGGGTAAGAAAGGGGAAGCCGCTCAAGGAGAATCGGTGGCTCTGATACCATGTAGAGAAGGAAAAAAGCCAACCTTGTATATATGTTCACTCGTATCAAATACAAAGAATGAGTACAAATATATAGATGAGAGAAAGATAGAAGAAAGTCCTATACATGATGTGGGACTAAAGAGGGGAGAGAAAAACAATAAATGTTACATAATGAGCCTAGATTAAATGGGCTTTTCTAACAGTTTAAAACTTTGAATAATGTTTAATTTATTAACCTGTGAACTTTGTTTTCCTATGCCGAATTACAAATTGCATTTCAAATAAACTTTCAACATTTCTTTATAAACTTAGTCGATCCATAATTTTATCTTGATTGTCATAACTTGGATGTTTCTTTGCATTGTTTGGTATAAACCTCTTATGATTTCTCCATCTAATGCATATCAGGATTTAAATAGAAGAATTTTGGATTTAAAAAATGAGCCGCTGCATGCAATGATCGATGAAGCTAATTTTTCCATCTGTCTGCAATTTCCAGGGCATCTTTGTATTTTTTCTCTTTCCCATTGAAAGAGTTAAGGATTCTCTTTCGCTCTATCTATAGCCTCATAGATATAGCCCATAACGAAATTCCTTATTCGGTAAGTTCCGACCCACACGAAAGGCGCAATGATCTGGGCACTGTCTCGGAGAGGCTCAGTGAAATAGACATATTTGCTGGATCGGTCGCTCAAGATCTTTGTTCTTCATCCAGACCCTGTTCGCAAGAATGAAACTCAAAAGAATTCACGGGGGTCCGCACAAGCGGTGGAGCATGTGGTTTAATTCGATGAAAAGCGAAGAACCTTATCAGGGCTTGACATGCCGTGAATCCTCTTGAAAGAGAGGGGTGTCTTCGGGAACGAAGTAACTAGACTAGAAAGATTTGATAGAATCTCCCTCTTCTAGAGGGATCATCTAGAAAGCGAGTTTCTCTTCATATTCAATTAACAATTCAAGCACGATGATCCCTATACCTAGAACCAAAAACAAATAGATAGACTCTTCAAAACTCCAATCAGAGTCTTTTCTCATCATCTACCAATCTTAGTATCCGAACTAAAGGTCCAAAAATCTTCAAAATGTACACAATAGTACTCCAGAAATAGACCATTAATATGTTGCCTTGTACATGCGTACCTCATGTTTCCTTTGCCCACTTGCTTGATGTCCACTCATGCGAAGTGAATATCTTTCTTAGATTGATCCTCTGCTTATGAATGCGCCGAAGAACAAAGGAAAAAGTCACAAACCTTGTAACAACAGACCTAACAAGCTCCACTTGCCCTGTAAAGCTACTTCGCATGTTGACAAGTCCAGTGCGAACAAAAATAGAACTATTTACGGTCATTGCTCTTTTAATTGTTCTACTAATGCTAGACATCTTCCCAATATCCTCCAACATTAAGTCAATGCAATGAGCAACACGTGGTTTCCAATATAAATGTGACCGTTTTGCTTACAATAATTTTCCTATTTTATATCAGAGTATGTAAGTTACAAAAAAGTCAATATATGACAATAAAATTAAATAATGATGATTAATGATATATTTACCTGCTAGTACATTGTTGTTTTCACTATCAATAACAACTTGAACGACATTGGCCTCTCCAACACGTTCGACGACTCTATCAAGCAATTCAAACATCCTCTCGCCGGTCTTTCTGTAATCGGATGCATCAACAAATTCCAGGAAAAATGTTCCTTTGGGTGAATTCACCAAAAAATTTATAAGAATTCTCTGTTTCTTATCTGTCCATCCGTCCGCCATGCTAGAACATCCATACAACCTCCACTCATTGTCTCATACTCATAATTCTTCATCATACTCTTGATTTTACTTACTTCATTATTCAATAAAGGCACACAAATTTCATGGTAACTGAGTGGTTTTATTCCAACCCCAAATTGTCCATCGGACTCAATCATCACTGCAAAACTAGGATAAGTAACAACATTAAAAGGAATAGCTGCATCATACATTCATTGAGCTATATGTTTGCAAACCCTCCGTCTAAGTTCCTTCTTACATGCTTCGTTAATTGTAGTTTGTTTCATTATCTTTTGTTGACCTTTTTTTTGCATTTTTTTGTTGATGTTAGGTGCAAAAAAAACATCCATTGGTCCTTTGGTCCGAGGCTTTTTTGACTCATGACTTGGTAGGCATCTATGAATCTTCACTCCATTGCCAAATGAGCAGTCTTGTCATCATCTTGAGAAGAGGTAGGCATAATCAGAGGCAAAAGATGTAATATCATTAGAGTGACAAGATTAAGTGCGATCCCATAAAAAATCTAGTGTCCTCAACAAAATATTTGTGACTCGGGATGGAGCATAATAATAGAATCAAGAGACAAACAAAACCTGTCGGCTCAGATGCCTTAAAAGAAAAGCGATGGATTATATTAAGGCAACTTTGGCGGGCATAATGTATCATTTTATATCAAGAGAATAACATCGACATACCCGTATGGAGCGGGAGTACCCCAAGAAGATGCAATTTTGAGAGCACACACAAAGCTTGTAAAGAGAAAAACGAACATCGTGAACATAACAAACACAACCAAGCTAAACCCAACACATGGATGGGTAAATGATGTGCCAGTTGTGTAGGAAATGACATATGTTGTGTTGTCTCCCCTTGAAGAATGTGGGTTGGAAGACGATTAATGAGGTATGTAGCTATTAATGAATGCATCACTCCAAAAATATTTAGGCACTTTCATATGATGTTATAAAGTACCCATAATATCAAGCAGATGACGATTCCGTGTTTAGTATCACTTTCACACAAAAATAGACTTAGATTGAAATAAATACTCCCGACCATTATCGGTACAAACACATCTATATGAATTGAGAGCTGAGAAAAAATTATGTTTCATAAATTATGAAAAGTTGAAGGCAACTTGAAATAATTTTCATTTGATACACCCATATCATGTGAGAATTAAATCAACATAATAATGATGACCTATTATGATTAGAACTAGACAAGACCCCATACATCATAATAAACTAAGTCAAAAGGTGCTAATGCTCAGTTACTATGAAGTATGGTTAGAACCAAACATCACAATAAACTAAGTCAAAAGATGCTAAAGCTCGGTTATGATTACGAGGCACATAATATACTCTATAATGTTTAGCAAAATGACATGGCTCGCAGTCTAGTTGGGGAACAAATCCCAACCCAAGACATACGCTAGAGAATGGAAGCATGAGTGTGACCTTGACATTTGTGAAGATCCATAATCCAGACAGAGCCAAAATGTAATAGTAAAGGTCATCATGAACATACACATCTAAGGTTGTAAATATCAGATGTCAGGGGAATGTCAGATTGTGTTTTAAAATGTTAGATGTCAGTTAAATGTCGAGGATAATTTAAAATATCCGATTTTCATATCTTATAAATAAAATATATAATAAGTATACTTATATGTTTTAAAATTACAATATTAACATAATAAGTTGAAAAATAATGAGTCATGCTTATCTCAAACTAAAGTCAAAGAGCATCAAAAACAAAATATTAGTAACACGCTATGACTACTATTAACAAATATTCAAGATAAATTGTACGTCACAGATACAAATAGATATATTACCAAATATATTTACTATTATGCAATAATTTTATTTAGATAACACAAAGTCTAATAGCTTGTAAAAACAATTTAAAAGCTAAATATCCTTGATTAATAATAAGTCTTTTCATTCTTAATAAAATTAAGTTAAAAGCATAAAATTATGAACTAATTAAAGTTAGTTTAATATTTCAATATTTGGTTAAATGATGGAGGGGTAGATCAATAAAGACTTGGAATGAAACTATAAGGAATGACATGATGTACTTAGGCATTAGTGAGATTATGACACAAGATAGGGCACAATGACGATGATGGATCCATATAGCTGACCCCATTATAGTGGGATAAAAGCTCGAGTGTTGTTGTTGATGATGAATTAAGAAAGATAAATAGTGAAATGATTCTAAGAATAGGACTAATAAAAGAGAATAAAATAATACGTCAAATCAGTTTAGGCATATATAATGCAATATGTATAGGTGAAATAAGCAAATATACTGACATAACTTAAAGTAAAATAGATGATCAAAATTCATACCGATCGATTAATTGAAAAAAATCAAATATGTTGACATATATTTTACTAAATGATAATCAATTTTTTAGACGGTAGACATCATTTTGTCCTGAAAATTAGCATGACAAGAGACATTTTGCCCTGTAATGTTGCCCTAATCCTACATGCAATGCAAAGCCTGACAGATAATTCAAATTGAGCATTAAATAATTTAATCGCACCCGCATGATTATGACAAAAGCAAAAAACAATTCGTTTAAGCAAGCGGGTTAGGCTTTTCTCCGCATGAGGGCCAAAGCAAGAGCGCGCTATAAATAGACCATGCAAATCATAATAATAATCTAAAAGCAAACAATCACAATACAAGAGGTCCAGACAAGTAAAAGATCCAACTGATAATAATAATGCTGAAAAATAATAGTCCAATACAACAAGTGACTCACCGAATAGAAGGCTGCCCAAGGCAATGGAGAGTTCAGAATCAGAAATGCTTTGATGATGATCTTGAGAATATATCCTGAGTTCGATTAATTTCCTTCTGTCTCAGTTTGATTTTTGACTTCAATTGGTATTGTTCTAAGACAGTAATTCTCTGATAATTAATGCTCATATTCTCAAGAATATAACCGTTTCCTGGCAGCATTAATTATGATTTTCACAGAGTTAATTACTTGGCTTATTTACTGGGACAGTTGAGGAAACTCATTAAAAGTCAAAATTCGGCCGTTCAGCTCTCAGAATCTCAGCAGTAAATTCAGGATTTTATTCAAATTTCAAAAGGCTGAAATCTCTCAGGATATAGAAGCAATTCTTCTCTCTTCAATAGGACAACAAGAATAACAACATTCATTGATACATTTTTCAGAAGAAAGCATTCTATTGTTCTTACAGGAAATTGAAGAAGAACATCAACACACAGATCATTAGTCTTCTTCAGTTTCTGCTTCAGGATTTTTCTAGAGACAACAGTCAACATCTGTCTGAAAGTTCCTGAAGATCAGCAAGCCAATTTCAAGGCCTACACCCTGTGCAAAGCTCTCATCTTCCTGAACCTTTCTTCATCTCAGGGGGAGTTTTGACAACAACATCCACTAAGTCTTCTCAGTTGTTTGAGAAAGAGAAGACAACATCATTTTTTTTCCTGCTGTAAAAAAAGTTTTTAACTCCCTTCAAAAGTTATCATCTGGTTGTCAAGTCTCCTTATCAAAAGACTTGGATTGGTTTTTGGGCACCTGATCAAAAACTCAAAGGGTTGTGAGATCTCCCTTAAAATATATCTTGTGGTGACAGGGCACCTGATAAAAAACCTGTGGTGGCAGGACAGCTGAACAACAACCTGTTAGTGGATTCCTACCAGGGTGGTAGAAGAGTGGATATATCCAGTTTTGGGGGAACCACTATAAAATCTGTGTCGTCTGGAATGCTCTATTCTTTTATTTGCTGTGCTGTGATTGTTTTTGTTTTTATTCCTCTTTATTCATATAGATATCACTTATTTTAATTCCGCTGTAAAAACTAATCAAAGTTTTTAAAATACTCTATTCACCCCCCTCTAGAGTTAAAACTGATCTATCCCTTACTTTCAATTGGTATCACAGCCAGGTTGTTTGGTTTCACAGGCTAACACCTGAATCAAAAGATCTTTGATAGATCTCTTTTTCTCTAGTGTCCTCTCTAAATCATGGCACAAAATAAGGAATACTCAAGCACCAGACCTCCAGTGTGCACCTTAAATAAGTTTGCTATCTGCAAGGCAAGTGTACAACCCCGTATCCGGCGAGTGGGGTCGCCAGGAACCAGACCGGCCAGTTCAGATCACCCAGGCCCTAGCCGAGCTCGATAGAGAAATTCGAGCCCGAGCTCGGCATTCGCCGACCCCGAGCTCGGCATTCGCCGACCCCGAGCTCGGCATTCACCGAGCCAAGTCTGGGTTTCGTCGAGCTGAGCTCGACTATTGGAGGCCGATCGAAGGGCGAGCATAGTGGCCCAGCTCGCACTCGCCCTAAGGAGCTCGACAGATAGCTGGCGAGCAGTATCTTCAGGGGTGGCCGAGCTCCTCAGCTCGCCCAGGTCTATGAGGTATTTTTTACTGTTTTGCCCCCGCTGGCCTGCCCATAACCTTTCAGAACAACGGAGTTACGCTGTTGCCAGGCCAACCTGGACTGCACATAACGGTTCAGGACAGCGGAAGTTGGCTATTTGCAGGCCGTTTTCAGAAATCTATAAATAGGACCCAAAGGGTACCTCAGAAAGCATGCTTCTTGTGCCCTCTTGCTCCATCTCTCAAGCGCTTTTTAAGGATACCTTAGCTCGGCTTTTGGCTAAAGAGTGAAAGCGCTCTAAGATCTTCCGGGTCTGTGGTGGGTCCTCCCGTCGAGCCCTTGGGTCAGTCCTTCTTTGCTTCCCTTGTTGTTTTGCTTGCAGGAGAGAAGTAGGTGCGCGATCACCCCTTCCCCAAGGGTGAACTCCACAAGAGACCGAATTTTCAGTTTCAACAACAAAGATCAGATTGTATATGAATTCAATTGATGAATACATCTATAATTCAATTTTGACAGGTCCCCCTACTCCTTCTGCAACAACATCAACAAGTACCTCAGCAGTTCCACCACCTTAGTGGACAGAGGCTTAGAAGAAGTTAAAGATGGCTGATGCAAAAGCTATGAACATCCTAGCTCAGACTATGTTTGATAATATCTTCCAGAAAGTTGCTGAATGCTCTTCAGCCAAAGAGATCTGAGATTCCTTAAATGCAATGGTTGCTGGCTCTGCCGATGAAAGAAAAGACAGAAGATCTCTTCTCATCTCACAATATGAGAACTTCAAGAAAGATGAGTTAGAGTCAGTTGCCGACATGTACAACAGACTCAGCCTAATTGTCAATGAGCTGAAGAACCCGGATAAAAATATCTCACTGACTGAGATAAATGACAAGATTCTTGTGCTTCCCTAGCACATGAAACTCCAGGATCTGACCAATCAAGCAAGCCAGAAGACTGAATGAAATATCCACTGAGTCTCTACTAGGCAAGCTCAAGTCACATGAACAACTTATAAAGATAAGAGAAGCAGCTGAGCAGAAGACCTCCTCATCAGGAAGGAAAGAGTAAAACATTGCTTTCAAGGCATCTGAAGAATCAGAAGCTCCATCAGCAAATGAAGAACTCCTAAGCTTGCTGGCCAAAAGATTTTACAAGATAACCAAAAAAGATTTCAGAAGAAAGTCATCCGGACAAGATGACAGACCAAGATATGACAAAACTCATACAAAGGAGATTGTCTTTTTTGGTTGCAGAAAACCTGGACACATTCTTCCTGAGTGTCCAGAGAATCAGAAGGAGAAAAGAAGAGACAAGGACTCCAGAAAGTAGTACAACAAGCCCTCCTCAAGCAAGCATAAGAGGAAGGAGAAAGACTTTGTTGCAGAAACTTGGAGTGAGCCAGAAGAAGAATCTTCATCTTCCAGCTCCAGTGAAGATGAGGAAGAAGCTAAAGCAAAAGAAGTTTGCTTGATGACTATCAATGCATCAGACAACCTTTCAGAAGCTAACTGAACATGATAGTCTGTTATCTGAAAACATTAAGTTAAAAGATGAACTAGTTATAGCTTCAGAACAAATTACTTTTTTAAAAATTAAATTGAATGAGGCAAAACAATTTGACGAATCCCTAAATGGGAGAAACATCAAATTGATGGACATCACAAACAATGTAAATGCCAGACTTAATGAAAAGTCGAGCTTAGGTGCTTCATCAAGCCAAACTCATCTAATTTAGAAAAACATTCTCAACCCCCATTAAATTCATATCAGAAAAGGGCAAAGAAAAGACAGATGAGAATAACAAACCAACTAAACTTAATCAGAAATACAAGAAAAAGAGAAAAAATAAGAAAAACCTTAATCATAACAATGTTCAACAGATTTTGTCGAACTCAGATCGACGAAATGTATACAGTTCGTCGAACTCAAGTTGACGAACTCTGAACGCAGGTTTCTATTATAATTATTCTTCGAACAGCGATCGACAAAACCAATATGGTTCATCGAGCCGAGATCGACGATATTGGGGCACAGAGAATGAATACTTCCATTCTCTGAGCGGAGTTCGACGAACTCATCTCTATTCGTCAAACTCAGGTCGACGAACTTATCTTATTTTGCAGGTAAAAACTATCATACCATAGAGAAACAATGATATTTGGATAGGGGATGTTCAAAGCATATGACAGGTAGCCAAGACAATTTAACCAACTACAAGTCAAAGCTTGGTCCAAAGGTGATATTTGATGACTCCAACTGTGGCCAAACTGAAGGCTATGTGATTGTCAAGCTTGGAGTTGTCACTTTCAGGAAAGTAACATATGTGAGTGGTCTAAAACATAATTTGATATCCATAAGCAATTATGTGATGAAAGTTATCAGGTATCCTTTAACCATTCTTCTTGCATTATTTCTTCAGTAGATAATAAAACTGTCTTAACTGGTCTTAGACAAAGAAACATTTATGTAGTAAACTTCAAATCTGCTAGGTCAGAAATTTGCCTATTTAATCAAATCAGTAACAATAATGAATTATGACATAAACAATTAAGACATGTAAATCTCAAAAATATTGCTAAACTATCCAGGGACAACCTTGCTAGAGGTTTGACTTCTTGCCCCTACAAGAAGAAAAGACTCTGCAGGGCTTGTCAATTACGCAAACAGACAAAAAAAGTTTTAAATCTATTAATAGGAGTGATTCACCCAGGATTCTGTACCTGCTACACATGGATCTATTTGGACCCATTGCTGTACAACGTTTGAGAGGGAAATCTTATACTTTAGTTATTGTAGATGACTTCTCTAGGTTCACTTGAGTGTTCTTCTTGAGAAATAAGTCAGATAACTTTAAAGTTCTTAAAAATTTTCTTAAGAGCATAAAGATTGAGTACTCTACTCCAGTTGCATTGATCAGAAGTGATCATGGTACTGAGTTTGAATCTCTTCCTATGCAAGAATTCTGTGAGATGGAAGGTATCAGACATTGCTTCTCTGCTCCTAGAACTCCTCAACAAAATGAGGTAGCAAAAAGAAAAAACAAAATCCTCATTGAAGCTGCAGATACAATGCTTGTAGATGTTTACTTGTCCCTATCCTTTTGTGTAGAGACTTTAAGTACAACAAACTATGTCCTGAATAGGAGTTTAATACATAAACTTAAGGACAAAGCTCCATATGAATTACTCAAAATGAAGCAACCTATAATAGATTACTTTAGAATTTTTGGTTGTAGTTGTTATATTCATAATAATAACAAGAAACATCTTAGAAAATTTGAAGCCAAAGCTGAAGTGAGAATCTTTCTTGGATATTCCCAAGTCAGTAAGACCTATAGAGTTTTTAATAAATTAACCTTAAAAATGGAAGAATCTGTACATATAACATTTGATGAAGCTAACATGTTTTACAAGAAGAAGAGTTTTTCTACCAAAGATTTATTGCAGGTACCCCAACTGTGTGAGAAATTGGATGATTTAAATCTCACCAATGAAGCTATATCACATCCTTCTCCACATATTGAAGAAGACAGTGAAGAAGAATTCAGTGAAATAACTGCTGAACCACCAACATCAAACACAATTCCACAAAAGGAATTAATTCCCAATGCTGTTGTTGAAACAACTCCTTAAACTGATCTTGTCACACTTAGAGATCACCATGTATCTCAAGTGATTGGAGACATATCAGTTGGTGTGCAAACAAGTCGTCAACTCAACCAAAACTTGATGCATGCTTGCTTCATATCTCAACTTGAGCCCAAATCCATAAAAGATGCAGAGCAAGATCCCCACTGGATTATTGCAATGTAAGAGGAGCTCAATCAGTTTGAGAGATGCAAAGTTTGAGATAAGACTTCCCAGTCATTGGAACTAAACGAGTATTTAGAAATAAATTGGATGCACAAGGAACTATTATAAGGAACAAAGCAAGACTGATAGCACAAGGATATTCACAGAAGTAAAGAATTGACTATGATCAGACCTTTGCCCCTGTTACAAGATTAGAAACTATCAGGATATTTCTTGCTTATGCAGCCTACAAGAAGTTCAAGGTCTACCAGATGGATGTCAAGAATGCCTTTTTAAATGATGAACTCACAGAGGAAGTGTATGTGGAGCAACCACCAAGTTTTATCTCTCTAACTCATCACTCTTTTATTTTCAAATTGCATAAAACTCTCTATGGTTTAAAGCAAGCTCCAAGAGCTTGGAATGAGACCATAGCTAGCTTTCTTTTAGAACATAAGTTCACTAGGGACATTGTAAATAGAACCTTGTTTACTGACATCATAAACATAACATATTGTTAGTACAAATATATGTAGATGACATTATTTTTGGCTCTACCGATTCCAAATTATGCAAAAGGTTTTCTGACCTGATGCATTGCAAGTTTGAAATGAGTAGCATGGGTGAGCTTTCTTACTTCTTTGGTCTCCAAGTGAAACAATCCCCTGATGACATTTTTATTTCTCTATCAAAATATGCTAAGGAACTAGTTAAAAGATTTGAGATGATTGATGACTCAGCCAAGAAAACACCCATGACTTCCAATGTTGTGATTGATTCTGATGAACAGGGCAAGCCAGTTGATCAGAAAACATATAGGGCTATTGTTGGGTCCTTATTATATCTCACAGCTAGTAGGTCAGATATAATGTTTGCTACATGCATTTGTGATAGGTTTCAGGTGAAACCTAAAGAATCTCATTATATTTTACTTAAAAAAGATTTTGAGATATATAAATGGTTGCCCAAATCTAGGACTCTTTTATCCAAGTAAGTCAGAATTTGAATTAACTGGATTCTCAGATGCTGACTTTGCTGGATGTAGAGTGGACAGAGAAAGCACATCAGGAACATGCCAGTTATTTGGTGATAGGCTTGTGTCCTGATTTTGTAAGAAACGAACATCTGTGTCTACTTCAACTGCAGAAGCTGAATACATTGCAGCTTGCAGTTGTTCACAAATATTATGAATTCAAAACCAACTCCTGAATTATGCTTACAATATAAATAATTCAACTATATTTTGTCATAGTACCAGTGCAATTTTAATTGCACAAAATCTAGTGCATCATAGTAGAACCAAGCATATAGAAATTAGACATCATTTCATTAGAGATTGTGTGGATAAAAAGAAATTAATCTTATTTTTATCTCTACTGATTTCCAAAAAGCAGACATCTTCACTAAACCTCTAGATGCGAAGAAACATCTGTTCTTTCTGAATTAGGTAGGTATGATCAACGAAGAAGGTTAATTTAATTTCTGTCTGAGGTTGAAGAATTGGTAACAGTTCGTCGAACGGAGATCGACGATTTGAGAACTGTTCTTGAGAAATTTTGTCGACCTGAGATCGACGAACTCTCTGCGTGAAGTTATTTTCGTTGAGCGGAGATCGACGATCTTGCTTCAGAAAAGTTTTCGTCGACCTGAGAACGACAAAAATTTTTCCCCTCTTCTAACTGAGATCGACGATATCATTTCTTCATGAAATTTTTCGTCGACCTGAGAACGAAGATTTTTTTCTTCTTTTTCGCAGGACAGAGTTTGCCGCTTTATATTTTGAAAACCCTGTAACTAGGTTTTCTTCGAGCTCTATCCTGTACTTTCTAGTTCTCTTGCACTTGATTTCTCTCTCTCGTTTTTGCAGGAAAACAATGACGATTCCGGCGACTTCTCTCTCCAGCATGAAATATGATACAAGATTCGACATCGACTTCGATTCATTCAGCCATACCGATCAGATATTCACTGATATTCTGCAACTATTTGAAGAACAACAACTGAGGAAACTTATGACCACCAGGATCAAACTGCCAGCGACCGAGATAAGAGAATGAGTCTACACTTCAACCTCCCTAGATGCAAAAACAATGATTGATACCATCGCAGGCCATCAAGTTACTCTAGCACTTGCTATTTTAACTGAGATTTTTGATTTGGTTAATGGAGAAGAAGATATAGAATTAGACAATTCTGAGTATGATTCTATGCTGATTAAGATGGGTCACTCAGAGGGAAACCCTAATAAATTGTTAAAGAAAAACTTGTCTGTAGAATACAAGTTTCTGACTGATGTAGTAGGGAAAGTGTTGCTAGGAAAGCACACAGACCATGATTATATTACCAGACACCAATTCTTGGTGATGTGTGCCCTGGTTAATAAGAAATTAGTAAATTGGAGTTTGTTGATGTTTGAACTAATCAAGAAGAAAAATTCAAAGAAAGAAGTATGTTTTGGGAGGATTTTGAGAATTTTCCTCCAGGCCAAGGCTCCTAAACTTTTGGTCTCCCAGACCATGTTCATCAATGCCTCCAAGAAGCTAATTTCTGCCTTATTTGGTAGATGGGAGAGGACCATCTCTAAGCCATCCAGGGCTTACTCCTCTTCCAGAGCTTCAGAGAACACCAGGACAGTAACAATCACTCTGTAACGCCCCAAAATCGTGTCGCGCGGTTAAATGAGTTTGAGGTGCGTTTAAGGGGATGTGGTCTGCGGATAGGGGGTTTGAGATAGGGTTTAATATAAAGATAAAAAATCTAAACCTAACTTCCCTCCCCCTCTCAGCCGCCTCACTCTCTCTCTCCCGATCTTTCTCCCCCGTTTTCCTCTGCGCCCGCCTACAGGAAGGAGGAGCCGAGCCCGATCTCTCCCCCTCCACCTCTCCCGTCGCCGGCTAGAAGGAGTAGTAGCCAGATCTCTCCCCCTCTCTCCCGTCCTTCTCTCTCACCCGCAAGATCGTGCCCGAGCGCCGCTCTCGTCGCCGCCTGAAGTAGGGCCGAGCCCTATTCCGGCCGCCACAAGCAAGGAAAAGCCCTACCCGAGCCTCTTCCCTCCTCTTTCCTCTGTCCAGGCCGACCACCGTCTAGGGCAAAACCCGACTCCCCCCTCTCAGATTTCTCTGTCCAGATCGTCGTCGACAAGGGAAGGCCGACCCCTTGTGTGGGTGTTGTTAGTTGCACAGTCAGGAAGGAGAGCCTTGGGGCTCAAGTTTGGCCGACCAAGGCAAGGGGAGATCTTGAGTGGTCTTTTTTGAGCTCGAATCGGCGTGTGCAAGCCGGATCCGTGCGTGGACATCCGCTGCGTTGGCCGTTCGTGATCGAGCCATGCCTCAGAAACGCGCGTCATGGGTAACGATTTTTCTTCTCGGGCAGGTGAAGCCCTTAATTAGCATATTTGCATGGAATCCCCTCTCCACCGACGGGTGGGGGAAGGGTGCTCTCCGACAGGTCGATGTTTACATCCCCACTATTAATTGCATTAGCACCCGGAAGCGTGAGCACGGTTTAGGCATGCTGTGTGAAGCCCATTCAGACATGTTGGTTTGGATTGGTGATGTTCTGGGGTTCCCGGAGAAGACTCCGTGGAAGTTGTATATTTCAGAATGGGGGTCTGCCCGGGGCAACAGTTAGTACTGGAGGTGTGCTCCAGGAAACACCCTAATGTTTGCACGAAGTCGTTGGATCGTCAGCATTAACTCCCGGGGAGTTTTGTCGTGTTTGTGCGAAGCCCGTCTCTCAGACACTGTAGGGCTAGTGTGTGGAGTTGTGTGCCTTGAGTGCGCAACTCAGGTGGCCGCGGGTGCCACCCTTGTTACATAACAATCAATTATCTATGCGATAAAAGGCAAGGGGAGGTTGACCCGCGTCGTGCGTGTTGGGTACGACGATTTGAGCAACGAGCTTGACTGAACTGTGCCTGTACTATGTGGTGTAGTTCGACTACCTAAGGAAATTGGTGTGTTGCTACAAGCATAGGAGAGAGCCGAGGACCTTGAGTCACGGCTAGCGAATGCTCAATGTGTTGCCATTCAGTCCAGGACTGAGAATGGTGGTGGACCCGGGGAGTCCGGTACACCGTTAAAGTGCCCTGTGTGCACGAGATGTTGGTCCGGTCGCGCCAACGTTTGTGATGATTGATGCTTAAATGACACATTCTAGTTTTATGTATTTATGCTAATCCGCTTGCAGAGAAGAAACACCGCCACCCCGAGAAAGGGGCGGGGTCGTTATAATTTGGTCAGCCCTTGCTGACCGTTGCTTTGTTTGTCACCGCTTGGTGGAATGTTTGCTTGCAGGTGCTGCGAAGCCAAGCGAGAAATAGCGGGCTGAAGCCCTTTTTGCTGTGCTGGCCCTCGAAGGCCCAATTGTTTGTTTAGTTGTTTTTCATGTGTTGCCGGCCTGCGTGTCGATGTATGCAAACCTTTTTATTTGAGTTAAACACTACTGATGTAAGGCCTTAAGGCCAGTTATGTAATCATTGTATTTCATTTCTATTGTGTTTAGTGGACATTCGCCTTTGGATGTGATTTTTATGAAACTCCTTTTATTCTTCTGCTAGAATGTAACTCTGGGTTAGGATTGCGTTTTCAAAATCTTTAAGGGTTTTTGGTTTCATTTAGTAACTCTTCCGTCTGTCCGTTTCATATGACGTGAGGCCTCGACCGGACCTTCTGTTATATTATTCGTGACGGGTGGGGGGTGTTACTCACTCCCTCAGCTGAAGAAGAAGCTCCTGCTCCTCCATCTCCACCACAATCCATAGTTCCTTCATCAACTCCCCTCCAACAACCATCCACTTCCTCTCAATCTCTTACTGCCTCACCATCACAACCTCATTCCCCACTTCCTCAATCTCTTATACCACCTCACCTTGATGACATACCACCTCCTTAATCTTCTCTGTCATTTCCAACTTTTGATCTTTTACCATCTCCATCACCATCTCCTCAACATCAACTATCTCCATCTCAGGATGAAGTCATGCCAGATTTCATTCCTCCCTCTTCTTCCATCCATCCATCTGTATCTACTCAGACACCACCTGAGTTTATACAATTGGATTTTCCCCCCACTTCCACTATCTTGGAGCTTATCTCTCCAACTATCAGGCATCTCATAGCAGAGGCAATTGCTCCTCTAACTGCCTCCATAAACTCTCTTGCTGCTCTTCTTGCTTCCTCTTCCTCTGTCCCTTTTTCTTTCCAGGGCCTGGGTTCAGTACCCTCTGAATTCAGACAGGGGGAGATGTTCTAGGATGAAGCTCTAGCTCCAGCTCCAGCAGCAGCAACAACAGTTTCTCCAGCAGCAGCAATAGTTTCTCTAGCAGCAGCTGCAGATGTTCCAGTTGTAGAGTTTATTGAAATAATTGATGATGATACAAAGATATTTTGTTTGGCAGAAGAGCCAGTCTTTACTGCAGAAATAAATACTGTTGGTGTTTTCACCATAAATCCCTCAGTTGACATTCTTTCAATACTTCATTCTTTTGATAGAGTTCATAACAGTTCTTTATCAATTGTTGATTCAGATTTGTCTAAAGCCATAGTATGTTACTCAGCTCCAATAAGTCCTGAATTTTGGAACAACTTAGGACAAGTTTTGCAGTTTTTGATAGTATTATAGTGCCAATAACTGTTTCAGAGCCACATGCATTCTCTCCACCAACATTTGGCTGGTGTGAATCCCCAATGCCAGATCTTGATGATATTATGTTTGCTGATATAGAACCAGAGGTCACCAGCTCTCAGGTTCAAGAAGTTCCAGTATCAGAAGCTCTAACTGAACAGCCTCAGGCTGAAGTCTTACAGCCAGAGGCTCATCAACTTCTTTCCGATGAAATGCTGAAACAAATAAATGCTCTCTATGAGAAGCCAGCAAATTCTTCTTCTTCTGATGATGATGAATCAGATGACAGTAACAATCACTCCCTCAGCTGAAGAAGAAGCTCCTGCTCCTCCTCCATCTCCACCACAATCCATAGTTCCTTCATCAAATCCCCTCCAACAACCATCCACTTCCTCTCAATCTCTTACTGCCTCACCATCACAACCTCATTCCCCACTTCCTCAATTTCTTATACCACCTCACCTTGATGACATACCACCTCAATTTTCTCTGCCATTTCCAACTTTTGATCTTTTACCATCTCCATCACCATCTCCTCAGCATCAACTATCTCCATCTCAGGATGAAGTCATGCCAGATTTCATTCCTCCCTCTTCTTCCATCCATCCATCTGTATCTACTCTGACACCACCTGAGTTTATACAATTGGATTTTCCCCCCACTTCCACTATCTTGGAGCTTATCTCTCCAACTATCAGGCATCTCATAGCAGAGACAATTGCTCCTCTAACTGCCTCCATAAACTCTCTTGCTGCTCTTCTTGCTTCCTCTTCCTCCATCCCTTCTTCTTTCCAGGGCTTGGGTTCAGTACCCTCTGAATTCAGACATGGGGAGATGTTCCAGGATGAAGCTCTAGCTCCAGCTCCAGCAGCAGCAACAACAGTTTCTCCAGCAGCAGCAACAGCAGTTTCTCCAGCAGCAGTAGCAACAGATGTTCCAGTTGCAGAGTTTATTGAAATAATTGATGATGATACAGAGATATTTTGTTTAGCAGAAGAGCCAGTCTTTACTGCAGAAATAAATACTGTTGGTGTTTTCTCCATAAATCCCTCAGTTGACATTTTTTCAATACTTCATTCTTTTGATAGACTTCATAGCAGTTCTTTACCAGTTGTTGATTCAGATTTGTCTAAAGCCATAGTATGTTACCCCGCTCCAATAAGTCCTGAAGTTTTGGAACAACTTAGGACAAGTTTTACAGTTTTTGATAGTATTATAGAGCCAATAACTGTTTCAGAGCCACATGCATTCTCTCCACCAACATTTGGCTGGTGTGAATCCCCAATGCCAGATCTTGATGATATTATGTTTGCTGATATGGAACCATAGGTCACCAGCTCTCAGGTTCAAGAAGTTCCAGTATCAAAAGCTCTAACTGAACAGCCTCAGGCTGAAGACTTACAACCAAAGGCTCATCCACTTCTTTCTGATGAAATGTTGAAACAAATAAATGGTCTCTATGAGAATCCAACAAATTCTTCTGATGATGATGATGATGAATCAGATGACTCTGAAGATACAAGTTCTAAGAAAAGAAAAGCAAAGAAGAAGGCTGCTCCTCCAAAGGCTGCTCCAAAGCCTAATCCATCTGCTGATACTCCATATTATATCCTGCACAATATAACTCTCACTTCAGACACCCCCAACTGGATGAGATATTCTAAAAATAAACTGAAAGCTAGGAAGAAGAGCAGGAGATACTCTCCACCTCCTCAATTCAGGAGAGGTCCTCCTCCTCCTACAGCAGGATCATCAGCGTTGCTCAAGCTCAAAAGTCTACATCCTCTCATAATTCCAAACCTTCCTATAGCAGACAACAACACAGTTCCAGCAGCAGCAGACAACAACAATATCAGAAGCAAAACAGACAGCAGAAGACATCAGAAGATAATCAGCAAGATAAAGGAAGTCCAGAAAGGACTTTATCTCCAGCTTGTGATCCAGAAATGGACCCTAACTATAGAATGACCAGATTCCAAGAACTAATAGCTCTCTCTCAAATCAGGAAAGCGAAGGAAGAAGGCCAAGACACTTCTCAGTATACTACTATGTCTTTCTACAGAAAGAAAGAGCTGGACAAATATCAGGTATAAAATCTTTTTAATGTTGATACATATATGTCCTTACATCCCGAAGCAGTTGTACCAAGAGCTGCTTCTATGACAATTCTTGGAGCAAATGATATGAAGATGACAAAGCAGCAAACTGCTGATCCTAAAAGATAAATCATTTTCACCAGATCAGCTTCAGATGAAAAGAAGAAAGATTCAAAGAAAGCCTGACAATTTTCTTTCTATATTTGATTTGAACTGTTATTTATTATAATTCTTCACAAGGCACTGTTGTTATATATCTGCTGAACAATTATAATTCTGCCAGATATCTTTTTATGCTTTATGATTTTTCCCTTTCTGTTGTTCATAGTGACCTCACCCAAATAGGGGGAGATTGTTGGATCCCTAATTTGGATTTGGGATATGTTCACTATTATGTTATTGACCCACCATGTATAGCCTAAGGTCAATTTGTTAGTTATAAGGTCTAGGTCAGTCTGACTAGGTTAGACATCTTTGATCCAGCTCTCAGAAGTATTCAGAGATTCAGACTTACAAGAAATGCAGTTTTAAAGAGTTCAGAAAATCAGTTCGAAGTTCTTTGAACTCAGCTCGACGATCGTCGATCGCAGATCGACGAACTCAGAGTGTCAACTTTGAGCTGAGCTCGACGAAATACGAGCTCAGGTCGACGATCTTCCTTCTTCTACTCAGATTCTTTGGTCGATGAATGTGGAACTCAGCATAGACAGATATCTTCCAGATCAATTATCTCTGAGCTAAGCTCGACGAACTTGGACTTCTGTTTGACGAAATCTGTCCTGAGTTCGATTAATTTCCTTCTATCTCAGTTTGATTTTTGACTTCAATTGGTATTGTTCTAAGAGAGTAATTCTCTGATAATTAATGCTTGTATTCTCAAGGATATAACCGTTTCCTGGCAGCATTAATTATGGTTTTCAGAATCTCAGCAGTAAATTCAGGATTTTATTCAAATTTCAAAAGGCTGAAATCTCTCAGGATATAAAAGCAATTCTTCTCTCTTCAATAGGACAACAAGAACAACAACATTCATTGATACATTTTTCAGAAGAAAGCATTGCTATTGTTCTTACTGGAAATTGAAGAAGAACATCAACACACAGATCATTAGTCTTCTTCAGTTTCTGCTTCAGGATTTTTCTAGAGACAACAATCAACATCTGTCTGAAAGTTCCTGAAGATCAGCAAGCCAATTTCAAGGCCTACACCCTGTGCAAAACTCTCATCTTCCTGAACCTTTCTTCATATCAAGGGCAACTTTGACAACAACATCCATTAAGTCTTCTCAGTTGTTTGAGAAAGAGAAGAAAACTTCATTTTTCTTTTTCCTACTGTAAAAAGGGTTTTTAACTCACTTTAAAAGTTATCATCTGGTTGTCAAGTCTCCTTATCAAAAGACTTGGATTGGTTTTTGAGCACCTGATCAAAAGTTCAAAAGGTTGTGAGATCTCCCTTGAAATAGATCTTGTGGTGACAGGACACCTGATCAAAAACCTGTGGTGGCAGGGCACCTGAACAAAAGGCTGTTAGTGGATTTCTACCAGGGTGGTAAAAGAGTGGATGTACCCAGTTTTGGGGAACCACTATAAAATCTATGTCGTCTGGAATGCTCTATTCTTTTATTTGCTGTGCTGTGCTGTGATTGTTTTTGTTTTTATTTCTCTTTATTCATATAGATATCACTTATTTTAATTTCGCTGTAAAAACTAATCAAAGTTTTTAAAATACTCTATTCACCCCCCTCTAGAGTTAAGATTGATCTATCCCTCACTTCATGGGTAGATCCGGTTAGATAGAGGTGGATTCAGGAGAATGAAGGATGGATCCGGTGTTTTGGAGTGGATCCGGGCTATAAAATGTGGGGCGGGTAGGTAGGGGGGGTTGGATCTTGACTGAGATGTCCAGATCTGGACAGGTTTTAGGAAAAAGGGGGCTGTGAGGTGGCTCCACAGGGTGGAGGAAAGCCGACGACAATGAATTTGGGCTCATGGTGGAGGGGAGGCTGTTGTGGGGGTAAAGGAGGTGGCGGCGACAGCTTTGGAGGTTGGAGGGGCCAACAGTGGGACTGTTGGGGGCGGGGATAGGGTGGCAGCAAGTGGCTGGGATAACAGGGATTTATGGGAGGTTTAAGGGAACGAGCGGTGTTTTCAGGAGGAGGATAAGGCGGTGGAGGTTGGGGTGGATAGGGAAAGTGGAGGTTGGGGTGGATAGTGAAGCTGGCGGTTTGAGTAGAGGGTGGGGTGGAGCTTGGCGGTTTGTTAGGAGGAGGGAAAAAGGGGAGACGATGGAGGTTGGAGCTAGAGGGGGAATCAGCTATTGTTGGGATGGGAAAAAGAATAGGGCAGCCGGCTGGGAGGGGTGTTTGGGCCGTTGTTGGGGTTGGAGGAGGAAAAAAGAAGGCCTAGGGTTTGAGAATACTTTGAGAAGGAAGATACAAGTTTAGGAGTCACACCTAGAGTTTCACGGAGTCGGCACTGTAGAGGGATTGCAGGAATCCAGGAATAACTTCTCTTAATTCAGCAATGCCTCAAATCAGCCCATAAGCACTCTATTTATAGTAAAGAGGAGACTAGGACATCTCACCATCGACAACTATGATTGACCAAAGGTTAGGTCATTTAAATACATCAAATAAAATGCAAAATAATAAAGTAATATATGAAATCGATTTGCAACACACATCTGAACGCTTCGGCGGAGTCAGGTCATCGATCCGGACACGTCACATATAGTAAGTCGCCAATCATCCCCGAACGAGCCCATAATTCGTCCTTCATTGCAGGTCCACTTCTCCGCTCCACATATTCTCCCCGAATTAAAAGAATTCATCTCCTTAGAAATAAAGATCAAAATTCTTTCAATGTATGCCAGGTGTTAGAACTGGAGGGTTGGCGGTCTGACTTGGCGGACTGGTGTTGGTGATCTGACGGTCTGGCAGTTTGACGGACTGGTGGTCTGACTTGACGAACTGGTGTTGGTGATCTGGTGGTTTGGATGTTTGGCGGACTGGAAGTCTGCAGTAATGGTCTGGTCCTAGCAGTCTTGTTCTGAAGGTTTGACAGACTCCATTGACGGTCTGCTTCTGGTGATCTGTTCTGGTGGTCTTGCTCTTACAGATTGACTGTCCCCTTTGGCGGTCTGCCTTGGTGAACTGGGTTTGGCGGTTTGGTTTCAGCAATCAAGCTAGCTTGATGAGGACCAGTGAGATCGCGTCTCTGATGGAGCAAGGGTGTGCCTGGTGGAGGTTTAACCGTTGTTGTGGTTTAGCAGTTAGAGTTGGCTAACCGCTCCTGTTGTTCCTGGCGACTTAATGTGGTCTGTGAATGTGTGACCAGCGGGAACATTGCTCTTTGTTACTGGGCGGTTAACTAGTCTAACTGCACAGCTCGTCGCGGACTGTAAATATTAGTTCGCCTGTTGTAATTTAGTCTCACATCATTTGTTGTATTCTCTTTCTTTTCTCTCTCCTCTTCCCTATAAATAAGGGGGTCTTCCCTTGTAAAGTTAAGCTTTTGGAAATGAAAAAGCCTGTTATTTAGATTTTTCACATGGTATCAGAGCACAATTTGATCCTTGCAGACTCTGGTTTTCTAACAGCCCGCTCGCTTTTCTGCGGTCTCTGCGGACTTCGGTTTTTTCTAACCGCCTGCTGAGTCCTTTGTCTTTTCTATCCGCGTTCCTTTTCCTCGCTTTCTGCCCCCTCTTCGCTTCCTGCAGTTTCCGCAGATTCTGTCGTGCGACCTCTCTTCTAACCGCGCAGATTCTTGTTCTGTCCACCTTTTCTATGGAGACTCCAGAACTCTCTTATTCTACTTTGTCCATGCCCTCTCCTCAGACCGCACCTGTTGTTTCTACTCCTTTCGGCGATCTTGGAACTTCTTCCAAGCCGACTGGCCCTATCCGAACTGCAGTGTTTCGTTTGTGTTTTTGTTGCGGTCTCAACGCAATCACCATCATCTCACTGATGACCCTTCTGCTCGAGGGTCTGCCGCCTTTGATGACTGGGACGTCAGTGATGCTTTGGTCAGGACGTGACTTGCTAATAGTTTGTTTGATGAATGTCTTCCTATTATTCGCCATGATGAGATGGTTAAAGCCGCTTGGACTCATCTTGCTGCTCTGTATTCCAAGGGTGCTCAGACTTCACGCATATACACTTTATATGCTAATCTTTTTGCTCGCCCCACTTTAATTATTGCTGCTTGCCAGGAGGTGTAAGCTCTTAGGGCTGAACTTATTCAGCATCATCCTTTCTCCGTTGATCTTGTTGAATAACACAAACACTTTCAGGAGCTTCTGGTTGTGCGTTATCTTCCGTCTTCTAGCATTGTATGATATGATTCAACAACAAATTCTAGGAGAGACTGAATCTCCCACCCTTGATGCTACTGCTGCTCGCATCGCCGTTGTTACTACTCTGCTTAAGTGTCCTCTGCATGCCTCCCCACCCCATCCTGATGTTATTGCTAATCTGGCATGTTCTGGTAATTCTAGTGGCCATGGAGGTCACTCTGGTGGGCATCTCGCCATCTCTGTTCTCATTGTGGCAAGACATGACATCTTGTAGATCGTTGCTGGGTCAAGTATCTGCATCCTTCAGCGGGTGACACTACAAGAAAATTCACATCCCTTGCCTCCTCTTCAGGGAGTGCTAATATGATCATTCAGAGTAAGTGACTTATTGACTCGGAGGCTACTCGTCACATGACCGACAATCCTCATCTGTTCTCTTGTTTGAACAAACATAACCGGTCACCTCCGGTTTTTGTTATGGATGGTACTCTGTCACCTGTGTGCGGGACTGGTATATTTCACGTAACTCCATCTCTACAGCTTGAGGACACGCTTTACGTCCCTACTTTTCCGTGCAATTTACTATCTGTTTCTGCTCTCTGTAAATAACTAAATTGCACGGTTACTTTTGCGTCCAATACTTGTTTTTTTAGGATTCTTACTCCAAAGAGAAGATTGCTATTGGGACTGAAAGCAACGGTCTCTTCTTCCTAGACAATGTTACTGCTTTCTGCGCTTCTCTTCTGAAATGACATCTTCACCTTGGTCATCCTCCTCCTCGCCTCATCTACCAACTCCTATCGGATTTACTTCAGGGGGACTCCTCTCTGAAGTGTGAAGCCTGCCAACTTGGCAAACACAACCGCTCCTATCTAGCAAGACAAGGACGTAGTTATTCTCGTCCCTTTGACCTTGTCCACGCAGATATCTGAGGTCCTTCTCCAACTAGGTCTGTTGGTAGGGGAGGTTTATATTTTGTTACTTTTATTGATGATTTCTTACGATGCACTTGACTGTATTTGTTAAAAAAACGCTATGAACTTTTTTCTGTGTTCACTGCGTTTTATAATGAGATACATTCATAGTTTGGTGTTTCCATTTAAAGTTTTCGTACTGATAATGCTAGAGAGTATCTTAGTCATCAATTTTCGGATTTTTGCATGCATCGTTGCATAATTCATCAAACAAGTTGTCCATACACTTCTCAACAAAATGGTGTTGCTGAACGTAAAAATTGCCATCTCCTGGATGTTGCTCGCACCCTTCTCACACAAATGAATGTTCCCCGATCATATTTGGGTCATGCTGTACTTTTCTTTTGTTATCTCATTAATCGCATTCCCTCATCGGTTCTTCTGGGTAAAACCCCGACTACCTATCAGGAAGCTATTGATATTCCTCAATGGAAAGTTACCATGGATGAAGAAATGAAGACCTTGGCCGAAAGGGGTCCTTGGACTCTTGTCCTTACCCCTCCAGTGACGGATGTGGTTGGTTGTCGGTGGGTCTTTGTCATCAAGTTTCATCCTGATGGAACTATTGATCGCTATAAGGCTAAGCTGGTTGCCAAAGATTTTACTCTGACATTTGGTGTGGTCTTCTTTGACACCTTCTCCCCGATTGCTCGCATTAACACAATCTGTTTTTTTTTCTGTGGCTGTTAACAAGGATTAGGAGATGTCTCAGTTAGATATGAAGAATTCTTTCCTTTATGACGATCTGCAAGAAGTGGTATACATGGAGCAACCTTCTGGGTTTATTGCTCTGGGGAAGTCTCAGGTGTGCAAGTTGCGGAAGACGATATATGGCCTAAAACAAAGTCCACGTGTCTGGTTCGACAAGTTTAACAAAGTTATCTCTGTTGTTGACTTTGCTCGAAGTTCTGCAGATCATTCTCTTTTCATACGTAAGACTTCTAAAGCGCTAGTTCTTCTTGCTGTCTATGTGGATGACATCCTCTTTACCGGTGATGATAATGAGGGAATTGATCTTGCAAAAGGACATCTTCTGCAACATTTTGTTATAAAAGATATGAGATCTCCTAAGTACTTTCTGGGAATAGAAATCTCACAAAAACACAACTCTGTAGTGCTCTCACAACAAAAATATGCGTTGAACCTTTTGAAAGAGACTCATCTTCTTGGGACAAAACCTGCTCGGTGTCCGATGACCGTTGGTGATGATAAGTGTTGTACTAAGGATCTCTTCTTCCAGATAGTACTAAGTACAGACGACTGGTGAAAAAACTCATCTATCTGACTGTCACCAGACCAGATATTTTCTATGCAGAAGGCAAGGTCAGTAAGTTTATGCAAGACCACTGGTAGTGCCATCTTCGTTCAGTCTTGAAAATCCTGAAATATGTGAAAGGATCTCCAGGTTAGGGGTTACTATTTTAGAAGCATAATCATCTGAAGATTGAAGCCTACTCTGATGTCAGCTATGTTGGCGATAAAGAAGATAAGAAGCCTACATCTGGTTTTTGTACCTTTGTGAAAGGAAATTTGGTTAGTTGGAAGAGCAAGAAATAATTTGTTGTGTACAGGTCAAGTGCTGAAACTGAGTACAGAATCATGACTTCAACAACTTATGAATTGAAATGGTTACGAGCTCTTATGCTTGACCTAAGAGAAGTCTATGATCATCCTATGTCAATGTTCTGTGACAATAAGACTGCTATTTATATATATCCAAGAATCCAGTGTTTCATGAGGGGATTAAACACATCGAAGTTGAATGCCACTTTATCAAAGAAGAGATATTGAAGAATCAAATCTGCAAACCATTCGTCACTTCCGACAAAGAGTTAGCAGATTTCTTTACCAAACCAGTGTCTACTTCTCTTTCAGATGTCTGAAACAAGCCAGACATGATTGACATACATGCTCCAGCTTGAGGGAAAGTGTTAGAAATGGCGGGCTGGAGGACTGACCTGGCGGACAGGTGTTGGTGATCTGGCGGTCTGGCAGTTTGGCGGATTGACAGTCTGACTTAGCGGACTGGTTTTGGTGATCTGGCGGTCTGACAGTTTGGCGGACTGGCAGTCTGCAGTAATTGTCTGGTCCTGGCGGTCTTGTTCTGAAGGTTTGACAGACTATATTGGTGGTCTACTTCTGGTGATCTGTTATGGCGCTCTAGCTCTTATGGACTGACTGTCTCCTTTGACGGTCTTCCTTGGTGAACTGGCTCTGGCGGTCTGGTTTTAGCAGTCAAGCTATTTTGAGGAGGTCCAGTGAGATCGCGTCTCTGATGGAGCAAGAGTGTGCCTGGTGGAAGTTTAACCATTGTTGTGGTCTAGCGGTTAGTGTTGCCTAACCGCTCCTGTTGCCCCTGACGACTTACTGTGGTCTGTGGATGAGTGACGAGCAGGAACATTGCCCTCTGTTACTAGGAGGCTAGCTAGTGGAACCATCAAAACCCTAATATGAGGACAATATGAATATAAGGTACCTGTAGTGTGCTATGCACTCACATGATCAATTATCCGTTATTGTGTATGTTTAATTAAGTTCATGTCGTTGTCATTATTAGTGTTAGTATGCATGCCACGTCTTTATTTTCATGTAAGGGTATTTTGTTAATTTGTTGAGTGTGTGCTATGTCTATTTAAAGACCTCTAGGGTCATGAATGAAGCAAACATAAATTAATCTCTTAGTTCTCTCATTTTCCTATCATCCTCTTCCTAACCCTAAACAATCCCCAATCTAGGGCATCATGAGGTTGAACCTGGCTCCCTTGTGGTATCTCATATGTTGAGATCGGCTTCCTTCGAACAACTTTCTTTATATGCCCGACATTGCCGCCGCCCTCACGACCCCCGGCCATCCCTCCAACGTGATACCAACACACTATGGCAGAGTCCGTAACACAGTACTAGTGAGTTGATCAGATTCATCAGAATTCAGAATCAACTAGCTTATAGACTAGACAATAAGTACATGTTGGCTGAATAGTCTGGACTACGTTATAGCTACGTGGAGATGTTTTTACCAAAATACTTGAATGACAAGATATGTTGTTGCTTCAATTTTGCCATCTTCAGGAACTGTTGACCGAGTCGAGTAAGGTTGTTGGTCTGTGAGATCATCATATGATGAGTATCCCCTTATTCTTTTGTATTGTTGCAGCTCTTGAAATTCTGCTGAGGGATCCATCAAACAAAGCAGTAGATGGCAGATGTGACAATCATCATTATACAATTCTTCATACTCATGACTATCCAGTTTATGAACCAGAGGATTAGTAAGATAGTTTATACAGCGTATGCCTGACAGGGACATGGTCACACCCTTCTTTCGCAGTTGAACATTGTAAGAGTTCAATCTAGAAGTGTCAATTTTGGCATTAAGAGGAAATACAATGTGATAGGTGACATGCCACCAACATAATCGGTATTTGTGCTTTCGACATTTGCAAGAAGCAAATTCAAGCATGAGTAGAAGAGTAGGGTTGGTGATCAACAAAGAAAGATCACAGGAAAAGCTATAAGGCGATTTAATCTGTTAAAAAATAGAAAAAATGATATGGTTTGTAGTTTAGGTCATGATAGATATTTTTTGACATAACAAGGAATGACAAGAGGGCTATTACCCTGATAAAAAGCAATCTCAGACCGCGACGTGCCAGACCAGCTTGGTGAGGGCCTTCAATGGTCCGGAAACCAAAAAAAGAGAAGTCAGAAGCATCACAAGCTAATCATGCCATGTTTTGACATATCCATTGACAAAGAAATGTACAAGGATCGTGGCAGTTATGATGGTGGGCAAGGGTCATTGCAAATCCCCACAAGAGACTGGCTTGTGACAACCCTGATGTGGCTGCAACAACGAATAGGGCATGAGATTGGGGAGAGGCGGCATGCTTCTTTCTCCTGTTGGGTCTCTAATGCCATGTAAAAACCTGAGGAGAGAAAACTCCTTAAACTAATGTGAGGTTAGGACCTTATTTATATAATGAAATAGGTGCTAATACAAGAGAAACATGAAGCACAACATAAAAAAATTCTATTATTCTTACATACGCTAATGGCAATGATATTTGAGGTATAATGCCATAGATAGTAGATGCGCTGACAACTTTTAAGCGTGAAGGAACGATTTAGAGTATGTTTAAAGGACCTTGCTTTCATAACCAATGCATGTCAATGACCAACTGATTCTATAAAATTCATTGTCGTCATCAGCATCCTTTATCCCAACCTTTTGGGGATGGCTTTGTAGTTTGTACATTCTAATTTTCCATTCATTCCGGTTGAGTGTTGTCTGAGATGTTAAACATAAAGAATGCAAATTATATTAAACAAATTTTGTCCATATTACCTTCTGTTTAATCATTCTTCTACCCAATCCTTTGACACACTATATATTCATCTAATTGGTGTCTCTAACGTTTGTTTCACATGCCTAAATCACCCAAGTCAATTTCCTATTGTATTTGAATAATTTAATAGATATAACTCCCACAAATTTTCTAAAACTACAACTGTATCTTTCCTAGTTCTTACACATCTATTTTAACATTCTCAACAACAATTTCCTCTTCCACATTACAATAACAATCTTCTTCTCATCCACATCAATAACAATTCATCAGCTTCCCCTTCATTCAGTTTTATGTTGCACTATGACTCAATGCGGCTATGTCATATGTGAGGAGCATGTAAAACCTTGCTGCAAAAGTTTTATGCCAACATTTAAGATGTGCATGTATATCTAACAAAGATTTTAACGCTTTTCAAGGAAACCTATTGACTTTTTCATTGATTACTGCCCAACTGATACCTATTCAACTGCACCCCAATGTTCTATATATAACTCCATTCTTGCAAAAATGAGGATCAAGTCTCCGTCATCCTCCATCACATCATGTTTTCACTCCCCAAATAAATGAGCAGCACAGTGCCCAAAGCATCCCCACATATCGAGGGTCCGGGGAAGGGTCCCACCACAAGGGTGAAATGTAGGCAAAACTTACCCTGAATTTTAGCAAGAGGCTACTTCCAAAACTTTAACCCGTGACGTCAAGGTCATAGGGCAACACCTCAACCGGTTTGCCAAGGCTCCCCTTCCTACTCCTTCAAATAAACAAATGAATAAAATACATTAACTCTTTTACTAGGGTGAACAAAAAATGTAATTTTGAAAAGAATTGTAGATAAACTTCACCAGCCCACTAAAAAAGGAGAACCTATATAAGACGGGTGGTTCAAGTGCAGCAATTGATATTTTGTTTCCAAAACATGCAAGTTTGCCTCTTTTACCTTCTCCTTTCTTTGCAGAAATGGGCTTGTTGACTAAACAATCACTTCGCTCAAACACACTTCCGCTCCCGTCATCTAAAGTTGAACCTGACTCCGGCACGCTTAACTCGGATCCCGTCCACACTCCAATTGTTATCCTCGCTCTTCCTTGGACCTGATTGTCCGCTACTTCACTTATGCCCCGCTCTGATCACTCCCAAAAGTCTAGTGGGATTGGGATGAGACTTTTGGTCTGCGATCAGAAGATAAGCTTTAAGATACAGGGCAACACTCTATCCCGTTTCTTATATTATTGGCTTCTCACCCAACGGCATAGGGATAATCCGACGCCCAAATGTCCCTCCAAGCACAAGCTCTCCATTTCATCAGTCCACAGATAATGGTTGTTTCACTCTACATTCATTATTATTGTTTACATTGGTTTAGCATGTGGATAAATGGTAAAATGGGCAGAGTTATTGCTTCATTGGGGAGTGTTTTTTCTTTTCTTATTATATAATTTATGATAGATATAGATTTAGATGTATATTGTATTCATTATTATTATTTTTGGAAATAATGAGATGACTGATTATTTTAGTTTTCATTTAAAAGAAAAACTAAGTCTGGTGAGAGAGTCTGAGATCATGGGTTAATTGAGGAAGCAAGGAGCTTGCTGTTGTTTGATGCGTGTAGATGATGATGCCATACTTGCTTGTCCCCATTCATTCATCAAAGATTCCCCCAACTTGTTGAAAAGCGCCTCCCAGACGTGTCGCTGTTGCCGATTCATTCCTCGTTGGGTGGCTCTTCACTGTTGTTGCCTACTGCTTGTCTCTCTTCATTGTTCATTCACTCACCATCACCACCGCCCCAATCTGGTTGCTTTAACCAACAGCTCTGTCGGTAAACTAATTGGGTGACGCCAGACATGCATAAC